>OZ057413.1:117217106-117817106 GCA_964056705.1 Troilus luridus | reverse complement strand
TTCACCTTCAGGTAATGCTGTCGGAGACCATGTTTTGAATTTTTTATGTGCTGCCTATTCATCATCGATAGCTTTCCTCCACTCCGGTCCAGCTTTAACGGCTTCTTGAAAAGTTTTAGCATTGCCATCGTAAGACATAAGACAATAAGCTGAATAGAGTTCATATTCCTTTAAGTGAGAAGGACGCTTTGTCTCCCGAGTTGATCTCCTTTCCCCCTTTGTCTGTGTTTCTGCCTGCTCTTCTACCTGTGGGATGTTATTAGAATTTAGTTCAGGTACAGTTGGTCCAACATTTATATCGTCATCAATTGGGAAACCATGTTTAAAAGATACATTGTCATTTGTTTCTTGAGTAAAATTTTACTGTCAAAGTAATAACTATTTTCGTCAAATTTAACGTCACTTGAAATAATGATTTTATTTAATTGAGGGTCCCATAAACGATACCCATTTGAAGCATAGCCTACCATTCTAGCCTCATTAGCTCGTTGATCTAATTTATTCCCCTTACACGTCACTATCCAAGAACAAAGAACCAGCAAAATTCCCTTTACTCGCACAAAGTACTTTTTGAGCATTTCTGGGCCCATAACCTATAGAAATATATTAGGATTAATTAGATAAAACACAGACACAAAGTTAAATCATGTATTCCACCATAGTGGTTTTTTTTACACTGTGGCCAACGCCATGTTGATGTAAGTACAAGGTAGAGGCCAATGCCACATCAATATTATTTTTTTACAATTATTATTTCAATTACATTCTTGATATTTTGAATTGAGCTTTTGCTGCCCATCACATGTTTTGATCAATAAATAAACTACTCGAAAAAATATATAGTCTCAACAAAGCTTTTTGGAAGGCAGCATAATGTCTGGCGAAACATTGGTGAAAAATTCAGCTGCACGGTCTAAATCAGAAGAAACCACTGAAGCCTTTTGTAAATATATAGTTATTGTTCGAAGTCAATATATGTATGTAAAAACCAGATTAGTGTTAATAATCTAAATTTACAAATTTGAAATTTAAATAATTCAGACAAAAATTGATTTAGAAATTCAAAAAATAAAATAGTTATTCCATAGTCTTTAGTTTTCACTTCTGTCGGCAGTCCTTTTGACAAACTTTTTTTTTCTCCTTAATATGAACACGCGGTCCTTTTTAAATTGCATTGCAATATATTACGTGAGCAATAATATTATTTCTCGATTAAACTACACAACTCAAAGCTCTCTTGAAATTGAGATAGCGCCCTACTTTAGGTTTGACAGCTCTACAATTCCTTTAAACTATCGTGTGTCCTATGCTGGTTACCAGTTGTCCCACATTCGTTTGGAGATATTTTTCTACTTCTAGATTTTTTTATTAAAATAGTCATATTATGCGGTTCAGATAGTTTCTAAATTACTTGAGTGATGTTATGACTATAATTTGAAATTTATTTTACAATAAAAAAAACGTTAAAAGATATATGGAACATTGAAAGTAATTTTCCCTGTTTTGTGAAAGTTGTATGATTATAAAATATTCTGTATGAATTGCGTTTTAAAGATTATAATTTAAATAATAGTAAATAGATACTAAAAAATAATAAATAAAATTTTAGAATAACATAAATAAATAAGCTAACATAAACATATAGATTAAACATTAGATTAAATAAATCGATACATTTATAAGTAAGCTGTCAAATGTTATATATTTAGTTATGTTATAACGTATGGACTCAAAATATAAACAGAAAAAAATGATTTATTAAAAGATAAGAATAAAATAAATACACATCTATAATATAAAAAAATGGTTAGTTATTTGTTTATTGTTTTGATAATTCATATATTGTAATATACTTTATACATATAAGGTGGAATAATAATATATGTCTTCAAATTTTTTTATCAATTTATAAGAAATTTTGAACCAATTTTTTTTTTGTTTTTACAATACGTAGACAAATATACAATTATACAACAATGGTAGTCCGTTTGATTTGAACAGTTAAATTCAATTTAAACAACGGGGTTAGTTAGCTATCAGGCGGACAGGGGTTAGAATAACATAAATAAATAAAAATAAGTAAGATTTTTAATATTATTGTATGTTACATTTGCTCCTGTGCAGTATCGCATCCAGAAAATTTGACCTCAATGCTTTGCTAAAGTACTATCAATAAATAAATAGGTAATAAATGCTTTTAAGGTAATGTAAATGCATCACAGTTAAATTTAATGAAACAATAGACATTAAAGTGAGCTGTTAATGCAACAAATATTGAAGCTAATTAAAAATTAAATGAGTTGAACGCATTCATAACTATTTGTATAATTTTATATTATCCTTTGGAACTCCGAAACAACTTAACCTTGCATACCAAGTTAACCTTTAGGACTAAGTTTTATTATTAGGTTTATCTAGTTTATGGAAAAGTAATATAAATTTTATACAGCCTTATCATGGGAAATAGCTCATAAAAAAGTGAAAAATCTTTTAAATTTGACAACTAATCCCTTTGCGTGTTTTACAGAACAATTTATTATATATTTGTAGCCATGATAAATAAGTAACTAAGTGGAATTTCGTCCGTGAGTTGTTAACTTTATTTAAGGAATCGGAATCTTGTCATTCTCGTTGTTTTGGGCAATAGAGTTGTGTTTGAGCAACCTCGAAATAGTTTTGGACCTTTCGATGAGACCTCCGAAATGGATAAGGAAAATAAATTTCTGATTCAATTATACCAGATCGCATGCCATTTTGATTGTAACATTTTATTAAACAAACAACATAAATCAATATTCATAAATTAAATAACTAATACTTTTGAGAATGAAATAAAACAATTAATTAAATTAAAAGAACAATTTAAACGTTTTTATAATTAGAAAATGAAGTTACTAATATTAACTAAATTATAAACAACTAATTAATAATAAAAATATAACAATTATTATTTAATCTTACGATAATAAATTTAACTCTATTAAATTACAAAGAAATGAAATGTTCAAATAAAATCTATTACAAAATAATGAATGTTTATCTGGTTTTGTAGTTGAAATGATATAAACAAACAAAAAACTCTTATCTGTCTGTCGAAGTAGATTCGAGTAGTAGATTCTCCCCAGGGCGAGCTGGATGTTGAGACAATAGAGGTTGAGATGATCGACTGGGTCAATTCGAATTGGTCGAATCGATGACGAAGTTTAAACTAATTACACCTGCAGGTGGGCAGCAAATTAGTATCAAAATTCAATTTTGGGCTCCTATAGAGCATACGATGTGGACGTTAAGAGGCTCGTGCCAACACTGTCTGGCTTGGTCTAGACGGAGCGAACAAAATCCGGTCCTTTTGTTTTTCTCTCTTCACTTTTATAACATATGTTTTCAAACTTACTAAATTATTAGACTTATCACTAAACAAAAACAATTACCTTTAAGATTAAATTACTCTAAACAACTATGAAATAAACGTTTAAATTATTATATTAAATAAAAATGTGAAAAATAAGTAAAGATAATGTTCTTTCTTTTAGGAAAAAAATATTTAATTTTATATGATTACAACTAATAAAACTTTATAAGGTTACTACTTCACCTGGCCTTAACAAGTTGTAATATGTCAATAACTCCTTTTTAAGCCAATGTCTGACCAAGCTCATCTGATACTTGATAAACAACTCAAAAACCATCGTCATCTTCGCCAACTGTGTTCAGTTGTAGAAGTGTGCTAATTATTTAAATTTGGTAATCGAACAAGTCAAGTGGACCTCATTGGACAACATATTTCCTTTCTGTTCCTGGAAAAAAAATGTTTTCAGATCCACATTGATATAATAATTAATTTTAAGTATTCCATAATAAATCTATTAGATACTTAACAAAAAGTTGGACTTTTTACATTTGTAATATTTATCAAATGAAGCTAAATATTGACATTTATAATTTCTGTCTAGTTTAAACTTATTTATTTAATTTGAGGCAAATTTATTCTAAACACTATTGTGGTATTATTCTTCAGTGAAGTAAAGATTTAAATTAATACTATTTCTGGTTCCATAATGGATTATTTCAAATGTAATTATATACTATGGGTGTTGTATTGTATTTTAATACTTAATTTATTTGCTAGGCTTAGTTCATGCTAAATTATATGAGATGGGGGCAATCTTACGAAGAATTATTATGATTTTATATTAAAAAGTTACTAATAACAATCACTTATCACTTAAACTATTTTCATTTATTTAACATATTATCCTCATAAATAAAGCATGAGAAAGAATAATTAATGGTTCTTGTCACCCTGTGACATATTTCATAACAATTGTTAGTGAAGAAAAGTTTAAAACACAATAGTATTTAGAATAAAGTACTGTGTTTAAAGTAAAATACAGTATTTAGAGTAAAAAACAGTTTGTAGCACAGATTTTAGTTGAAACAAAATTTAATATGTTATCACCAACATTTAAAAACCTAATTCATACATTGGGATTGTCTTTGAATAGTTACAACACACAAAATAACAGTATTGTAAAAATAATTACACTTACCTTGTTCACATTAAATCCATTGAAAAAAGTTAGCAGCCTGTATGGGATCAATTAAAGATCCATGATCTAGCAAAGCCGATAAAAAAATACAGTAGTAAAGTAAACACTAGTTGAGATTTGATATTTTGGTGATGTTTCAAGTATAACTATCTGGCGGCAATCGCTCCTATTTATTAATTTAATTACAAACCAAATAGATTTAAAAATATCACTACTATTAATAAATAAATTAAATCATTATATAGAACATGAATATCTAAAAAAATATAAATTATACAAAATACTTCAGTGGTATCTTCTGGTTTACACCGTGTCGCTATCGTTTCGCCAACGTTTCGCCAGACATGCTGATTACTTCTTCAGGGCAGAAAAGAGAACCTTTTCTGTTTACAAATTAAATAATTTATCTGTCTATTATTAAATAATTTAATAATAATTTATCTGATAAGAACCCGGTAACTTCCGCTCAGGAACTCAGCGCACTACCCCAAAACCAAATTTGAATTTTCAGTTGACATATAGCAATTTGTATTTTACTTTGAGAACCTTGGTTGTCAATTCGATCATTACCTAGACTATTTGGCATTGAATAGCCCAGGTCTAAAAAAGATTATTGCTTTGAAAGGTTGGAAGGCTGACCTCCAACCACTCTGGGACAAATGTATACAACACATTACAAGTCCTATCTCCTCATTACAATAGCACCCGGAAAGCGATATTTGGTTAAGAAATTTTCACTTATGCAATCAGAGTGAAAGAAAATTCTACAATTTTGAGAGCTATACCCTGCGGTAGAATAACTACGGTTAACCGTGTTTTTAATTGATGGGGAAGTCATCAAGGAGATTACTTTTTTTTAGTATAAAAAACCAGTTATTTTGTTAATGACCCAAATTTGTAGTGCGTAGTTATTACGTAAAAAATGTTTTAATTTGTATTTAAGATTGCACTTTTTTGCTTTCTGTGTATAGTAATCATAATTAGGCCCTTGAATACAAAAAATAAGATTTTATATTTTACTTTTTTTTTCCAAACATTTAAAACTAAAAATGATTACCTTAGTGACTCAAGTAGATCTTCAGGCAACCAAATACTTCAAAATTTTCAGACTTTTATTTATGATTTTATTTATTTAACTATATATATATATATATATATATATATATATATATATATATATATATATATATATACATGATGTTATTTTCAATGCCGATTAGGAATATTTGCGACAAAATTAAATAAAATAACAAAGTCCATCATCTATCTATTTTCCAATATTTTTTAATTTAATATTTTATTGCTCTTTTATTATTCAATTGATGCTTTTTAGAGAGCACTTTTGATAAGGTGAAATATGAAATAGTCACTTAAAGAGTTTTATTAATGTAATGCGGAGTGCCTGAGTGTGTAGAGCGCTATGTTGATGAGTGGAAAGCTCTGGGCTTTAATTCGGCTGTGGTAGATAAATTATTTAGTTTGTTAACAGTAATAGATCAAACCTGTGAAATTGGGTTTACCTCATTTACTATACTTAACCTTGCAAAGCATACAGCCATCTAATACTTTAAATATTATTTTTTTACAATTAAATAACTTTGTTTTCAATGTTCACCCTAGAACTTATAAATTTGTTTTCCCTTTATAAGGATATCCGAATGTTCCATGTTATAAAAAAAAAAAAATGAAACGACAAAGTTAAAAGTTGTTGCGAGAATTCGGAATCGTTACACTAGTCACTAATGGTGTCATAAAAATCAATTGTTATATTGTTCTCCTCTCACTGATAAAGTACATCGCCATAATCAGTCCTTAGGTACGCCTACCTTTACACTGGATAACTGGTGGTTCCTTCTATTTTTGGCTGAGAGTTAACATCGACAACGCCATGAAATTAAGTCCGCCTTAAGAACCTTGGACAATAACTTCATTAAGCTTGAAAATTAACTGCTTATTTTTTTATAATACCTCATACTTTCTGCTACTAGTTTCTCGGTACATAATATGGTAATAAAATTTTTATTCATTAAATTTGATTTCATTAAGTTAAATACGGATTATATTAATGATAATCTATAGCTATTTAAAATAATACATTAAGGGCAATTAATAAAAAATGTTGTGAATAAACTTCGTTAAAACTAATGCATTTTCGTGAACAATTAAATAATTATGTAGTCCTTATGGTTTGGACACACAAGTTATTGCGAACTATCATGGAATTTTAACTTGCTCAATTAAACAATAGCTTGCCCAATCTTCATCCATCGTACTACATTCTATTTTATTTAAATTATTTGTGTAACATATTGATGTTTGTGATCCAAATGTGGATGACTTAGTCAGAGCTCCATCATTGTGAGTTTATTATTTTTAATTTTGTCCAAATTTATTTGCTGTTATCAGGGCTAAATTAATTATCATCTATTTAATCACCACTAAATTATATGCTGTAAATTGACTTTCATTACTCAAATTCAGTAATTATTTATCGAGGAAGCTCCAGGTGCGCTTGTGATTAAAACAAGTATTAAATTTAACACTTGTGCATGTTATTATAAAAGTGATACACACAGAGAAAAATTTAGAATATTAATTTGGATAGCATAATATCCGTACTTGGGTTCTCAGACGATTTGGTTCTGCTTGATCTGGACGCGGTAACTATAAAACTAAATGAAATATCGTAAACAAATCCTGGCGTTTTTACTGAAATTACTTTCATTTCGTTTGTCTGATTGAAATTTAGATCTAATGATGGCTCACAAGTCTGGGTAGGCTTTCAGAATAAATATAGAAAAACGTATGTGAGCTAAACGCGAATCTTTCGTTCATCATTGTCAGATAGGTGTTGTGGTTGACATTTGATTTCGATTTCTTCCGGCCCAGTTAAGCACAGCGTTATTGGGCCCACTCTAAACGATCGATTTTTACGCCTGTATACGATTTTCGTGTACGATTGGTTACCTGTGGACCATATGTATCCTGACAAAACAGTGATAGCCCCAAAATAAATAAAAAATACAAAAATGAAGAACACAATACCATACTGCAACAAAGTACAAAAAGAAACACAGGTGATGGCTGTTCCTGGCAGGAAAGACCTACAGGAAGCCGTTCCCATGCTCAGGTAGATGGGATAGCTAGGATGCTCTGAGTTCAGGTGCCACCCAGTCCCAAAAGACTCTACGAAAGTGGAACGTGCAGACATGGTAAGTTAGATTGCAGGGAAGAAACAGCACGCCAGATCATCTCCACCATTAGTTTAAAACTCCAATATTTATTTAAATTGCAATTCCATGATAATCAGCGTGAATGATAATTTTTAGAGATGAACAACGACTTAAGGTATTAAAAATAAGGCATCATGTAGAAGATTCTGTCCTAAGGGGACCTACTGAAGATTGCAGAACGAGAAACTACAGAGCATGTACTCTGTTGATTGAAGTGATAGCTTTGTGTAGTTTGAGATTAGACTCTAATGTTTTCAGGCTTAGAAACGAACCGTTCTTAAATAGTTAATACCCGCTGAGCCGATTTGTAAGCGATCGAAGGACATACTGAGGCGTACGTGGGAGATTCGCATTATGCCTGTTTGTAAACAGCAATTGATATTATCAGCATCGAGCCAACGGATTCGCTAAGCGTTTTGTCATTCTTATAATCGTAAATATCAATTACGTTGTTGTCATATTTGTGAATACGTAATTAGAATGGCAATGCAATGTACAATCAATGTTCAAAAGTTGGAAGGCGATCACACATACTTCAACATTCCTCTTTCCATTAGCACTTTCACTTACTCTAGTAATCGAACTTTATAAGATCCCATTAAGATATGCTCTTCTATATGTACCTCCTCCTCTCATCCACCTCAGAGATGGAAGCCCGATCTAGAACAGCTTTTAAAACAATCTAGTGCAAAAATGGTGCACTACACTATCGAAGAAGATGAAATGGAGTAACTCCTTCCTGGTAAAATGATCTACACGTAAACGAGTCATTCCTGTTCAGGGTATCTCATCCACCTCCTCAAAAAAAAAAAAAAATTAAAATAATGTTCGAAAATTGTATAGCCAACAATAATGTTGGCATATAAAATATTTACCACTTTACAGAATTTCGAAGAAAAACTTTACGCGTTAAAAAAACGCGTTACATTAAAAACCACTTAAGTCGTCAAACTTGATCGAAATTAAATAAAACTGAGCAGATCTGAGCTGTTAGTTGCCAATTCTGTAAGCTGGTAATATTTTTAAAAATGTATACAATTTTTTTTTCTTATTTATTGTATTAAATATTTTATAAAATTGGTTGTTTTTTTCCACCGAGCATTCCTACGCCAAAGAAATTAAAGTTCCGATTAATAAATGGTTTATAAATAACGTAAGCGTAGTTGTAAATTTACCTTCATCATCGGAGGAATAGGAAACCACTAACGTTAAATGAAAGTGAAATTAGTATTATCGGTAATTGAAGAGGAACTGAAAGCCCAATTATTATTTGCAAATTGGTCCCCTCTCTCTCTCTCTCTCTCTCTCTCTCTCTCTCTCTCTCTCACTCACTCACTCACTCACTCTCTCTCTCTCTCTCTCTCTCTCTCGGCCACAGTTTTTAATTGCAATTTGCGGCTATAAATCAAACCACGTCATTATAGGTCATAGGCTTTTATCTTTCATAATTTTCATTGTCCAAAATAGGTCTAATGTTCTGGACATAGCTAATCCCCAATTTTTTTGTGATGTGTATTTCGAGAGTGCATGAGTTTTTTCTTTAGAGAAACTGCCAAGGTTGAGATAAGAGAAATGGCCTGTTTTTAAGTTTCCTTGTTATGCAAGCAATTTAAACAGTCGAGTTTAGGATAGGAATATCTGTAACAATTCAGAAAAATTTCACTTATACCACTTCTTAATTAGCCTTAATTAATATACTATACGACTCTGATTAATTATAATAACTATAGTTATTAATTAGTAAAATTAATTCGACATTCCCTCACTAATAAAACTCATTTCTTTCTCTTTCCATAAAAATAATTTAAAAAGTATAATCCACTAAAAATTCATATGTATATATTTTTATTACACGCCAAATACATGAATTATTTATTCAAAACAATTTTCATCACTAGTAATAATTATATGTTTTTATTTACACTTAATTCATTATTTTTATATTTGATTTAATTGCATTACTATCATTAGTTAGCATGAGACTAGCAAATTATTTAGCATTGTTAAGCGGAGGTAATTCGCTTCTCACTGTTGGTAGATTACAGGTAAAACATTTTATTGTAAAATAATATTATAATCCTAATTTGTATTATTTACAAGGGAAGTACCAGCCCATTATTGATAAAAAAGATTTTTCGAGTTTGTAATGATCAGAAATATTTCCGACAAATTTAAGTAATTATCTAGAAAGTTATTTTGTCATTTATTCATATTTTTTATCCAATTTTCATTTACTAATGATAGTTGATATTTGAAATATAAGTTGGTATGGAAGTGATATTTATTACTAATAGCAAGCGAGAAGGTGAGTCACTTATCTCTAAAATAATATTATTTGATAAAATGTCATAATTAACATAGTAATTATTGCGTTTATTTTTAATCTTATAAATCAAAGTTTTTCATAATTTAAAAAATTATTTATTTGCGATTATAAACTGATAGTTTAACGCCAATAGGTTAATTTAAGAAACTCCAATGTACGGTTCGGTAAAATGTAACCATTACATTAAAAAAGAGTATAGAAACTTAGGTAGTTAACGTTGGTTACATAATTGAAGTAATGGCTTTACAGCAATTGAGATTTCCAAAAAGTCAAAAGTTATACGTCCTAAAGAGATTTCTAGATCGAATGCATTAATTGGAGTAAGTTTACGGATTGGATTCTGGGTGCTAATCCGTGGATGGAGGTTTCTAAACAACAATAATTGGTATCATCGTTGAATCTTATTTTAACACTTCTACCCTGAACTAATTAATATACTTTGCATTTGCATTAAGCCTTTTATTATTAGTATGTGTAGTATCTCAAGTACCTTACTAAAAAGCAGTGTCATTTATTTTTCTCAAGAATGCTACGAATCCTCCAGGCTGCAGTAGTGGAGGAACCACTAGTGTTCACGAACGGATACACAAACTGAGGTAACTCCAAGATCGTGCTGCACACTTCGCTGTCTTATAGCTTTCTACTGGATATCCTAGGCAGTACTGGAGCAATAAGAGTGGAAATGTATGCTATAATATAATGCCTTTAGCATAAAATATTATTTAAAAATGCATGGTTAGTATTAAGTTTTTGAAAAAAAATTTCGATGATATATTGGTGATTGAAAAGAGAAGATCTTTCTTAATCCTTTCTTTTGTTGATGTTTTACATTTAGCGTCCTTTCCTCCTTCTGTTATTCTTTTGTATTCTAAGAAAAATGGTAACCTTTCGGTTATTGAAAAACTGGTTGTGTTCCCATCTTGTTTTATTGTAGTTCAACTCAGGATATAATGGATAATGATCACCGGTAAGGTCTTAATGATTTAAATATCACGATTATTTTATTTTTTAAATAAAAATACTAAAGGCATTGTGATAGAAAACTGTAGTTAAAAAAACAGATCTCAATGATTTTTTTAAATATTTAAATACATTTTTTAAAGAAATGTCGAATTTGAGATAAGGTGTGGCAGGTAAAGTATTTATTCTATAAACAACAGTGGACTATATTGCTCATTCATCCTCTATGAACAGGGTTCCCTTAATTCGAGCAAAAACCTAAGAGTTGGAAATATCAGCAAAATCACCTCCTTGCACAACCATTGAAAAACAGTATGTCTCTTTTTATACTTCAGTGGTTGTTGCGTCACTGGTTTAAAACATAATGGCAGTAAGTATATAACAATAGTTATTATTTTACTTTTGTTATATAATATATAATATAATATCTTAACAAATCAAATCATCTTAATGAGTTGACCGATCTCATTAGAATCGATACATTAAATGACTCACCCGATGTTACTGTGTCCTCGAAAAAATTCGCGAAACACCGTCAATAGAAATTTTATTTGTGAAATCCTTTGGAAATATTTAAAAAAAATATTTTATCCTCTATTCATCTAATACATCTAAAACGTTTTAAAAACTACACAGCTGTTGAACAGCGGGCTAAGAGATTCCCAAATAGACACACTCCACACTAATATATGGAAGGGATGAAAAAACACATAACATTCATGAGGCTGCTACATCACACCACTAACCACATGCGTCTCACTCATTCACATATGTACACAATTTTATGACAAATGCCGTCATTCTAGCCATGCTTTTACGACAAACATATACCAATCTTAGCCAGCCATATACTCCATACTTTGAGGCCTCTTGTAAATGGAACAAAAGAATCCTAGGGATAATTTTAGGCAAAATAACGTTGGGTTGGATTTGATTAGATTAGATTAGACTTTTCAATAACTTAAAACCATTTAGCAACAATACAATAAACAAAAAAGGATTATGATATATATGAAGGTCGTAGTAAAGTATTAAATGAGAAATTATTATAAAAAATTGCATTACATAAAAAATAATATGTGATAAATAAATTTGAAATCAATAA
Source organism: Troilus luridus (assembly GCA_964056705.1). Lineage (NCBI taxonomy): Eukaryota > Metazoa > Arthropoda > Insecta > Hemiptera > Pentatomidae > Troilus > Troilus luridus. Next base: position 117,804,932 of record OZ057413.1, on the reverse strand, counting down.
TTTCGACATGTTATTAATGAAAAATATAAGAATGTTAAAATTAAGAATTCTATTGATAGATTTTTATTTTTATTTTTTTAAATTATCTAAAAAATAGTACTTGAAAATATGTATGAAGAGATGAAAATATGTAAGAAAAACAATTACAAAATGAAATTAAGGAGCAATATAAAACGTTATATTAATTAGTTATTAGATAGAGTAATATAACCAAACATTATTATATTATTTGAGGAAGAAGAACACTAGTAAGTGTAGTAAAAATAAATAGAAAAAAGAAGGAAGAAAATATTTCATGTTGAGATAACTTCCAGTCAAGCACCGTCTAAATAAATATAAAAATAATTCAGGGAAAATGAGTTACCACTAATAAGTGCTGCCAACTTACTAATTTCACAGAAACTATTTTTTTTAATTAATAAAAATTATTATTGTTAGTTGGGGAGTGTTTTGGCTCGGTCATAGAGCGCTGAGTTGCCAAAGCTTCTGTGTTCAAAACAGCTGGAGAGAGATCCTGTGGGGATCTGGAGATCCTCTTGGAGCTCGCGCAGCCTTTATAAATTGGGCACTCTTAATTGGGTAGAAAACCTGTCGATTGAGCGTGATCACGAGAAAATCGCCTCCTTGCACAACCGTTGTCCTACATAAAGCACAGTCTTCACCACGAAATGAACCCCGCTTTCTGCATAGGTTGTAGTAGTACATTTTATTTTTATTTTATTAATTGTTTTTTATTAATTAACTATTAATTATTATAACTCGCCAGCGCAAATTTGTTGTTGATGGTAACCGCTATCAAATCTAAAAATAAAAATTTTAGTTACTTGGTTCATTTTGACAATTTCGGCAATCGTTTCCACGCCTCGCTGACCCCTCTCCTACCTAAGGAATGATAAATTATCAGTTACATAACTTACGAGCGTCGCTTGTATTATATACTGTAATATCCTATACCAATATACTAGTATAGGTATATTATAAATTTGACGGATTTATTATGTTATTTTCTTTTCGAAAATTCTAACCTGTGTATGTATACTGTGGTTCTGCCGCTGAAGTCCAAGTCTGAAGAGACAGCTAACTTTAAACATTTATCATATCAAAGCTTTTTTTTAGTTTCGAATACGCTACAAAAGGTTTTGGAAGTATCCGCTCAAGGACAGTTTTAAATTATTAAAAAAATATTAATAATCTATTTGTTCCACTTCGTTTCAGAACAAATACAGAAAACTGATATGAGTAAACAGTAACTCCACAAACGTAACTACATCGGATGAGAAAATAGATCGGACAATCAAAACAAAAAAAGATCCAGTGTTTTTTATTGTTTCAAAACTTTTATGTAGTTATAATCCTTTCAAATAAAAACTGAACAAATAAGTAAAATCTTTTTTTTTATCTCTTTCACCGCCCCCCCCCCCCCGGCACGTGAAGAATTGCCAGTTTTAATAAACAGTTTTTTTTATACCCCTTTTGTTTCTTCTTTTAGTTTATGCTTCTTTCATGACGCTCATTTAATAAAAATTATTTAATCAAGTGTAATACGTTGTTTCTTATGAAAAAGGTTTATTATATGTGTTAAATGTCTTCAAATTTTATCAACCGAAATTCTGGATAATCTCCTGTTATAATAGCATGCCCTTACAATTCATACCTGGGCTCCTTATCGAACTTGAAAGATACTAAGAATCGTCTGAAATGAAACTGACTTCATGACCCAAAAGATTTGTTATATTGCTAATCCCTGTATACCAAAACTAACTTTGCATTTCTCCCAGGTTCTCTTAGACCATTTTAGTATCTTCATTACAATGAGTTCTAGGGGATACCTAGAAATCAATGTAATGAAGATGTATAGAACTCAATTTTCTTTGTCAATTCATTAAATACGTCGATCACCTGAGGAGCATCCTAGATTCACTTAATTCTCCACTCAAACTTTAAGATAAAGCTAAGTAACCCAATTCCAGTCTTATAAACAAGAAAATCGAGGCTGATATTTCAAGCAGTGAAATAATCCTTAAAAAAATGTTCAAAAAACAAAATTTGAACTGGGTTTCGAAAACATTTAGAAAATAATATAAATACTTAGCACACCAAATAATACTTTTATTTTTTAATGTTTGATATTTTCTACATTGTATTTTTTAATGTTTGATATTTTCTACATTGTATTTTTTAATGTTTGATATTTTCTACATTGTATTCCAAGTTAGATAGAAATGATGATTTTTTCCTGTTAAAGTTATTAAAATAATACACAAACTTGAAACTGAAATTGTGTATGAGTATACGATATCAGACAATTTGAGTTCACAGTTTTGTTTTATTTTTTAATATTTTTCGTTTAGACGATCTAATCATAATCACCTTTGCATAATTCGGATTTTCATTTATCAGAATATTTGTATTATGACATGGTTTTTTTTTTCTATCCCTTTAGAGTGATTCTCTTTTTCTGGAAATCTTCTATTGTGAATCTAATTTTTAAAATTTGCATTCGTCCTCTATCACACCTTTTTTTGATTTCTAAACTTTCAAAAGCATTAGTTAATCTCATGAACGATTGGGACAAGCGTTGGATCGTTGTAACTATTTAACAGAATAAACTTTATATTTTTAAATAGATATTTTAATTTTATTAAAACATTACCAACTTTTATTACTAAATTTGTATCTAGACTGCGGATAATATTTTAATGTTGGCAGAGTTCGTTCAAGATAAAAACTCTATAGCAATCATCGGAGCCAGACATCAGTAAATGCGATCGGGATACGTTACCCCCTCCCTATGTAAGAATATCCTATGAGAGCTGAAAACACGAAGGCGAGGGATGACTAGATTGAAGGGTAAGGGACCACCTTCTTGTCCGAGGGTCAGGTAGTCCTTCCATTGTCTGGGTCCCCGCCCCCCCACAACTCCTCCCCTGAAGGGTCAGCAGATGCAAACAGCACATTTTCAATCATCATTTTGACCCTGCTACTGTAATATTTCAAAGGAATCATGGAGTTCAGGTAGTCATTCTAAAGAAATAGTTTTCAATGATAAAACATGATAATACTAAAAGTAATAAGTATTTATTGAGAGAAATTATATAAACGCTAATTGGCACATATAAAATTTGTGACCTTCGTTGCCAAACCTTCCCTAAGGGATTCAGGTGGAAGCGTAGGATGAGAAATATCCCATTGAAGGCTCTCCTGACGTGTTTCATCTCTGTGATAGATCCTCCCCGCTCCATAGAAGTTTTAGTCTCCTAGCAAGATTCTCTTCTACTTTACCTGTCAATGATGTTTGGACTAGTAAGTTTCGGTGTCCAGCAAGGGAGTCATAATATTTATTGTTGTGTTTCTTGATTATGTCAGTCACGAGTGCTATGTAATAGAGAAAATGAGTAATTTATAAATCATAAAATCTGAAATAAATAAACTTGAAAGGAATTATGAATATTTTTTAAAGAAATAAATAACAGTTTCTTGATAATCTAAATATGTATTGTGGACACCAACAAATGCTTATTACCTGTCAAACCAGTTTTAATAACTGTACATCATAGCTTTTTGAGAATAATGTACTGAAAATAAAGGTACAAGCTCCACAGGTTGTAAGGGTAGTACACGAAGTCCCCTCAAGTTATGCCAGGTTACATCAAGGACTTAAACGTTTTGTAATCTATAAAATTGGGATGGCTAGAAAAAAAATTGGCATGATAAAAATATAAAACAAATTGACTGGAAATTATGCCGGATTTTAATACTAATTTACCGAAATGGGTATATTTTGGCTAGGTTAGATACCCTAGGGTATTGTTTTTTTGTTTTTTTACTTATTCATTTGGAAGAAATAAAAACACCACCAGACGGGATTACCCCTACCAATATCCTGATAACCTCGAGTAAGTAACCAATATTATACATTAGTAAAAATTAATTATAATTATGAACCATAATTACCCATCGTTAAACTACCCATCGTTCGCAGTCTAATTACAATTCAGTTAAAAAGTCAATCTTCGCATTTAGATACATCCAAGGATCTCTAGAAAACCAGGTTAGAAACCATTCGAATTGCAAGAATATGGCAATTGAATTTCGATTGTAAAAGTTGAATACAGGGAATTACGTTATATATTGAAGCAAATGCCAATAAAATTTGCAACTTTTCTAAAATAAAGTTAATTAATTTTTCAATTTACTTCATCAAAATTATAATATATAAGAGTCCCTGGGGTTACTAAGTAAAAGATAATTCCCCCTATTAACAGCTTTTACAGATCATTAGTTTTTAAAAAGCGTATGTAAATACCGAATAACGATTGCAAATAAAATGAACGGGTAATGAAATTTTATCTTTCAGAACAGAAACGTTCAGATTATTTACTATAATGTAGTATTCCACATAATAATAAGATATTTTTAAAGACGTTTCATTCCTCTTTCAGACAATCCTTGTTTATAAACAGATTTTGTGATGGTGTGAAATGAGTTATAAATAATTACTGCTTCTAATTTAAGGACAATAATGTGACAAGCTAATAGGACACTATTGAAAAGGTGTCAAGGATTTGACTGAAAAACAAGTTACATCTCTGCTGTTTCTATTTCTCGGTAGAAAAATAAAAATACAGACAATTTTACAACTACTGTAGTTGTTTGAACCCTTAAACCATTTTTTAAAATGAATCGATATACGTACATCGAAAAAATCTCTTATTAATTCATTACACCTGGAAAATATTAACATATATCCAAGGAATACCGAATACGCAGTATATTTGTTTGGATACCTTGCTTTTTTTTATTCCTTGCTTGGGTAATTCAGCTCGCAAGCTTGTTGGTAGGGATAGTTCGAATCCAGTCAACTGACGTCTTATTTTAGTTGTATCGGCGATGTTCCACACTATCACTTCACAATAAATAATAAAAACAAAAAAAAAAAGTAACAAATGAGGAATGTTGAAATCTGTAAGTTAATTTGACTATTATATTTTTTTTAACTTTTGGGGGGAGGGTGTAATTAAGAAGGCTATTGTTATGTTTATTGCCATTGTATTTGCATTTAGCCTTGAATTGAAATAAATGAATAATTTATATTCCATTTATTTGTTAATTTTATGATTTAAAAAAATATATATTTATATATTACAAATACGAATATACAAAAAATACAAGCATACAAATATATAATACAACTTTTATCTTTTAGCGCTAAATCTTCCTTTAATAATGAATGGGTAGAGAAAGTGCCACAGTTATTGTGGAGCAGCTAAAGAAAGAGTAAATATTGGTCATAATTTTATTGTTCAGCCACAGCTACGAGTAGATATGCCCTAAGAAGTCTTTTTAGTGCCCGTTTTTACTTTATATTTTGCATTGGTGTCATCGAACTGCACTTTTTTGGAAGCGACATGATCTTGTCCTATTACGTAGTATTACGAAATTCGGATAAGATGAACTGTATTAGAAATGAAAACAGCAATGATTTTGTTGATATGAATATTTAACTATGTTGGCTCTACGTTAAGTATAAAGAGGTAATAAAAACAGGATAAAATAAAATGTCGTTATTTTTTTGACTCGAAATGAGCTAGCGATAATTGTAACTCAAATATTATAATTCAAAAAACTATTATTATTTTAAATAATTTTATTTTGAAGAGAAAAGATTTGCCCCCAGCCGGGATTCGAACCCGGATCTCCACCTCACCGTGGCAACGCTCTAACCATATGAGCCTGTTCTCTTCACCGATCCCATATCCCCCGTGTTCTCGCAATTTTGTGATGTATACACCAAGGATGAATGTTCATTGAACATTACTTTTAATTTTGGGATCTTTTTGACATACGTCATTTTTTCAATCAATATTATATTTTTTCAATCATTGCTTTCATTTTTAAATATTTTTATTTTGATGTGATAAGATTTGCCCCCAGCCGGGATTCGAACCCGGATCTCCGCCTCACCGTGGCAACGCTCTAACCATTTGAGCCCCCAGGGTCACTCCCTACTTAAAAATTAAAGCAATGATTAAAAAATTATAATAAATTATAAATAATAAAATGACGTATGTCAAAAAGATCCCAAAATTAAAACTAATGTTCAATGAACATTCTTCCTTGGTGTATACATCGCAAAATTGCGAGAACACGGGAGATATGGGATCGGTGAAGAGAACAGATTTGTCCTAGGTAGGGAGCGACCCCGGTGGCTCAAATGGTTAGAGCGTTGCCACGGTGAGGCGGAGATCCGGGTTCGACTCCCGGCTGGGTGCAAATCTTTTCTTTTCAAAATAAAAATATTTAAAAATTAAAGCAATGATTAAAAAATTATAATAAATTATTATTATTGTATGTGTTCGGTTTGGGTGAGAACCTTAAAGAATGGACAGAATTTTATAATTTTCAAAAATAAGTTCCTGCTTAGCATATATTCAGACTGGATAAAGAAAAGTACAATAGACAATTCAGGGGGCTAAACGAAGCGGAATTCCGGAGCATGCATTCTTTTAATACAATTGAAGTAATGGCACCCCCAAGATTGATATGAACCTGTAAAGAGATTAGGCCGAAACATAGGTGCGTGGATTGCATCAAGGATGACCTCAAGATTGACCTAAAGATTGCTTGTGAACAGTGGTAAGTTGTATTGGCGTCTAATCACCCCGTTAAATAATCCTTTTATCATCATTAATACTATTTACAGTGTTATGAAACAATGTTATTTCCCACACCACTTCCATATCCATATCCCTCACTCCAATCACCACATTTTTACTAAACAATATGTCGAACAGTTTTATTATTAGAAATAATTGTTATTGTATGTTTAACTATGCAATGTTAAAGTTTTTCATTTAAAGTATAAATCTCTTGCCTACTGTTAGGATAGAAGAAGGGAATTGACCCGGTGAATCAGCTGCCAGTGAGTCAGGCCGCGAGCGGTGGCCGATTGAGATCAGTTACTTGAGGTTACTGCGAATTTAGCTCGACAAATGTTGCGTGCACTGATTTTGTTTATGTTTACTAAATATTTCATTGTCTACTTTGTTCGATCAGCAGATCTTCATTTATCTTGAAATCTGATTATCTTGACTGGAGGTTCACCAATGCGTCCATAATTTAAAGATTTATTTATGATATTTTAATGAATTACCAAAATGAAAACTATCTAGTGTCCTACATTATCCAATATCAAGGACAGTACGACAATATATTTTAAATTTTTCTAACGGTCTTTGCTGGGTCTAACATTAGGTTGCGCCATAATGTTGTTACTAAACAAGAAGAACCAACAAACGATTTAAAAAAAAAAACTTCTACCAAGTCACAGTGGCCGTGATGAAATATGGCATTCAGAATTTGGAAGCTTGTAAAAAATAATATGAAAACTAATTAATGAGCTACTTGCTTCTTGCCATAGTCTCCTCCTAGGAACCAAGAAACCTTATGGTTAGATGAAGATCGGAAAACCGGGTGACTACATTCTGTGATAGCTTTAGAGGTCCTTTAATCTTTTTCGTTTTCTATAGCAACATAATACTGGTTATTGTCAGTAATGAATTTGTAATATTAATACAATAATTCTCAAATAAAATTTTTTCTTTGTCATTACGTTTTTAACCAAGCAATAACAGTTTGTATAACAATTTCACTTAAACATAGATTATAAATATATTTTCTATACCAATATAGTGCTGTAAATATAGCATTGTTGAAACATTTTTTTCTGCATAATCTCCTTTTTTTTTAAACCCTCTAAATATTTTAATGTCCTAATAGGCGGGAAATTTCATAACTGAGAGCCCTAAAATCCTAAACTTTTATTTAAACAATCTACTTAGAGACTCAATGAAACTCAGCACGTAAACTTAGCTTAAGGATTTGTTATTATGAGTGTTTGAATTTAGAAAATAGTTGTTGTCAAGTGACAACAATCGTAATAGGAAATTGGAAACTTTTTTTAATTATTCATAAATTCAAATTATTATTAATAAATATATATTTTTTATTTTTAATGCAAATTAAAATTTTAAAAATCTTTCTAGTTACTGAATGAACACAGATATTTCAGTATCTTTTTTATATTAAAAAAAAAAACGCACCAGAACAACCCGTGAAGAGTTTGGGGTTCAGTACGTGGTAGAGCCTGTACTGTTTCTTAGGCAACGGTTGAGCAAGGAGGTGATTTGTCCTAAACCTGGCACAAGTTTTTCCCCCTTATTTATATTTCAGGAAAAAGTAATTTTTCTTCCTTTAAACGAGCCAACAAGTAAATAAATGGGTGAAAATATTTTAAATATTTATCCAGTTCCAAAGCAATAACTTTGAAAAGATAAAAAACAAAACATTTGTTTTTATTTATTATTAAATATTACTATTATTTTTTTATATAATAAAGTTACCCTTAATAATAAAGTATACTACTGGGCTGTAGTAATGGAAACATCTGAGTGAAGTATCATCTGAGTGACCTAGAATTATTGAGTCCCATATCAAGGACTTACTCAATCGATAAGTGCACTAAGTATGTAGACCATGTCGATATATTAAAGCAGCATTCTCAAAGTAGTGATATTAAAAACATTTTTATCAATCAAATATTTCAAAAATGATTTTTTTAAATTACATTTCTCGGAAATTACTAGTTAATTAAACATGAAAGAAAATGTTCGATTACTAATAAAACACAGTGGATAAATAAGATAAATATAAAAAACGACAAAACATTTGGATATAAATACTACTGTATGCATTCCTTACTGTATAAACTATAAAAAGCAAATAAATTCTTTGAACCTTATTCCTTAGTAAAGTAAGAGATAACTTTATATTGTATCCTAGTAAATAAATATACAGATTTTCTTCTCCATATATTTAAATATTTTTGTATTCTGCCCTGAAGAAGAGCTGCAATATAGGTCGAAACGTCGGTATCTAATAAATAGAAAAATATATCAACACCAATGATAATTTGATTAATTTAATGATTTTTTAAACGATTTTTTTCCATACTTGAATAAATCCTAGGCAGTTCGAATATATCTAAAATTTACTTCTCCCCAGTTAAGAAAATTATACTACACGTACAGTAAAGATTAAGTAACATTGATTCAGATTAATAATCATACATAAAAATAAAAATAAATCTCTATATTTAATTAATTATATAATATAAAGAAAAACAAGAAAGAGGATAACATATTTTAAATTATTACAGAGTTCCTAATTTGGAATTAAATTAGATATTACCATGCAACATACTAATGAAATTAGGCATGAAACGTATCAGTTAGTAAAAACAATCCTAGTGGTTAACCAGGGTAATAAAATATTTGAAATAATGAGAGGCTCAGGGCAGGCGAAGATTTGATACAGACCTCTGCTCATGAATAACTCCCCAATCCCAAATCCATAAGGCATCCATCCCTTAACACAACACTCCCATCTATTTCTTAGCCTACCACTTGGACGTTTATCTTTTGCCTCAACGGATATTGGCTTTTAAGGAAATTGATTGTTACTAACACCAACTATCACTTCAACTATCTACTTGGTAAGCGCTCAGCAATTCCGCATTGAACAACCTCCAAAATTCTCCTTTATCAGAACTTATGTTTTATCTTCAATAATTATTAGCTGACCGTATAGATATGGAGAAGAACATTGTCCTGGTGAAGGTCAAATAAACTATTTATTAGATACCGACGTTTCGACCTGTATTGCAGCTCTTCTTCAGGACAGAATAAACAAGATACAAAAATATTTAAATATATGGAGAAGAAAATAGTTACACAGTAAGGAATACATTTAGGAGCTTTTATTTCCAAATGTTTTTTGTATATGCATCTTATATTTCCACTGTGTTTTATAGCTATGAACGCAATCCTTTTATCGAAAATTAGTAATCGAACATTTTCTTTCATGTTTAATTAACTGGCTTCAACCACAAAAAATATTGCATCAATCACATGATTAATAAGTCCTTTTCAATTAATTTGAAAAATCAGTTAACGTTTGATATCAACAACATTTTCGCTGCAATTGCTCTTTAACTGTTTACATTGATCTCCTGTGCCGTTTTATTTTTGTCTGAGCAGCGAAGGATGTATTGTATCGCGAAAACTTGTATTCATCAGATTTTAACGACTATATTCTTTTTGAGCATCCCTAAATTAATTTTATCTCAACCTCCACATCATCAACCCTTATGTGTCAAAATACCGCCACAACAACAAAATCATTTCCCTTCATATCCCGGTATAAATTACATTCTATCATCCTTCTTAAGATATTACCAAAAAATTATCAAACCACTCATTAATCTACAAACAATACTCCTTACTGATCGTGAAGAATGGTGACAAACTGAAGGATAAAAATGAATTCCCACCATTCGTCGTAAACCAATGATTTCCTGTCCTCCAGCATCCTTTTATCCCACTGATTCCTGTAAAACTGATTCATCCGACACTTAAGACTGCATCTTGACAAACGTTTAACTTGGAATCCTCATACTATACTGAAAATACAAAAAACTCCTTGCCGTTACAGGCTACTTCAACTCTTACTAGACAAACGCTCTGAGATCCCAATTAATTACAAATGACTCATATACATGACTATTTGGACTTGGGCTCAGCTAAGCAATCGAATTCCATTCGTACCCAATCCAAAATCTTCGAATAATCCTAACTGCTTCTTACTTTTTAAGAATAAAATCTTCCATAGTATCCCTGATGTCATGTTTGTTGCTGATTAGGTTGTGAGATTCAAACGTTTTCGGTGAGTTTACGGTTCACCTCGGACGCTTCTGAAAAGAAGATGGTATCTTCGAATCCTTACTTCTTAGATCTATTATTAGTACTACCAGTGGGTAATTTCTCTCTGGGGGGCTTTCTTGGTTGCTTTCTTGCCATATTATATCATTCACAATATTTACATGTTGCATCATATAATGCAGTTTTAAATTTCAATAAATAAAGTTTTGAGGAACTGATTTATACTTTAAGAAATACACAAGTTGTCCATTCCAGATATTTTTAATACATAATATTTGATTTGACTAACTGTTACATTTTGAAAATCAATATTAACCCTAGACTACAAACGTTCCTCAACGTACCTCAAACACAAATGTTCGTAAATTTTACGACTTTGAAGTAAATTTGTTTTTCCAAAGAAATAAGACAAGATTTGTTAAAACTAATTGTTTATTAAATTAGAAACATACATACAATTTACAAAATTAAGATACAAATATAACATAGAGAGAGATAATATATAAAAGTTTGAACTTATTATTAAAACAGTTTTTAAAATTTTGTTTTAAATTGTTATTATTACAAACGTTTTTTTAACATGATAAAATAGTAAAATAATGAAACTAGAGTTAAATTTAATTAGTAGAAAGTTTGATGCCAAGACTCGACCAATGTTCTTTGCAGTAAGCTCTTTTGCAAGGACAGAATGATGTGGTCATCCGACGTTTACGCGATGGGCATATCCAATATGTAGCAAATCGTTCGCTTCTGTCGAGTTGTGCTCGGTTCTTCTTCAGCAGATGTAGTTTCAGTACCCAAAACTGAAGTTATCGTTGAACGTAATTCATGAGAAATGGTTGCCATATTCAACCGCTTCATCAGACATGGCTCTATTAATTCTTCACTCAGTTTGATCAAATAATCTATTCGATTCAGCGGTCTTTTCTTTTCTCGACATGTATTTAGATAGTAAATAATAAAAGAATTTAGTCCGGCAACATTCAGCAATCCATAAAAAATACACAATACACAAACGTTCGTCAAAATTACGAGTCTGAGTGCGTATTGTTCGGATTCCAAGAAACGCAGACTTAAATTTGAACACAACACTATGCCACAACTACCCTTTGCCAGTGGTGGAAAGGTACTGAAGAGCTGGAACCGATGAGTTATGTTTACTATAGTCACCCATCTTGTTCTGTTTATTGTGGTCGTAAAAATTACGATGTTTTGTACTCTAGGGTTAAAAACATATTTTGGTGGAAAATACATGACTGGATAATTCTAATGATGGATCGAATTGGTCAGGGGATGCAGTCAAAGATAAGCAAAAATAAGCAAAACTTATTTTTTTACTGTGCCAACATTTCGGCCTACGATGTAGGCCATCTTCAGGGCAACCAAATAGCGGGTGCCTGCGGTGGCTAGATATCCCACATTAGCAACTGTCAACTCAAAACAAACTTTGGCACAAACTACCAATTCAATCCATCATTAAATACTTATTGTTTAACTTATACAGCTATTGTTAATTATATATATTTAGTCTTACAATATTAGGTAATATTGGAAAGCAAGGGAATTAATATTTGGAAACTATCGAAGCAGTTATTTCAGAACGGAAGTTGATGAGTTTTCCACTCGGGATATTCCACACTTTACTAGTAACTTGGCCTAATGTAAACCGTAGCACTGGTCAAGAGGACTGCTCGACAGAATGCTGGTGCATTACGGTCCAACAGGCAGAAAAAGACATAATTGTTTTGAAATGTTCTTGACAAGAATGGGCAGCCGGAGCTCAAAGCGACTCTAACCTTGAATAAATAACCTGTTAACATTTAGGCACGTGCAACTCTTTGTAGTTCTCTTCCTTTACAAGATCTCTCTCGTCCGGGGATCATTTTCGTAAACAAAATATTTAGTTCGAACTGTTTAAAATGTCAAACAGTTGTACAAAGTATAGTCAATTTCTTAATAACATCACACTTACTTCTTAAATAGCGTTTAATTTATTAATTTAGCTATCATTATTTTTTATTGTTGTACTATTGTAAATCAACCTACGACATCTATGTTTAATTAATAAATAACAGTAATACTAGTACAGCTTATACGGCATCAATAATTTTTAAATATTGGATGCACATTATTATTTACGAAGTAATTATTTACCTACGAACGAAAAGTAACAGAGGCTAAAGATTTTTAATAAATAAATTGTTTAAGTTAATTTGTTAACCTGCGACTATGTCCCTCTACCTTTAATGAATAAATAACTATAGGATTGAATGTGACATGAATTAATGTTTCTAAAATAAATACATCGTTTGAATAAAGTGGTTTTACAACGCCAATATGTCTCTAAGTTTAATTAAATAAAACGCAATGGCACAAGTACAGCTTATCAGAAATTAATTCATTTAAAATATTGGATGAGGATATCTTTATTAACTATCTATAAATTAAATGTAATATATGTGGAAGGAAATGGTCCGGGTAGAGGTCAATAAATTTCTCTTAGATGTGGAGAAATGTTTATTAATTAGCTAACGTTTTGACTTACTTTGTATGTCTTCTTCAGGGCTGTCGCGGGGGGGGGGTGCCGGGGGGCCCCTATAGGTCTGTCCAGGCTGTAATCACATCACTCTCTCACTCAGAGAGTTGGCTAATTAATAAACATTTCTCCACATCTAAGAGAAATTTATTGATCTCTACCCGGACTATTTCTTCCACATATAAAGGTTTTTAAATATATTAATTGTTTAAGTAAAATATGTTTAACGACGACGATAAAGGTTTGATAAATAAATAAGAACAGCAATAGAATAGAAAAACGAAAACTAAAAAGTTTCAAAAAAAATGTATACACATATTTTTAGTAATTAACTAAGATCTAAATGTGACCTAAGTAAGAGGTTTTTAAATAAATAAATCGTTCAAGTAAATTTGTTGAACAACGGAATTTTACTTTAATAAATAAGCAATATATTAACAAAATAAAATAAAACTGAAGCAGCTTATCCAAAATTACTAAATTTGAAACGGATATCTTGATTAATTATACATAAATCAAATGTAACGTAAGTTAAAAGTGTTTATATAAATAAACTGTTTAAGTGAATGTGTTTATTATTTATTAATAAATAAATAACAATAGCACTGGTTTTGTTTATCAAAAAATTAATAAATTTAAAATATGGGATGCACATATTTTTAGTGATTACCTACTTATATTTGACATAAATTAAACATTTAAGAAACAAGTAAATGGTAGGTATAACTGAATTTATTTTACTACGACAGTGTGCATCTATACTTAATAAATAAATGAGAGTAGTATTGTGCATCGTATTCAAAATTAATGGATTTAATATATTTGATGCACTTATCTTTAGTCATTATTTACAAATTAATTGTAACATAAGTGAAAGGTTTTTAATAAATAAATTGTTTAGCAAATAAATAAATTATTAAACCTATCGCGCCTATGCTTTCATCAACTCCTAACAAATATTACAGTCACTTTAGAAAAATTTGAAATAGTTGGGAAGTGCAGTCAATAAATGTTGCATAGAATAGGGTTACTTATTTAATTTGTGCCAACATTTCGGTCATGGCTGAGAATAATAAAAAACAGAATAACTTAGCAGAATGAATAGACATAAATAATAGGAATGCCAATAAATAAATACAATGAACAAAGGCTACATTATGAAATAATCGATGAACAGTAACAAGAGTGAAAAGAAATCTAGAAGATAATAAAACATAGTAAAATTACAAGAGGAATAACTTTATAACAAAATATGATTAATGCGATTTTATTGGTGATATAATGAGGATAGGGATCATTAAACTGACACCGCGCAGGCTCAGGAAGTCAGCTGTTGTATCCATCAAATATTTAGACTAAATAATTATCATATATGTTATGCTTCGATTTTAAATAATACAGAATCTTAAGGAGCGTGCTTAATATAGATTTCTTCAATTCTATTGTTTTTGTACGCGTTTAACCTTCTTTCTTACTCCTATTGAGAAAAACATGGACGTGAAAGCCGATGCCAAGGACGCGTCCATTCCTTGCCGAGAATGCCGGAGGTCTAGTCGCCTAGTTGCTCCGAGGATCCCAGGTCAGATAAAGCAATGACAGAAGAAGAGAAACCTTCCTGAGGATATTCTTATCTTATATTTTTCTGGAATGTTCGCCCTCCCGAAGGAACCTAAATGCCAAGACTCGGGTAAAAACTTACGCTATCTGCTTCAGCCTTTTTCGATAGTAACAACTATTATATCCAACACAGAATGTTTAAAAATACCTTAAACATGGAAAGTGATAACTCTGTGGTACGAAAAATCGTGTTCAATAATTTTAATAATTAAATACTTTATTCCAAACTGATCGTTGGGATGTATACGTCTCCAAATCTCAATAAATTTTACTTTTACGATATAACAATACTTGAAGTTGATAAGAGTACCAAATAAGTGAAGAGTATAATACATCTCAAATACCCAACTGTAATTCTAAACTTTACAGTATTGCTGAAGACAAGTTTGGAGCTAGCTAGTGCAATTAAACAATTAAATATTTCTATAATATTTAATCACGGGAAATATCTCTAATGTTCATTGTATTTCTGATATCGGTCCTTCAAAAGAACAACATAATGGCAAATTTTGAGTTATGTATTCAGTAGCAATTGTATTAGTAGAAGGTTTTTAAAGGAACGAAATATCTGATATTCCATTTCCAACATGTTTTTTTCTGTTTATAAAGTCATATTTTGAGTTCTAAAATGTTTGAACTTGATATTTTATGGGAATAATGACGTAAGTTAAAAATGTTTTATTTTATTTTTTATATTGTCTAATGGTTAATAAAAGATTTTCAACATTATTACAATAGGAATACTTTGCTTTACCAATGCCCAAATTTTTTAACCCACATGGTACTTCCAAATACCTTTTTTTTTTAAATTAGGTTTTTCGAGTAATGTCGTTGTTCTTTTAAAGGAGTGATATCTGTAGAAGCAATTCGTATATACGATTCTGCAGAGTTGCGTCGAATCTGTTTTATTATTTTTTTTGTTACCCTTGAACAAATTGAGTGATAGCATATCAATATAGAACCATGAAAATGGCCTCAAAGTATCTTCCAAGGGTACTTCAAGCTCTTCATCGATTTGAGCGAAAAACTGGTAAAACGGGACTAGGAAATATTTTTAGGAAATATAAAACCTACGATGGAGGAATTTTACGATTGAACTAAAAATGCTTCGAGTTTCGTAGCTGTACAAGAATAATAATAAAAAAATACAATATTGCTTTTGATGGGTTATATTTCTAACATATCTACCAAAAATTAAGTAAAAGGATTTGATTCTCTCTCTCTTTCTTTTTTTATTTTTTGGTTATATATCGTTTAAGTGATGTAATATATCTTTGAATATACAACAAATCATTAATCATCGGAGATAGTAAAAAAAAAAAAATAAAAATACATATTTTTCCGAAATTTAAGAATTACAAAGCCCAAAAACTACATTCATAATAAAAGTTATGAAATTTTTATTACATCATTTCCCTTAAATTATTTTAATGAATATTTATACCACATTAGCTATCAATCCTCTTCATCATTTGTTACATATATTTATATTTTTAAATTAATCATTATTATCCAGTATTTAAAGATTATTATCCTTTTCCATCACTTTATTACGATGTTAACTATTACTAAATTCTTGAAGAAGACAAGTCAGGGCTTGGTAAAAAAATTGCACTTATTTAACTTGATGGAGATGAACTTATTTGGTGTTTATAAAATTTCCAGAATGGAATTTTTTAATCTAACAAAAATATTCTAATAAATAAATCATTTCTTTCCGATCACATTCGTCTATTGAATATCCATTCAGTCAGCATCCGGTTAAAAATGGCTGAATGAACCCGGGTATCAACAAATGACAATAACCCTAGATCGAATAAATTTTATAGCCTGTTTTCCGCTAAACCTAAATTTGCTCATCCTCAAGGAAGTATCCTTGGCCCAATCCTTTATACAGTTTATACAGCTGACATCCCAACTCATCCTAATACTATCCTTACCACGTATGCTGATGATGCATGTGTATTATCAGTCTGCACCAATCCAATTATTGCATCCCAAAGCCTCCAATCTCATATCACTGATCATGAAGAATGGTGTTAAAACTGAGAATTAAAATAAACACTCAAAAATCGCATCAAATCACTTTTACCTTACGTCGTAAACCAATGACTTCCTGCCCTTCAGTATCCTTTAATAACATCCCACTTATGCCTGTAGAACAGATCCGATACTTAGGGTTGCATCTTGACAAACGATTAACCTGGAATCCTCATACGAGACTGAAAAGACAAGATACCGCTCGACGTTTCAGGCTACTTCAACACTTACTAGACAAACGCTTTAAGCTCCCAATTAATTACAAAAGACTCATCTACATGGCCATCATACGACCTATTTGGACCTACAGAGTAGAGCTTTGGGGCTCCACTAAGCCATCGAATTCCTCTCGTATCCAATCCCTACAATCCAAAATCCTTAATGCTCCTTATTTTTTTAAGAATAAAGTCATCCATAATGACCTTAATGTCCCATTTGTTGCTGATTTGGCCCGAATCCGCTATCTATCCTTTCATAACAAACTCCATTTCCACTCAAACCCTCTAGTTTCAAACCAAGCTTCCTCTTCAATTCCCGATAATCTCCGAGGCGTCTGAAAAGAAGATGCCCCCGTGACTTCTTAGTTGAACTTGTGGTTTGAGTACTACCAGTGGGTAGTTTCTCTACTTGTCATTTTCACATGTCATTATGTATCGCTTAGCCCATTTACTTGATGTATTATTGTAATACAGTTGTAAATATCAATAAATAAATAAATAAAAATCTGCCCTGCGAGGGCTCAAAATAGAACTTGTGTGGGATGATGTACGCAATTTACCGACAAAAATGCAAAATGTAATCATTTGGATTCAGTAGCTGTAATCGAACTTTCTAGGAAAATGATTGATAAATTTATTCTAGCTGTGATCAGAATTAATAATATAAAATTTATCTAAATGTCATGAAACAACTAAACTTATTAAAACTACTTCAGCTAGTTATTGATTACATTTCTGAAATTTATTAAAATGTTGAAGAATAAATGAATTTCAAAACTAGCCCTCAATAACTTTGAAAAAATAAATACTCTAAATATTATTACATTATATCAATATTATTATGTGATATAATGAAATTTTCATGCAATGTTTTTATCTCATCCAAAATATTTTTAAAAACACTAAACTATTACAGCACGTATTTATTACTCACTAATTACTATTATTAAAGTACCATTAATGAACCAAAAAATTTGTCTCAATACATTTTTTCTGTAATATTCCATTATTATTATTAGGGTTTTAAGTAGTTTTAGTAGCTCCATAAAAATTTGAATTTTTTTAACGACAAAAAAAAGTTCTAAAACTCTTATTGAATGTTAAATTGTCATTTCATTCTTCATTGTTATCGTTATTAAATATAACTAAATTGTATTTTTTTTTGGCCATTATGTGAAGATTCAATGTTAGATATAAAATTTCTCTTCGTGCTTATAAATTTAAATATGTTTCTTGGTAAACTTGTACTTATAGTGTTATATTTTACCATTGCATAAAAACCTTGATTCGTCAGAAGATCATGTAGAAGCCTCTTAAATTTCATTTTAGTTCAATATTTATATAGTACAGAAGATCTAATCGGTAAAATCTTGTGCACATCATGTTTCTATATTAGGCATATTAATCACTTTCAATATTTAAACATCGTTGAAACGTAGAAGGTTCCAATTTCATTATTTTTAATGTACACAGATAAAAATCATACAAGGCATTGCTGAATGTTGAGATCGATCTGAATAAAAGAACATGCAAACTTTCCCTTTGCGATTTCCTCTCACTTTTTGTCACTTCCCGTATCGCTTATTCGGCAAAAGTGAAACCAGATTGGTTTTTTAGGAGTCATTCTGAGGTCCGCACTACATCCTGCAATATTTTCATATTTACTCAAGATTCAGTTTTATTTTCAGAAGCAATAACAGTTCAGGTGGGAGAATAGTGGGGGTGGATTTATGAATTTCATTATTCGTAACCAGTAAAATTTTATTAATTTCGATAAACAACTTTATTTTAGACTGATTCCATTCTCTAACTTTTCAAATAGCTCTACCCTAGTCACAGGTTGTTTAAAGTTCATTGCGGTTGTTGAAAGACCACAGTTGGTAGACCGAAGAACGGTTGAGTCGCCCACTATGGAAATCTCTACAACAGCTATTCTTTTCACCTCAGTCACGACAAGAACAGTTTTAAAATCAAATATGAAATAAACTGAATTGGCTTCTATAACTTGAACTGGTCGTTCATTTAATTTGGATTTAAATATGAATTATTCTCCTTACTTTGTTAGAACAAGGATAACATTTAAGGACCTTAATGCCCCATTTGTTACTGATTTGACCCGAATCCGACATCAATCTTTTCAAGACAAACTTTATTCCCTCTCAAACCCACTAGTTTAAAACCTAGCAAACTCTTCAATTCCCGGTAATCTTCCGAGACGTCTGACAAGAATACGGGCATCTAAGCTAAATTTGTTATTTGAGTACTATCAGTCGGTGGTTTCTCTACTTGTCCTTTTTCCATCCCATTATGTATTATTCATGCCATTTACTTGTTTTATTTTTATAATACAGTTGTAAATTTCCATGAATAAAAAAATAAAATATGAATTAGTATTTATTTATTCACTCCGGGAAATGGGCATAAAATCATAGAACAGCAGAAGTTAGTTAACAAGCATTTAAGATATTTTATTGTTTCCTCATTTTTCTTTTTACTTTCGTGTAAATTTGTATGAAATAAAAAGTTGTGAAAATTTTTACTGTAGTGAAAAGTTTTGTATCCAAAATAAGTAAATACACATTTTAAAGCCACATGAATTTGTAGAGAAAACTAGACCGGCATTCCTTGACGAGTACTTTTAGGTTGCTTGAATGGGAGTGCCAAGATTCGTTTCTCGGGACCACCGTGCAATAAATATTGGCTAACACAGGTGGGAATTGAACACACAAATATCAGAACCGGGAATTCTGGCTTTAAGTTCGATACTTACTGTGATAATATGTAACTGATATATTTAAAATGACAGTTTATATATATATATATATATATATATATATATATATATATATATATTTATACTAAATGGGACTACAGTAGATTACATAAATGTGATTCTTAAGTAATAAATTACAAAATAAAAGCTACTATTATTTTTGAAGGCCCGCAAGGCCACAGTAGTTCATTTGTTTTTTAACTAGCTGACGTCCAGCCCAGCAGAAACCTCACAGCCGAGTGATAAAATTGTTTTCCCGTCCTTGGTGAAAGGTACGCAGTTCTCTAATATATTCTGATACCTTGTTATAATTATTACATCTAAATATATGGGCATTATGAAACGAATAGTATGTTTTTATCGAAGGGACGTTTCTATAAGATTACAAGCAAGCCTAGATAACAATTCACCAACAATAAATGTCTTATCTCTTTAGGTACTATCAATTCTGTTCGAGATATAATTTCAGGCTGATAGTGGTGTATATATAGCTTCAATTTCAGAGTTTAACTCTGCTGTATGATATTTCAGAGCTTTTTCTCAACAATACAATAATGATACCCAATTATAATAATTATAAAGCTACAATAAAAACCATTTTAATAAATGCTAATACAAGAGGTTTACACAGTAGGTCAAGGATTATGGTTGGAGGAAAGAGGCTGGCTGAGGAGAAATTTTGCAAGGGACATGAAGAGGCAACTAGGTCAGGCTAAAGCTCCACTCCGCCGTTCCTGGCTCAATTTATTTTATGTTTTCTCAGTCAGTTACTGTTTCATGGGCATCTAGTTAGCTATGATATAAGGACCCATTAAAATTTTACGCACGAGTGGTTGGAATTGAGTAAATGATGGAGGAACCTTTTTGGTAGTAAAAAAAAAAAAAAAATAGGTCCTTCCAAAATCCTTGGATTTTTCCCTACACTACTAGTTCGATTTTTTTTTATAATTTTGCAAAACATCTAATGATGATCCTCCGATTTCTACATTTTTTAAGTAAATATTGAAGTTTAAATATACTCCATTATTTTGTAATAGATTAATTGTAAACTCGCGTGCTAAATCATTATTGAACCCAAATTAGATTTTTAAAAAAAGTGTTTTTTTTTTTAGATTTACTCAATCTTAGTCATCTAAAACTGATAGAAATTAAACAAAAATCTTACGCCAAATGTCCAAGGCCTTTTTGCTGTACTACTTAATTTATTTTGTATTTTATTTTTAAATTCACAAAACAAAATCTGAAATTGTAACACATTGAAGGTTACGTTTAATCTATTATTTAGCAACAAGATAAATATTACCTCTTAATACTTCTTGTTTAAACCGGAGTGTCAAATCATTGTTACATCTATAATTTAATTTTCAATATAGTTTCTTATGTATACTCAAAAACTGCTAGAAATTAAACAAAAAACAAGCCTCCAAACGCCCTTGGGTACTCTATGGATTTTTTATTTTTTTATTTTTTAAGAGAAAAGATTTGCACTGGCCGGGATTCGAACCCAGTTCGTCCGCCTCTCCGTGGGAGCGCACTTAGAACCTAATCCTCTGATATCGACATCAGCATCTGTCAATTTTGGATTTTGAAAGTCATTGATTGATTGGAGGTTATATAATTCAAGTGTTTTGTAATATACAATGTATAGTCAGTTTTTTGTTTAGAGAACCAAATCATTCTATCCTAAACTGCAGTTTTTAATATTGATGTAATTTTCTTTTAAAAAACTCTTTAATTAATAATCAAGCATTGCAAGGTATTAAGAAATAAAGAAAAAAACACGGAATATATATTTTTAAGGTTTTTACTAAGACCGCTTGATCACAAACTCTAATTAATGATTTTCAGATCTCAACATTTCCATCTGCCATTTTTTTAAATTTCACAATATTTACTGTGTATTGTATTAAATAAAATATACACCTTTTTAAAAATACCTCATTAAAAATATTCCATTTTATTATTATTGTTGGATATTTTCTTTTTAGGTATATTCTTTAATTAACGATCAACCATTTCCAGAAATTAAACAAAAAGATTATGGTGCATTAAAAAAAAAATTATAAACCTATACAAACTTTGAGTACAAAGGGACCTAAAAATTTAATTAATAATGATTGGTAAACAAAAAAAAATATTGCAAACAAATACAGTAAAACTAAACAAGCTACCTATGGAATCTAGTGCTAACGAAATGTTTAATTAGTTATTTAACTAATTTCCTTCGAAATCGGAATACTATTAATATATACGTTCAAAATCGACGTTTCGACACACGTTGAGAGGTAATCAAGGGGTCAATTATAATTACCGTAATTATAATAATTTAAATATAATATTATATAATACTCCTTTCCTTTATAATGATTGCTTAAGCACTTTTATCCTTTCCTGCACTGGAACTATCATGGTAAAATATTTAATTTCCTGTTCTATATTTCCATACTCAATTCTCATTTGTTTCTAAATATTTATTTTCAGTAATTACTCTATTAGTATTCTGGATCCAAATATTTTTATTACTATATGACTTTATATTTAAAATGTATAATTGTTTCCGATACTAATATTATTGCATTTATTTTATTTTAATTTTGTTTATATCTTATTTATTTAGACTTGATGGCGATTTTAACATGGTACCATCTCCTACTTCATATATTTTATTCGGTCTACATATCAATACTTCGAATAAAATAGTAATTTGGCATCTAAATATAATGATGTATTATAATTAATCTGATTATTTTATCGAAATAAAATAATTGATAAAAAAATAAACGACTGCTTTACTCGGCCCGCACTAGTACTTTTACTTGATAAAGTTATTTTCAATTAATATTTATCTAGTTAAACTTAAAAAAATGCTAGTACTAACAAGATATACTTGAGTATCATATCCAAAGGAAGAGAGTATGTATGGAAAGTATATGATATATTACTTTTGTGTTCTATATTTTCGCGACAGATGTCGAACATTGGGCATTGATTGTATCTCGGTGTTGGGTCAACGACCTGCCAGCCGACAATGATACTTCTATTGATACCACTTAGTACGCTGGAGTTCTGTCCCTTCCCTATCGAAACCGATCGCGTACTGATTATTATCATGTGTAGGGAAAGCTTTTATCTTTGGGTTTCAAAATTAAAACACAAATTTATTACTGTTCGAAACGAATATATATAGTTTTGTTAACTTTTATTGCATTTCGACCCTAATTTAAAATAGTATTATGAGGATAGAGGTACGTATATGAGGCTTTTCCCAGACAAAAGTGGACAACTCCTAAATTTCAAAAACTAACTTCTTCTGATTGTTTACTAGTTTAGTCAAGAAATTTTGTTTAACATGACACTATGCAGTTCTGAACCTGAAGTTTCCGGAGCCTAAAATTGATTAAATAAAAGAGCGAAATATTTTAAAAAGTATATTTAAGAAATTTCGGATTTATCTGCTTTTGATACCAAACGCCTCATTTGCCATAATATGATAAGGGTAAAGAATATGAGGAACGAATTGGTTTCATAAATCGAGTGTAATGACTAATTAATAATTTTTTAAGGTAACGATTTAATTCATTATACCTGAATTTGCCCAATTAAAATATCATATAAAGCTTTATTTAACAAATTGTTTAAATAAAGCTTTGTAGACACTACATTTTTTTTTAATTCACGAGTCATTAAAAACAGTAACAGAATTGTGAATATATAAGGAATTAAAGATAAAAAAGTTTATAAAAAAAACTGTGAAGAGTAGAAATCTATTACGAAAGTCGTATTTTCAATCAATTTTAATAAAGTTCAAACAATAAAAATAGCAGCAGTGTATAAAAAAAATCCCATTCTCTGCTAATTGGATGCAAAAGGTGTCAAAAAAAGCGCCGAATTCAGTTTCAACAGTTCAACTGAATGTGGAGAGGTTATTGAAGAGAGAAAATAATTTAAAATTACGAGGGAATGAGATAAAAAAGTGCCCAATAGTCCTGGCGTTAGATTAAGGAGGTTCAAGTATGTGTTGAACCTTTGTGGGGATAGTCTCTATATCACGTGATATTGTAAACTGAAAAAGATCTTTTAAGAGGACCATAATGTGATGGAATAAACAAAACAATAAAGTGTAAGTAAAAATTAAGGAGTTACGTAATTGTTTGTCTTTTAGTCCATAAATATTCTCTTTATTATATACAAAATTTGTAATTATTTAATAATTTATCGGCATTCTCGAGGAACTACTCTTTGTTTAATCTCTGGCCGTGCGTAATCAGTTACGAGAAACTATAATTTATTTATTAAAATTGCTAAAATCACAAAGCTACTGTTACTTATTTGTACAACCTGTTACACAAAATATATAACTGTTTTTAATGTAATTGCAAAAATGGAATGGATCCTTTTAAGGAATAAAACAGGCTACAACTTATTCCAATATTTCGATTTTAGGGCTATTATTTTAATACAACGAATGAAGTGAATTACGATTAAGACAATTTTCATATTTTCTTGTCTACAAAAATTTTTTTTTTATCTATAAAGCAAACAATTGATTTGGAGACGGGCATAAGAATGAGAAGATTAAGGTTCTGTACAATCATACATATGAAGGAAGAAGCTGAGAGACTGAAAATAACAGACCAAGATTGTTTCGATAGTTACTGATTAAAGACTTTAGAAAAAGTACTTTTCCTATAAATATTTAAAAACGTAAAATGCGATATGAAAATTGTAGGATTTAATGTGCTATACTTAAAAGAAATATTTTTACAATTAATTATTATCCTATTTTTTCCTGACCCTCCTTTATTCACAAATTGCAAATGTAAAAAATATGTATTTATTCACACACATACACTGACAGGTGAAAAATTCCACCCACTTGACTTATTCATCTTTTTATCTAAAAATATTTCTCCTTTGGATTGGTTTATTTTTTTAAATAAATAAATATGTATTTTTAAAATTTTTTTTCGATTAATAATCACAATATAGAGGATAATAACCCTTAATTCAATGAAAGGACTGTAGATTCCAATGCTCACTTTTTATGGAATTAAAATGTGCATTAAGTGTCATTTGTTCAGTGTCATTTCTTGTAGCAAATTTCTTAGTTTCCGCTTTTTAATTTTTTCAATTTTAAGTTTAAAAATGCCTCTTCGTGCTGAGGACGTTTCGCGTGGTGTGACACTTATTGATGATGGACGATATGCAGCTAATGCCATCGGAGTTCCCTATGAAACTTTACGAGAAACTGGGTCTTACCATTTGACTAAGTCAAAAGCCCGTCATCCTCTGGTTCTGCTACCCTATGCCGTCCAGGGCCTTCAATGGTAAGACCCAGTTTCTCGTAAAGTTTCATAGGGAACTCCGATGGCATTAGCTGCATATTTAATGGAACGTCCATCAGGAATAATAACTAAGAAATTTGCTGTAAGAAATGGCACTGAACAAACATTTTAATTGCATAGAAAGTGAACATTGGAATCTACAATGCTTTCATTCAATTAAAGATTAAGGGTTATTATCCTCTATACTGATATTCCTAGTTGAAAACAAATAAAAAAATACATATTTATTCATTAAAAAAATATATCAATCCAAAGCAGAAATATTTTTAGATGAAAACATGCAAAAAATCAAGTGGGTGGAATTTTTCGCCTCACAGTGTATATATATATATATATATATATATATATATATATATATATATATATATATATATATATACTAGTGGTGAAATTTTGCCTGTCTTTACTTTGTGATATACTATAATGCTAGATACGATCCATCTGTTTATAGTATCAGTCTATATCTATTTCGAGATGTTTCGTGCATTATCTGTCCTCGATGTATCTCCTTGGATTTGCCCAATGATAGTATTCTATTGTGGAATGTTGGGACCTGCTAGGGATAGAGCCCAAGAGTCAAAGTATTCAATCTTTTTCCGCTTCAAGTATGAATCCAACATCTGAAGATAAGCTTCGGGACGACAGACTATAACGGTTCAATGGATCTTACTGGGATCCAATCTCCTGCTTCTAAATATTTTGGGAGAATATATCTACTGAGGCACAGTCACCATTTTTTTTTTCTTTCCCTATAAGTCCCTGGTAAAGGACTGAGTATGGAAGACTGGGCACATTGAAGGGCAAAAAGGCTCAATGAATCGAAAGCCAAACCCCAGGAGAAGCTGAGAGGAACGGCCAACATTTGGACAATCCTTATCAGATCTCGGCCCAGCGCTGAACTTTATTCCTTGTAATGTGAACTCGGACCGATGGCGAATATATTAGATCTTAACAGCTGGTTCGACATTTCAAAGTTAAGAGCATAAGCAATACAGAGATGAGAAATAAAATAACAAGATATCTTGTCCTAGACTGATCAAATAATTCGCCGTGTCAGGCTACTTCAACACTTATTTTAGACAAACGTTCCAAGCTCCCAATTAATTATAAAAGACTCATTTACACTACTATTACAAGACTACTATTACGATTTGGACTTACGGAGTTAAGCTTAGGGTCTGCACTTGGCTGCTATCCACCGATGCTTACGATCCCAAATCCTTCCTCAAATCCTTTATGCTCCTTTACGTTGTTACAAATAAAGTCATTATCCAGGATCCACTAAATTAGGAATACCTATGACTAAAAAGAATTCTGATCTGAACCTTATTACGAACTCTAATTTCGGATGCTGAAATGGTTGTTATTCTGTAGTAAAACTAAGTGATACTTGATGTTATAAGAAGCAACGAATTTTCTAGTCGAGTGAGCATCTAGTCCAAATATCTGGCGGTCACTCTGGACGCTATCAGTGACTTTGGTAAGCGTGAAAATCCATTACCAGCAGCTCCTGGTTTCACCGACCAGTTCTAGATAAAAAAAATCCTAAAGAAGAATTTATTTTAAGATGATACAGGACTAATACAGTATGCCATTATTGCAAAATATAAAATTAAATTTTATCAGAGATTAAATACAAAAAGATTTTATTGCGGCATGTATTTACTGTTAAAGGAGCGGATAGGCTCAGTAGTAGAGTTTTGAGTCACAATGCCAAAGGTCCTAGCTTCAAATTTCACTGTTGGCAGATTTTATTAAATCTGTTAGCGGCTGGAGATGGATCCAATGGGATCTAGAACCCTCCTGGGGCTCACCCAGCACCTGTAATGTGGTTACCCTAAATAGAGGGAAAAATCAGGCGGTTGAGCGTGATCTAGGACAAATCATCTCCCGGCACAACCCTTGTCCAAGAAACAGTCTGTACTTTGTTAGAGACTGTCTCTACCACGTAGTGAACCTAAGAAATTTAATTTTTTCTGTCCATGAAGGAAGTCATTTTTTTTTATTACTATAATAATCGAGAAAAGTTTATGTTATTTCATTGTATCCTATGTGTGTAGTATTCATTAATTTATGTATATATAACATGCATATAATTTGTTTTTTTAAGGAGAATTTCGATAATATTGTACACAGTAATAATGCTTATATTTTTATTACTTTTATAATTTCTTCTTATAACTACGTCCAATAGTCAAGCATTACGCCTCACTCTTGGGGCCATATTTCTAAAAATTTTAATTTTTTTGTGAATTAATTTATTTTAAAAGTTATGTCTTGCGTCCAAATTAATTTATATAATATAATGAGTTGTAGAAAACAATTTAATTACATTATTATGTTTTGAATTTTAAGAAGAAAAACAATGCGTTGTCCTGATGAGGCATATGACCCCTTAACGTTTGATATAAATTAACAAAAAATTAAATACTTTTGTTTATTATTTTTCTAATCAGGTTTGAACTAAAATGAGTCAATGAATTCTCCCCTCATGTATTAAACAATAAATAAATCATTACGATCATTTAATTAAAAATAAAGTTATACTATTTAATTTAAATATATACATTTTCAACAAATTTACAATAAATATGAAGAAATATTTATATTTCGCAAATTGGTGACGGTATGTGGAGAGTTAAAATGATTCTGGTAAATACATGTGTGCAGTTGACTTGCTATCAGTTCATTAAATAGGTTCTATTATTTCCGCACGTGGTAACTCTCGAATCCGTTTAAATATAAACCTACAGGCTTGATAAATTCGAGCCCCTATGTACACAAAGTTCAATCTCCGTCATCACTCTCGCCCACAAGGAAAACTTAACAGTGTAGGTCAGGCATTGGAGGCTTGAACGTCACCCGAGCAAGGGGATTTTTAACCGATAATGATCAATGAAAAAAGGAAACAATTTAAAATTTATCCACTGTAGATTACTAAAACAATTACATAAATTTATTCCTCTCAAAGTATATTAGAAACAATATTCACTTCAAGAATTTGTTTTTCCTATTTATTCGGGGTTTTTACTATTAATTTATCCCGATACCCAAAATATTGTCCCGCCAATCCTTCCTATCGGCCCATACTTCTTCTTCCTCACGCAGCCCTCTTGCTCCTTCTCTTACATCCTCCATCCATGTCTTCCTCTCTTTCTTCTATAATTTGGATTATGTAGGAATCTATCTACCTATCTTGGACTATGTAGGAACCAGAAGAGTTTCTTTGGTCATCTATTGTCGCTCATTCTCATCCGGTGGCCTAAACATTAAAGCCTCCTGGTCTCTATTTCGTATAATATATTTTTCTCCTCCCCTATAGTTTCTCTTATAACACTATTGGGTATGTGTTGGAGCTTTGAGATGCCGCAGCTACGTCTTAAAAAGTCCATCTCAAGAGCAAGCAGTTTACGGGCATCTTGTCTTGTTAACGTTCATGTTTCGGCCCCATATAGGGTTGTCCCCAGAAGAAAAGATTGATATATTTTCATTTTCATTTCTAACTATACCCCTTCATTCCAAAGAACTTAGTTGAGGATCCTAATGATTTTCTTTCCTCCGGATATCTCCATTTCTATATCCTGGTAGAGTGTCTCATTTATATAGACACCTAAGAACTTGAAGTCCTTGCTGCGAGCTAGAGTCCAATCTTCAATCAACAATGACGTGCACGGAGAATTAAAGGATATGTTCTCCGTTTTTCCCATATTTATGACCAGACCCCATTTAGAGTACTCCTCTAGGAGCTTCCTAAGCATATATTGCAGGTCCCATTCGTCTGTTGCTATCACTACCTGGTCATCTGCAGATTGCAAGGTGAATAAATAGTCATCCCAAATCTTCACTCCCATGTACCTGCATTTTTCCTTCCACCTCTTGAGTGCTTGTTCATTGAACAGGTTAAAGAGCGTTGGTAACATGCAGCAACCTTGTTTCAAGCCTTTAGTGGTGGGGAACGACGGGGAAATTTAAAACTGGTAAAAAATTGTATAAAAGAAAAAAATTAAGCTTAGCTTTAATTTAGAGTCTATGTATCAATATGTCAGGGATAAAATGCAAACAAATAAAATGTTATTATTCCGGTACACCAATGGGGGGGGGGGAGGTATAAAAATTACATACCTGATTTAGCATCAACGAAAAAAGTGGAATTGACGAACGCAACTATAATCGAAAAAATAAAAAAAAAATGGTAAATTGTGTTGGCACAATTCATTGAAGGAGGGTTCGCAAGTCTAAAATTACAACTTTTTTAAAAATAAAAATCAATTTCTTAGTTCTCGAGATATTCATATAACTTTTTAAAATTAGTAGTTCTATTAATTATAACATTTAACCGTAATTTCCAAGTTTTTAGGATGTTTTGAAATATATTTTTTAAAATTTAATTTATTGATATTTACAAATATAATAATATTATAACATGTAAATCTGCTAATATGTACAATATGACATGAAAAACACCTTTGGAGAAACTACCCATCGGTAGCACTCCAATAAAGTTTTATAGTAGATGGTCTCGAGGCCATCTTCTTTTCAGACGCCTCGGAGGGTTATCAGGAATAGTATGGGAAGCAAGTAGTTTGGGCCAAATCAGTAACATATGGGATATTAAGATCATGATGGATGAGTTTGTTTGTGACATAATAAGGAGCATTGAGGATTTTACGAAGGGTTTTGGATTGTTAGGAATGGATACGAGATGAATTGGATGTTTTAGTAGAGCCCCAAAGCTCAACTCCGTATGTCCAAATAGGTCTGATAACTGTCATGGAAATGAGTCTTTTGTAATTAATTGGGAGCTTAGAGCGTTTGTCCAGTAAATGTTGAAGTAGGCGAAAACGTCGAGCAGTTTCTTGTCTTTTCAGTCTTGTATGAGGATTCCAAGTGAGACGTTTGTCCAGATGGAGTCCTAGGTAACGTATCTGACCGACAGGGTTCAGTGGAATATTATTAAATGATACAGTAGGGCAGGAATTCGTAGGTTTACGTCGAAAGGTGAAGGTAATTTGATGGGATTTGTTAGGATTTATTTTAATTCTCCAATTTCGATACCATTCTTGAAGGTTTGAGATATGGGATTGAAGAGATTAGGATGCAACAAATGGATCCTTATTTACTGATAACACACATGTGTCATCAGCGTACGTAGTGAGGCCAGTGCTTGGATGGGTAGGGATGTCAGCTGTATATATCCTGTATAGGATGGGATCCAGGATACTACCTTTAGGAACACCGGCAGACTGGGTAAAGAGGGAAGAGTAGGAAAAATTATGGTATACTTTAAAGGTTCTATTACTGAGGTAGGAACTGATAATAAGGAAGTAAGTAGAAGGTAAGAATTTACGGAGCTTGTACAGCAGACCCGGATGCAAGACTCGATCAAAAGCTCCCGTGCAGTGCATTCCGTTGCGGATGAGACAACGTCCACCACACGATGGCATTGCTGGATGGTGGAGTGTGATGTTCGGAAACCAAGTTGGTGATCTGGGATTATTTGATTGGATTCTATGGTAGGATGAAGACGTTTCAGAATGAGTTTTACAAGTAGTTTGCCCATTAAGGGAAGGAAAGATATAGGACGGTAAGAAGATGGGAGTTCTGGTGTTTTTTTTAGGTTTTGGTATCATCTTAACTATGGATAATTTCCAGGAATCAGGAGAGTATGTGGTGCGGAGTACGGCATTGTATATATATATATATATATATATATATATATATATATATATATATATATATATATATATATGTAAGGAATAGGATCGCTTTCCGAGGAAGGCGTTTTAGAATGTGGGATGTGATTAGGTCGCGTCCAAGGGCTTTGTTGGCGGGTAATCTGTGAATAATCTTTGATATTTCGGAAGGATGGATTGCTTTAGGAGGAGGGGACAACTGATGAGGAATACTTAATTCTGCTCCAATCCATTCAGAGTGGGTTGGATTAAGGATATCTGGATGAGGGTTAAATGTTTTGAATAGGTGCTGGCTGCTGAAAATTCCTTGAATAATGCTGAAAATATGTGATTTTTCTTCATCAGATCTTGACCAGGTTTGGGATTCGGTTAAAAGTAGATAATTGAAATGTTTATAGTTTAGGAGTTTTCTAGTGGTATTCCATTAGGATGTGTCAGTAATTCTGAGATTTTCTGTACGGTAATACAAATTTAGAATTTTGAATGTTCTGATCTCTGATTTTAATTTGTTGGTATAATGACTCCTGTCCGATGGTTCTGAAATATAAAATTTAAAAGTTTGTTCAAAAATCTTTGAGATGGATGACACTACTCTTATATTTGTAAACATGTTGATTTAACTAAAAGAAAATTTGAATAAACAAGTTTATATTAATTTATTTTGTCTGGTGAGCACGAAATATAATTTTTTAATCTACATTAACCAAAGAAGCAAAATAGTTCAGGACCACTTTTGGATAAATCGACATCTTCCTAAATTTTTGAGAAATAAATAAAACCATAAAGTAAAAAACAAGTGGTAGGCTGAAAGAAGTGAGCATCAGTTCAGTACTCAGATGTTTACATTATAATCAATCAAATTGTAGTCAAATTAAAAAAAATATCTCACTCTGAATTGTTGGTCAGATGCTTTACAAATATTCAACTTCTTACAAAAGTTGTTTCAATTCTACTACCCCATGTTTCTATTGATCCAACTGCACGGCATGAGTTCCAAGGATTATTACTTACTTATATCATTGGATTATGAAACATCTTTTAATTTAATTAAGTGGTTTAAGATGTGGAAAGTTTAATCTATATTATTACATCAGTTTATATCCGCCATTGCATCGATATTATTATTTTCATTTTCATATTAGTTGGTTATTTTTTCAAGTCTTCAGTACTCACACGTGTATGACAATGTCAAGTTTATTATTGTTTTGTTTTTTAAGTTCGCCCAATAATAGCTTTTACTTAAATGATGGTTTTTATCTTAGTTTAAAATGAAACCTGAAAAAAAACAAAAATAAATCTGTGCCACTACAAGCCGTGAACGGGTCAGGGGTTCAGTACATGGTAGAGACAGCGGTTCTGCAAGGAGGTGACTTGTCCAGGGTCACGCTCAATCGCCAGATTTTCCCCCTTATTTACCCTATTTTTATAATATTATATAGAGGCTGGGTGAGCCCCAGGAGGGTCATAGATCTATATGATCCATCTCCGGCTGCAAACAGACTAGTATTAATAGTAAAAATAAGAAGTATATTATAGTTCCGATATTCCGATAAGTTAAGGAACATATTTTTTGCATTTTGGAATAAGGTGTTTGCCCGTCTGCTGTTAAGTGGTTCCTAGCCTTTAAGGTCTAGGCCTTTCTACCTACCTGTGCTGCAATAAAATATGAGTCGCAAAATAGGTTAGCACAGGTAAGAAAAGTACCCGAAACAGAGCAATAAAACACAAACTATACTATTCACTAAAAGTACATTACTATACCATGTTAAATATAAATAAATAGATAAGGAAAAATAATTAACTCACGGGTTAAGGTCAACGCGTTCGTTATGGCTAAATCTTAGCGACTTCTTAACTCTGTGTGGACCTATTCATTCTGGTTAAATGATTTGTCAACTGTATAAATAACTCGTCCTATCTGCTGCACAACTAAATCGGAATGGTAAAGGACGTTAAATAACAATAAAAATAT
The DNA here is from genome assembly GCA_964056705.1 of Troilus luridus. Taxonomy (NCBI): domain Eukaryota; kingdom Metazoa; phylum Arthropoda; class Insecta; order Hemiptera; family Pentatomidae; genus Troilus; species Troilus luridus. The sequence goes on along the minus strand of OZ057413.1, from coordinate 117,771,960 downwards.
TAAATAATGTATTAGATATATTACATATCATATATTTACACAATATATTAATCATATTATTTAATGCCCTAATTTTTGTTTCTATTTCTTTACAGGTGAGTGCCGAATCAATTTGAATCAAACTCATTTCACATTAACGTATGTATAAAAACCTATTGCTAATTAAATCTTGCCTTATTCGAAGTTTGGCGTCTTTGAAGTTACATTAAAGGATCAAGAATTTCTTTCATCGATACAAAAGCTAAGCGAATCCTTAGTGCTACATTATAAATATTTTAGTATCTAAATTTGGTTTATTGATCCTATCTGCAAATAAAATAAAATAAATGTAAAAAAGATTCTATCCTTATTGTAATGTTTAATGACCACATTAGATTTGAATCGATAAATGAGAGTGGAATGTAGAGGAGTTTTGTAGAATCTAATGAGTGTTGGCATCCAAACCTTGGGGCTGCCATAAAATAAATATTATCTGAAATAGGTATCAGAAACGAAGCTACACCATTCCAAACTTGGTAATTGAATATCTTAAGACCAATGAGTCCAGCTATTGTGATTTCTTAAACTCTTACTTCTCTGTGGGTTGTACTCTTGCTAAGGAAACTGTTGTGAAAGTAGGTGATTACACGCAACCGCCAAGTTTTCCCCAATTAAGGCTACCTATTTTAAAGAGTCTGGGTGAGCCCCAGGAGGATCTAGAGATCCCTGAGTGACAATCTATGGGTGTTAATGGATGAAATGATTTATCTCCCTAAACAGGATTTCGACCGCAAGCAACTCGGTGCTCCCCCTGTTTATTTGAACATATTATTATTCTATACGAGCCAAAAATATCGAATATTGGAGTTTTTTTTATTTTAACAAAAATTTACTTTCATTTAAAATCGTTAGTAGTTATATTGCAATCGTGAATTCTAACTCAAGTTTTAATCTTAATCAGGATTGAAATCAGGTTAAATCCGTTCCTTCCACATTTCTTATTCAAGAATTTCGGGAAACTGTAACCTAGGGTTCCTTGAGAAGAAATTGTAAAATTCCAACTACATTCAAAATTTAGCTTACCCCAAAAAGTTATTTTTAGAAATGCCACTAAGTGCTAAATAATGACTTCTAAAAGTGGAAAGTTTGTAAAAACTAAATCTTGGACCTGCAACGAGCTGCCATGAAGCTTATGACTCTCCTGCAAGAACTAATCCTTTCACGACAGGAATTTATGATACCTGCAGGTAGGTTCCTTCTTCGGCCTTCGGGTGCCTACTTACCAAAAGTACGTACAAACATTACTCTATTCTGGGCAGCCATTTTGTTTTAACAATATCATTTAATTTATGGTAGGGGCCTTTAAGATGTTGAATGAAACATAAGAATAATCAAATTCTTCACTTCTCCCATTTCAGAACAGAAAGATATAGTTTCAGTGTCAGTCTCTATATTCAGATTTTTGAGTGGATATTAGTTTAGTAAAAAAAAATAAAAATGATAGATATGCTGAGTTCTCGGCGTCTTTATGAAATTACCTGTGGCTTTTGATCTGAAACCACTCCAGAACAAGAACGAGGGGAGGTTCAGCGGTTGAGCGCTGAGTCGTGGGATGGATCAGAAGAACCTGGATATTCTCCTGGGGTTCATCCAGGCTTTATAAACTGAAAATGATTAATATGTGTGCGACTTGGCGGTAGAATATGATATCGAACAAACCAACTCCCCGGGCAACCGTTGTCCTAGGAAAAGTACAGTTTGTAGAACTCATGACCCTTCATGGGTTGTAGTGGTAACGGTAAGACTCCCTCTCCTATTCTTCTTCGCTAGGAATTTATGACACCAGCAGGTAGTTTGCTTCTTCAAGCTCGAGGTAAACCTTACCTGGAGTACTTAGATCAAGTTTTGAGATGTGTTTAAAAAACAAAAGGTTTAGCGTGACCATAGATTGGAAGAAATATTTGAGATTAATTAAGATAAGCATCACAGTTATCTGTTATCACAACTTATCAAAATGTTTAACTAAGGTGCAAGAACTAAAGAAGTAATTCCGCTAGTAAATAAGACGAAGCTAACCCAAAAGTTCGATGCCGATTCTACCAATTGTAGGTTACAAACTTCCATTCATGGGTTACCCCTTAAATCTGAAAACCTCAAATAGGCCAGCGGCTTATTAAAAAGGGCTTTAGGTTGCAATAAATTGAAGAGAGCTGAATTTTTGAAATGTTGTAAGAGCATGTCTGAATAATGGAAATCCAAGTTTGCTACCGAAAAAATCGGATGGGAAAACTTTTGGTTACCGAAAAACCTCGATATTTGAGGAGTTATTTCAGTTCTCCCGGCCAATCAAATCTTTTATCTTCAAAACAAACATATTAAAAAATTAAAAGAATTAATAAAAAATTATTTAAAAAATATAAATAATATAATGACGTAAGTCCACAAGATCCTAATTAAAGTAATGTTCAATGAACATTATCCCTCGTGTATAGATCGCAAAATTGTGAGAACACGGTGATATGGGATCGGTGAAGAGAACGGATTTGTCATGTCTGTATAGGAGCGACCACTGGTAGCTCAATTGTTAAGGGCGCTGCCACGGAGAGGCGAACGACCAGGGTTCGAATCCCGGCAAGGGCAAATCTTTTCTCTTCAAAATAAACATATTTAAAAATTAAAACAATTAATAAAAAATTAGAAATTCAATTCTGTTCTTTTTCTTCAAGGTATAATAATTTTTTTTCATATTTTGACTTATAGTAAAAAAAATAAATAAAGGTTTGATCCAAATTAAACTGCTAAAATCTATAAAAATTGCAGTTTGAATTATCAAGAAATGTTTTAAAAGAATTCGAAGAGTAGCCTAATGTTATTTAAGTTAGTTAGTTACTTTTAGGGCTAAACATCGATACATGATTACAGTGTAATGGAGCAACAGCCGAAATTTTCTTGTGAAATTGAGCTGTTGTGTTACGTATAACTGTCCGAAATTACTTCCTAAGGTCTTTATTATTTTTTAAAGGAAGTGAAAGGCAGAGCTACCGTGGAATATCAGTTCGGTTCACACAACGCTTCAGCTTGTATTATTATCCAAACGGATGGAATTTTTTACTGCATGTTATACAACGCTATGAATCAATGAATGAGCATACTATTCATGAAATTCTTCTCATACACTCATCCAATATATATATATATATATATATATATATATATATATATATATATATATATATATATGTACCTCTACCGAAGTTAATGAATTATACACATAATAAAGAGTTATTGTTTACATATTTATTAACAGAAAAAAGGAAACAAGCACCTACAACCCATGGTGGGTATTGGGTCCAATACATTGTAGAGACTGTAATTGTTTCTATGACAATGGGATATGATATGTCCAAGATCATGCTCATCATCCGGGTTTTCCCTCATTTTGAGGAAAGGTCCTCAGAACCCAAAGGATCCATCTACGGCTGTTAACAGATTAATTAATTTATATGTTAAAAACTTGAACCTGGAACGTCCGGCATAGCAACTCAACGCTCAGACCGCTGAGCTACCCCGCAAAATATTTAATTATTTAAAAACAATTAATAACAATATTTTTGCAAATTTAACCCTCGGTTTACACTGAGGAGTTAAACAATATATTAGTTTAGATCAACATAGGTATTTGTAGAATTTTAAATGAGGTGGCCCCCTCGAAATTCGTCCAAGTCCAATAACCGCTTTAACCCTCCCTGGTTTGAGATAAATCTGTCATTCTGTTAATTGAATCGATGGAAGGAGTTGTAATACTATTAGTATACTCGATTATGGATAAATATCTATTTACTAGTACATTTCATTATATATATATTACTTTTTTTAATTTATACATGGTGTCATAATAAAAAAAAATTCCTCAAATCTTCTTCATTTTTGCTCAAGTCCTTTATAATGTAAATTATACCATGCTACAATTTATTGAAGACTAACTAATTGAGTGATACGATATTTTTTTAAATTATTTATGATGAATTTATGAAACATGATTTACATTACTTTTTTATCTCATAAAGGTTAAAACATACTCATTTTAAAGGATTTAGATGTGTTAAAAAAATATAAATATTTTAAAAAAGATTCATATGATTTTTAGTTTTAACTACTTCTTCTTGTTTAGACATTATAAAATGCATAATGCCCTAATATTTGCATACACAGGCCTCAAAATTCTTTTCAGAACCTTTTAAATTTTAATAATTACGATTCTATGGCTTTCGTCATAGATCAGCACTCTGACGAATATGTAATGAGAATATCTCTGATTATATAAATTCGTCATATGTTTTAAAATATATCACAATTATATACTAAATGTAGTAAAATGCAATAACTTAATAACAACATATGATACTAATAAACATTAATAAGTTTATTTCTTCACGATAAATATTATGTTGATTAGTTCAATATACTTATAATAAATAATCAAATTATACATTTCTTGACGAAAGTGTATACATAATTATAGAATCCGATTTATTCATAAGTTTGAACTATAAGTGCAATAATAAGTTTAAGTTTCAACTATAAGTAGTCGGGTTGTGTTAACGTTTTATGCCCTTTCTTTCTGTCAAGGCTAATAGGACGGATTACTACTACAGGTAACGAATTACTAGAAGCAACCAAACCTTTAAGAGCGGAAAGAAAGGCTGAGGTTCATACCTTGGGTCCACAACGAAATGAAGTTTTACCTGTCCAGGCTAGTTTGGAATCGGCTCCTGGGGATAGAACCAAAAATTATTATTATCGCCCACAGGTTTTAATAACGCTATTTTATAAAATAATTAAATTAACTTATATTTTCCTGCCATGGATATAGGAAATCACAAAACTATGTTGAAATATCTAACAAAAAAATACAATCATATGCATTAAAATCAGTAAAATCATACGGTCCCATAATGGATATTATTGAATGATGAGAGACAATTAAATATGTTGCTAACTATAATATTTATGATCATAATGTACATCATCAATAAGAAATATCCCGATACCAGACGCTTCCAACGTAGAGAAGAATCGCCAGAGGCCAGTTGGATGGAAAGTGATGTGTCTTTCATCGCAAGTAGAGCTACTAATTCCACCGTCAGATCAGATACGCTGGTGTCTTTCAACAGAAGTGAAGAATCAAATATATAATAAAAAACGGGAACACTACCCATTATACGTACATCGGCTGATTAGGCATCGGATCCGGGTTCAAGGACTCTTATTTACGAAATTTATGTTCTCGTCTACTTTGAGGGTTCATATTTTACAGTAACATGTCAGAACAGGTATCGCTTCCATTCCAAGTTGGACCTTAAGTGAAGATTAAATTCGGTCGAAGGGAATATCATAAATTAGGCCTGAGACAACACTTAGTAAGTCGGTATGAATATGTATATGACCAGGAGAGATTAAATAACAAGTATAATTTATTAATTTTATATTATTAAATATAATAGATTCGGACAGTTCCCTGGCCCGTGCTACTAAATATTCTGCCGCTATTGTTCAGTCCACAAAGAAAACTATTAATGCCACCTGAATACAAACATGAAGAAATTCTCCGCTGCGACGCCATCTGTGTTTAATGGTTATACTTCATTATTAAGAAATAAAATAATATTTGTACTTCAAAGTTCAATAATTCTTTATGAATAACAATAAGAGTTGTCCGGTAATATTTAAAAATATATATTCGTAAAAAGCGACCTGTCTTGTATTGTTTATTAACACCAAAGACTTAGATTCAGGTATTGAGAGGAGCGAAAAACAATAAATTCATCAATAAAAAATAAGTTTTTAGTTTATATCTAAAAAATAAAGGTTGGATGTAACTATATTTTTTAGAAAAAAAACTGTACTGTTACAACCCATAAAGGTTGTTGAGTTAAATATATGGTAAGGGCTGTGCGATGTAGGGACTACAGTCGAAGGCTAAGTTTGGGGTAAATTGGCCGAGATCACGCTCAACCACCAGGTTTTTCTCCCAATGAAGCTATTACTTTATAGGCATGTTGAGCCCCAGGATGGTCTCCAGATCTTTATAATCGGTCTTCGGATGTTAACACCACAAATAAGTTTTGTTTCGTAACAGGTATCTAACTCCCGGACATAGCCTACTCTCTAAACATAATTGAATATCCTACCCAAGCAACTCTGCTACCTTTATTTTATTGTATTCAATTTTGAGATACGCACTGGAAAGTATAGGTTGCCATTGATATAGTTGAATGTTCAAAATTGTTAGAAAATTATTTCTTAAAAAAAAAAAATTAGTTGTGATAAATAGTGTTCAGTTATTAAAGCAAGCCACTTATGTTTCACATTCATATAGAGCAGTTGTGGAAAATGGTACGTGGTAAAGAAATCACTGTCCATATATCTATCTATATGGCGCTACAACCCGGGGGTGGGTCTTGGCTTTTCTGGCAATCCAACAGGCAGCTCCGCTGTTGAGCCTTGAGGTGAATGAGGCCAAAACGAAATGCCGACGGAGCTCAGCAAGGTGAAAATTATATAGAAATAGGCCCTTACAAATTTGAAAGAGTGGAGGAGTTCACCTACCTCGGGTCCCTAGTAACATCGACCAACATGTCCAAGGGAATAGGAAAAAGGATTGCGGCAGCCAACCGTTGCTATTTTGGCTTGAGGAGGCAGACCAGGAGCCATCTACAGACGGGGCAGACTAAAGCACGATTGTATAAAACTGTCCTTTTACATGTATGTAAATAACTGTCTTAACATATTTTGCTATTCCATACTTAACAAGATTCTCCAATGTACGCCTAGGTCAATCTATTTTTCACATATTTACCAACCAGATCAACGGCCATTCTTAGTTAGGGATCATCTAACCTATAACATTACAAGATTTAGATCTTTGAAAAACTTGTATGTTATTAGTTGATATTTAAATCAGAAAATTAAAATTATAAACGCGTTTAATACAACTCGTGCCTGAAACAAAATCTAATTCTAACACTAACATGAACACATTAGTCTACAAGAGGCTGGTTTCTTTTCCCATTGTGATTTGAACGACTGTGTATAATGTGCCCTTACACAACTTCCACTGAACAAGTTAGAGCAAAGAAGGAGGGATCACTGATGTAAGAAATAAGTATGGCTGACTCCTACGATTGTTCTGCCTTTTTCTTATATTTTTATATGAATTAAAATTTAATTATGTTGATTAATTTCTAGAACTTAGCCTATACAAATAAAAATACTTGATAATAATCTATTCCCATATTAAACAATGTTTTTATTACTTTGTGAAATTTAAATGGACTTCATTGAAACACCACTAGTTGAAATATAGACACAATTAAAATTTAATGTTACAAAACTAAAACAGGTGACAGGTTTCAAAGGACGAACATGTGATCATTTATTGTTTGAATATTGATCGTTTTACAGCAGAACAACTTGTGTTCTAAAAGGGAAAACATGGTTTATTATTCAGGTGATAGTGAATTTTAAATACGATACTAATTTACGACCATATGAGAGAGAAACAATGGAAAATAAATTAAACTATCCATTAGTTTATATTAACCAAATAAAGAACCGAATTTATTTCCTTAAATCTTTGCGTTCTTGGAAGCCGGCAGAATTAGTAGATTTTTTAAATATAAATATTTACTAATTTACTTTTATTAATTGTTATTTTTATGGTAATTATTTTTAAATATTTTTGTTTTTAAGAGAAACACTAAACAAGTTAGAGCAAAGGGAAATACTTTCTCTTCAAAACAAAAATATTTATAAATATTTACAATTAGAAATTTTCGGATGATGAAATAAAAATTATAACCCTACTTTTTTAACTACCATACGGGTGCACCATTTGTAAGTAATCAGACATCTTGTAAGGAGCATTGTCAATAAAATAATAGGATATTTGACAGCGGCGACAGAACAAATATAATCGTTGAATGGCGTGCGGTTTAGACGAAGCGAAGGCTGGAGGTGTAGTCTTCTACAACGAGAGCTTCACACAATGATAGGTATGTCAGTGAATACTAGATTCAGTGTTAGTACTCCAGTATAGAACAAACACCTTATTTGAATCAACACACTGTAGCTAGCACATACCTGTTTGCCTTAGCATTTTTGTTTTTTCACCTGATCAGAAAAAATATAACATCATGGAACTGGAGGCTAAACCATACAAAGAAGGCATTACCTTAATGTAATGCTCAGTCAACTTTTGAGCCACCATCATAGCTGAATAAAAAAAAATCAAGATATAGTCTAACAAGCAAAAATAAGAACTTGGCAACATTCGTGTTTATCAATCTGTGTCTCGATATTTAAAAAATTAAAATCTTTCTATGGTTATATTCCTGTCCGAGTTCCAAACCTTCATAAATAACTAGGCTAAAAGATACATTATTTATTCTGTTATCTGCCATGGATTGAAAGAGTATTTAGGGACCCAGTCTTTATTAAATTGGTAACCTTAGAAAGACAAGAGCAAGCTCTCAGACTTCAACTCAGCTCTCAGACTTGCACAACCGTTGGCTTGTAAAGTATAGTCCTTAGCAAGTGTTAAGCCCAAGGACCTTAACGGGTTGTATTGGCACAATATTAGAAATAAGAATCCGAAGGATCATATCATTTAATTATATTATTATTATTAAAATTATGAATAAAATATTTTTTTTTTCTGGGGAACCAAATGGTCCAGGTAGAGGTCAGAGAGAGAATTCGTTAGGTAGGATTGGTCTATTTATTTGAAACCAACGTCCTTCCATAAATCAAAAACGTGACGAAGTAAATTTTATTCATCTCCATTTAATAAATGTTTAAATAATTATAAATATATTTACTAATAGCTTGATATAGAGTTGGGTTAGAGTGAATTAAATTACCTACAATTTAATTTACAATAAATTAGAAAGAAAATCGAAGAAGATAAGACAAATATAGAGCACATCTATAAGTAATGAGGTTTAAAATTTATTGTTATTTTAACCTAATTACAATGTAAATTATAGTTCTCTCCTTTCAATAAATAAATGAATGCACTCTTTGCTTCTGTTTTCGACAACTCGTTCTTCCCTAAAACATTTCCTTTAAATAATTTGATGATAGAAAAAGCGCTAGAAAATTTAAAACATCTGGCTTTCCAAGGTTTCACAGCTTACAGGAAGTCGTCCCTTATGTAGAAATACTCGTGTGTTTCGAATTTTAGTGATAAAATAGAATGAATCAAATTGTTCTTTCGCCTGGATCCCACGTTAAAATGTCTCTTTAAAATCCAGAATGTTAATCTGAATCTTTGTGCATACTTCACAGATAATACGATAACATAGGAGATAACTTTCTATGCTAATAATTTGTTAGCCTTTAGTCTGGAAAATTAAGGAACTTGAGAATCTATTTCATATGTAATTTGAAGGTATTACGAAAATTAAGTTTAATAGGAGTAATTCTTCCGCTTTCAAGTAGAGATTATATGTATCAGTTCTGTTTCATGCCTCCCAAGACATTTATTAGACGAAATGGTGTCAAAATTGGAATATAAGTTGACACTTGTTTTCGAAGCAAAATATTGTAGGTACTACTTATGAATTACATTATTTATTAAAAGCTATGGATCCTTCACTCTCGAGAGTGGACACATTCTCTCGAGAATAAAACTAGTAGAGGTATCTGAGAGTTGCAGGATGAGTTTTCGAGAATTCTAATGTCAAGTCTCTGCATATGGAAACCTTCTCTCCATATAGGAAAGTACACTAAGGAAATTCAAACCTGTATTGAATGATTGAATCTACAACATAGTCGAAATAAAATTGAGCGAGTACTTGGAGATGAAAGAATACTTCGTTCTTGCTATCTAAAAGGGACCGGTTATCAAACTATTTATTTTGTTTAAACTAGGCCTTCATTAAAGCGAATATCAGTGCCTACACCTGCTCGTACGTCTCATTTAAATGTTTGAAAAACTCATTTTCGAACTATGTCTTTTACCTTGAAATATACTCTTACAATGAGAAATTCTTTTTCTTAATCATTTAAAAACAACTAAAAGAGTCACTGTTTCTAGGCTAACGGTTGTGTAAATGATTTATCTGGCCACGGTCATACTCAAAGTCATATTTATTCCCTGTTGTGGGTATCCACTTTATCGAATGTGGACGTGGCTCCTTATGACATATTAAAGCCTGCCATATACGTAATTTCATGCTCAATACTTAAGGTTGTTGAGAGTTTTACTGCTTTAGCCTGACTGGGTATTCTTGATCTCCTATACGTTTCCCTTTAATATTCAATCATCAAACTTCTAGCCACGTTCGCCATTATGGTTTCCTTGTCCACGATTCTTTGGAGGTCGAGTTTCTTATTGGATTTGTCAATCTATCACTGTCAACTTCTGTGTCCCAATCCACTTTTACAGAGATTTACGATTTGGAACTGTTATTCCAATTTATGGTTTACAAATCGTTGTTACAAACCGCAATCGAAGAGATCTATTGTTTGATCCTTGAGTAGTGCAGTTTTAAACAAACTTTAAACGTTTGAATATTTCCCTCGAAGAATACACCAGATGTTGATTTTAGGTTTATTTAACTTGAAACATGAGAACTTTAACAAATTTAACCAAACATTTTTTCCATTCGCTTATTCGTTCCGCAGAAACAACTTTACATTATTGTAGACAAACATAAAATGACTGAAAATGCTTATGTCATGCTTAGTTGTCACACTATTGTTTCCCATCTTTATGTTAAGTTAACAAATCGGGATGTGCTTCTTAATGGTGATCAACCATGCTTTATCACAACAGCAACTATAATAATAATAATCATGATTTGAATAATTATTAGTTGATCGTGTAAATATGGAAAGAAAAAGAAAAGAGATAATCGATTAGTTTAGATAAGCAATATATACATATATATATATACATTGCTTGTTTGTTCATTTAACGTCACTTTTTGCTGCTATGGGTAATCGGACGATGCTACATTGGGAGCTCTAAATGTTGCCTATCCAGGTTTAATTACGATAGGGATTTTTAATGAGTACCTGACATCGTACAGGCTCGGGATCCCCGTTTCATGTCCCTTCCGAAGGACGCCGTAACTAAGGATTTTTTACTCCCTTTAAAAAATCCTAGGGCCACCTGCCGGGCTACGAACCAGTGATCTTGGGCTTATTAGTTTGTTATTCTATAAATATATATATATATATATATATATATATATATATATATATATATATATATATAATATATATATATATATATAGGGAGTGGAGTGGCTCAGTGGTAGAGCACTGAGTTGCCATGCCGGAAATCCTGGTTCAAATCCCGCTCCAGGCCAAGACTTTTATTTAGTCTGCAGCGGGAGATCAATCATATAGGATCTAGGACTCTCCTGGGACCCACCCAGCCTCCATAAAATATTATAAAGGACCTATAAATATATTAAATATTATATAACCTAGGACAAGTCACCGCCTTGCAGAACCATTGTCCATGAAACAGTACAGTCTCTACCATGTACTGAACCAGACCCTTCATGGGTTGTAGTGGTACAGGTTTTTTTTAATATATATATACACGTGTTTCATTTAACAAAGATATATGTCTACGGTGTTACAATTCTTTTTCATCCCTCGATTACGGCCCTATGTTTTACTTCAGCACAAACACATATATTGGTTGACATATATTTGGGCATCTTGGGCCAAAGATGACATCTGATATTCAGTCAGACGGAAAGTAACTATTACAGAAACCGTCATATGATTTCAAATTTACAAATTATCTTGTCACATTTGCAATAACGGAATATTTACTTTATTATTCTTTCGTGATTATTTTTTTTTTATAATAATGCTTTTAATTTAACAACAAAACTAAAAATTTTATTTTTGAGTGATTCAATATAAATAATTTTGTATTTAGGATTTATATACAACAAACCCGAATTCAAAAGAATAAAATAAACGTTGAGAGAAAAAAAGTAAATAAATAAATATTTAAACAAATTGAAAAGGTAACAAAATTGAGAAAGAAAAACCTAAGCCATCTCAAAACTGAATCAAACTGAGTCGTGCGTATTTTCTTTGTGTATTATAATATTATATATATTTGTTTTTTTATTGTCTTATTAAGTAAATTATTATTAATGTTTGACTCAGATGAAAAATGTAAGCAGTCCTCTATTTATTTGACTTATTTCTTATGGGGATTAGTTTTAACAAACAAACAGGACTTTGTTTGATAGGCTTAAATTAATTTTCTCTCTCAGTTGCGTTTGAAAAACGAATGTAGAAATGTCCTAAAGACATAACTATTTCAAGTTTGTCTAGCTTATTGTTCTTTTCTTTGCGAAAGTTAGATCCTTCTCGATATCGCCCTTTTGAATATTATCGAATTATCTTCCGATAAAGTATCGAGAGATTTTTATCTCAGTCAACTGGTTTCTTCACCGTCTATTTTATAAAAGTGAAACTACATAAACTGTAGATCACGTTATTTGATTATCATCTAGAAAATAAGGTTTTATATTTGTATAATAATTATTTACTTAAAATAATTATTATTTTATATAATTTACGTCGGAAGTATTTAATTATTTATTTTACTGTCTGGTCAATATATTTAAATATAGTACAGAATATATTTAGTTTTTTCAATAAATAAAAAAAAAGAAGCGTTTTCTACAATAATCGTTAAGAAAATTATATTCATATAAATATTACTTATTCTAATTACTTAATGAACAAAATTTTAAAACGCTACGTAAATATTTAGCTTGGTATCCTTTAAATTTTAATAACTTATTACAAGTAGGTGCTGATGTTGAATTAAAAAAAAAAGTATTGCTCTCAGATACTATAGGGTAAGTACAATAGATTGGGATTAATTATCTATTTAAAAATATAACATTGAATATAAAGATACTTAAAAAAAAATAAAACAATTAATACTCTTACATAGCTTTCCTAAAAAATATTTATTTATATAGAAACTTCGCTGTTAACATTGTATTGAAATGATTTCATTTTATTAATTCCGGAAAATTTTTCTGGAAGTAATGTTCTTTTAACAGAATTTCTGTTTAAACCAATGTTTCAGGAAATTTTCACGATTATTATTATTTTGTTTTGTTAAAACTTTCATTATTTCTCTGTGTTTGTCCTTTCCCTATAGTGTGGAAAATGGAAAAAGTCAAAATTATTTTAAAAACGAAATTTATAATAAAATTGCAACATATTATGGCTAGCATTGCTCCATTTCGCTATTATTTGAATTAAACCTACTCAAACATGTAGTGTTTTATATATTAGTTTTATTTGTAATAATAATTACTCGGACTTAAGGAAAAATAAAAAAAATATATGGCATTAACAAAAGGACCATGGAGGACAATGGACCTCCAAGAAAAAAAATTTTAGCAAATGACAATAATAAAAATGAACAATAAAAAAAGAGAAAAGTTAACTTATAACTCTTCTTAGATGTTAGAAGAGGTTGTTAGATGAATGGAAAATGACATATAGTCGAAACTATCCATATAATAAAGGTGTATGGCAAAAATGACTGGAAATAGGTTTCATTGAGTGAAGGAATTATTAGATAAATTCAATCCAGTTTACATCCATTCAAAAAAAAAAAATTTGAAAAATAAAAGCAATGGTTAACATACTCTTGAAGCTGGTAGTAGTTTCTGGGACGTTGCCAAAAATGAGACTTTTTTTTTAATTATTTTTTTTACGAATAAAATGAGTATATTTAGGCTTCGAGGTAAAAAATAATAACATTACAAGGTAATTCATTTTTATGTAAAATGAATACAGTAATAAAATATTAATTTATAATAATGGTACAAGAAATAATTTTATCAGAAATTTATGGTTTTATTTGATTTGTCACAAAGCCATTAGTACATGGGTTTAGCGTTAAATGAATAAATACTTGGGAATGTAAGGATGAATGGGAATATGTCGTCTATTGTATGCTAAATAAGTGTGATATGGAGAGTTTGAAGTCTGTAATGTTTCTCTGCTGTATACAGTCCATCCTAAGGTTCCTATACCTGTGTTTGCCCGTCCTGTCAGTAGAGCATTGAATTTAGGGTTCCTCCGCTATTTGTGCCTCTTGAAAAATTTATATACGTTATAAACGCTCTCAAAGGCGGTCCTGTCTAGTCTCGGCTCGTATAGATTAAGTCCCTCTTTGTCGCCGAGTTGGCGTGTGTCGCAGTTCGTCCCTGCATGCTCTTCTAGAACTTATTGAGTTTTGTTACCGTCGTAGCGAGTTAAGTTCATGAAGGAGGAGCAGCCGGAAATTAAATTTTTTTTTGGTGAAAATAAACAATTAATTACGAATATAATTCTTTTTATTTATTAATCAAATCAAACAATCTGAAATGCTCGGGCACTCTAGGCATTAGGTGAATTTAGGTGAGAAAAAAAAATGCGCTCAAAAATAAATAACGGTATTTTTAGTTTTATAGAAATGATGAAATGAACTAAAAAATAAATAAATGAGTTAAAACAATCTGCAATTTATAATTTTTTTTAAATAAGTAAAATATGTACTAATAAAAATTAAAAAAAAACCTGTACCACTACAACCCGTAGACGTGTCTGGGTTTCTGTACATGGTAGAGACTGTACTGTTTCATGGACAACAATTTTCAAGGAGGTGACTTGCTATGAAATGCTAGGTACCGAAGTTAAAGTCTTACTAAAGTTATAAAAAAATATTTTAAATATAATTTATAATGTTAGAAGCTATATTTTTAAAATTATAATTGAGGTATCTTAATAATTAAAAGGGAACAATTGCTTAACGATGATTATTTTGTTTATAAATTATATTTATATCCGTTATATTTTTCTGTAATTAGATTATATGAATTCTCGATGATCCTATTTTATGAGGAACTTCTTCTAAGCGTCAGAAGTAATGTTATAAAGAAAATAAATTTTAGAGGTAGAACCAGTACAACAATAATCTTATTTTTAATTTGTTGTGATTAATTCAATTATTAAGTACTGAATGTCAATTCATTATTGCAATCTTACATACGTTAGCCTTCGTCAAAAAAGTAAATATGTTACAAGGGAAAGTTATAGAGGTCGCCTGTGGAATGGAGAAGGGACAGAATCGGTAACAGACAATAATATGTAATTATGTATATGTAATGATACGTAATGTGCATAATGGCAAGTGCATTGTGGGCTCATTATGGAAGCAATTAGGGAGGACGAGACGGGACTATTGTATTAATAAAAATCAATCCATGGAGTTTGCCAAGAGCGAGCAGATGTCGGGCATGGAGTGGTGATGCGCATGCGCCCCAGTCAGCTGTTACTCTACGGTGGGGGAAGCCACGAGAGAGTCAGTCGGTTCGTAGCCTCCGGGGAGGTGTATTACGAGTTCCATTATTTGGGCTATTTTTGTAGTTTTCTTTATTCCATATCAGTGCCTCAATTTTTTTTTATTGATCGTTCTGTGCGTCGTCAACCACTGTTATTATTTATTCGACATATATATATTTTATATTTCGATCACATGTGGAAGCGGTAGTGCCCTTTTTGATACATTTGTCAACCGTGTCACTTGATGTGCTGACGGATAAGAACAAGATGAAGATGGGTGTGCACAAGACGGAGCACGAGAGCGGTTACTTCGAGGACGAAGACGAGCGGAGGAGCCGTGAGAGGAGTGGACTCCGCGACGTCCAGTACAGCATCGAGGAGGAGGTCTTCTACTCCGAAGAGGAACCCAGGACACAGCAAGAAGGTAAGCTTAACCGCTCCTGTATGAAGGTTCAAAGCTGTTCACTGGAATGCCGCGTGGCCTCCTTGGCCTAGAACTGGTTATAATCCCATTCCTGTCATAAATATTGATTCCGACCACAGTCCTAGTTTATAGAGAGTAAAATGCCCCAAATGCTTCTATTAGTGCCGGAAGCGAACCCCCGGCCTAGGCTTCTATCCTTATATAAGCACTAAGTTATCAGGACAAAAGTTCCCGAATGGTAAATAAATACAGTAACCTCAAACAGCTCTTAAAATAGGATTTAATTCATCCTCATGTTTAATTTAAAACTGATGATTTGTATTATTTTCACATTTGACAAATATCGGATTGATTTTATAAATAGCCGTCAAATATTTGTGTTTGCGTTGGTAGGGAGGAGATGCAGGCGGGGCTAAGACGGCCCTGATAAGGGAGAGATAAGAGAACAGATGATGTTCCGATCGGGAGAGCTAACAGCATTAGGGCAATAATTACCTCTTCCTCGCGCCTGACGCCAGGACCAAATTTTAAAAGTCAAATGAGAGAGATGACGCAGTGGGAAATGTCTCTGGTGTCGTTGATTTGGCACGCAGTATTCGTCTGCGTCGTAACAATTACATCATTCAATTCCCCGTTTTATCTAAATACGATTTAGGTGATATTTAAAAGGTTTTTATTTCCCTTTCTTACTCTTGGCATAAATTTATTTTAAAAACTTGTCTTAAAATAACGTTTATGTTTGATATAAATATAACTGATACGTACCCGATGGTAATGCTTCAAAAAAAAAAAAAAGATTGAATGGGTCTCTAACCGATATCGGAAGTGCAGTTAGAGTGACTACTGGCTCCTAACGGGACCAGAAAGGCCAGAATGCTCAATGAACTTGCTTCTCAGGTAGAAACTAGGTCTTGCTACATTTTTATCTCTCTTCTCTGTTACACCTGTAGTCCATAATATATTCATAATCTTAACTTTGCCAGAGTTTAGCTTAATGGTTATACCAGAAATTTTTTAATTTAATTCTAAAAAGGACGAATTATCACGTTAATAATAAAGTATAGTCTTCATGAAAGTGAACAGCTTAACCTTGTAGACATTAAAAAAAAAGCATATAAAAAATTAATTCAATGATATATTACATATTTATTTGTGATCTTAAGTTCAATTTAATTGTGTTTTTAAATCCTAAAAGGTTTGGGTTGAAAGTTGTCAAACGACTTTTAAAGTTCCCAACTTCGCCCGTTGCAGGATTTGGTGACTTATTTAAATTTTTTTTCTTATTTAAAGCTTACAAACTGATACTTTTCTATTCATTGACTTAGCGAATCATATATTGTTCTTAAGAAAATTTGTGTACTTTTTCATTTTATTTCTCACGAATGCGGAATTCATTAATGATTGAAGATGATCATTTTTATCTCAATATTTCGTCATACGTGTGTTTTTTTCTTGATAAATAATATTTTTTATTTCGATCGAATCAGATTGTGAAATCTTATCACATTTTATCATCGTCAGCGGCGCTCGAACTCATACCACACTAGGTTCCGTATGACCGATCGAAATTGCATAATTGAAATTACGATGTCGGTATGATAGGGCTAATGAATCACCAATTACAAATCATCAATAAGGGATAGCGTCGCAGTAGGCGTCCTTGCCAGGGGTTGGAAGGTTGCAACAACTTCAACAACAATGTCAACAAAAATGTTGATATTGCGGCTTCCTTGCTACAATATCCTTCAGATGAAAGATACAGAGAAAAAACCCTCTCCCTCTTTTGTATGAGCCTCGGCCTCAGAAAAAGGTCCGACCAAGGTCTTCTTCGTTTTTCCAGTTTAATCTCCCTTCCAACTATTATCAAGAATCTTATGATTTTTTTTATTTTTTGTAACTAATCTTCAGCATTATCGTTTTTTTTAATTTAATTAAATCTAAAGAAAAAAAAATTAATTATTACCGAAGGCTCCCTTAGAATAAATTACTTTTATATTTATTTATTAAAAATTAATTCGTTCCTTTTCAATGCTGTATATTAATATTCCAGTAAATCGCTGTCAAAAAAACAATGTCATAACTTCAAAAACCTAATTGTTCACAGAGGTAATTAAAGTTCCATGTCATGTCGAAATAAATTCAAATCAGTTAAATAAAAAAAAAATTTGGGTATTGGTAATCTAATGCTATTCTACAATTCCTACTGGTATTGAAATTCTTTTATTGATCAAAAAAAAAAAGAAGTCGTCATATCATATCAAGGAATATCAGATATGTCAGTTCTGAATTGAAAAGCTTTAACCAATACAATTGCTACCATGTACAATCAAGCCAATTGTTTAGTTATTTCTTTCTTTTGAAGGAGCGATATGAGATTTTTAATAAAATTTATTGATCTTTCACGTTTAATGATAAACTGCAAAACTGTGAAATATGACTGTCGATATCATGAAATATTATTCTTATAATATTAATTTTATTATAAAAACACGAGTATAACTACTGATTTTTCTGGGTTTTTTGTTGCTTTTTATAACATACTATATTAGAGTTTACAGAGGGGAGAATATCAGTTTCATTGTCAAATCAATAGGTATGAATGAGTAAATAATTATGATATACTTCTGCAGTTACCGAATAAGTCTCTGTATTTTTTTTTTTTTTTCATTGGGTAAAATCTTCGATCACTTCCAATCCATACTGACTTAATAGGGCCCGGAAAAAAAAGAGTGATGGTTGAGAAAGTTAGTGAGTTTGCGACAAGGAAGTAGCATTACTCCTACTGAGGCAGAAAATGCCAGGCCATCCAAACCAACACCAACATGGTTCTCTCCGGCTCCAACCAGCTTTTACAGCTTACATTTATTAATGCTAGGTTTATTTTCTTCGCCTTTATTTCCAATATTGTCACTTTATAGGAGATTTATAGATATTGATCATATTCGACATTTCAACTAATCATTAGTCTAATTTAAAAAATATATAATTTGTAAATTTTAAAATGAGTCTATGCCTATTAGACAAGCAACATTATAATAAATTTCTAAAAATAAAAAAATATAGTAAAAAAAATAGAAAGTATAATAATATGTTATGTATATCCTACTGGAAACATACTTGCTCACGTAATATCACGGTAACAAAATATATATTTTTCAAGTTTATGTGTAAATGTAAAACCTGAGATTGATACTTGAAGAGTGATATTTTTTTTTTTTTATTGAGAGAGTGGATTTTACTTTTGCCCTGGAAGCGTTTGACCCTTTGTAGAGCCGGTAGGGCCGATACAATTCATCTCCAACCCCGTTTCAATTTTTCAAATCCGACCAAGAGCCGATATATATTCAACAAATACTCAATAATCCTTTAAATTCCCTCAACCTCCGCATCAAAGGCAAAACACTCCCCTAGTGAAAAATATCACAGGGGGTTTGATTTACTAAAATCCGTTTGAATAATTATTTATGATTATGAGGGAAATATATAATAATTTTTAATAAATCATCAATCATTAGTTCTAAAAAGATAAGAGATCGCCCACTTGAAACTTGACCATGCTGTGATAGAGACGTAAAGAATAAACGAGAACCTATTATAATTCCAGTAAAATAAGCTGATTATGTTTTAGAATCTAAAAAAGAGGCCGGAGATTTTTATAATCTATAAAGAAAATGTAATAGGTTTTACAAATTAAATTGTTTTAAGAAATAAACTAAAATGTCGTAAGTAAACTAGCGAGGAATATTACAAATCCTGAACCGTGAATAAATAGGTATAATAAATACCTTCTATAAAATAAATTCCTTGAGGCTAATATATCCACCCAAAGAATTGAACCACTGAGTGGGAAAAAAAATAACTCGATTTTTGCTGTAATATAAACCGAGATAGCCGTTTTCTTATCACGTGTAGGCACATTTACTCAGCAGAAAAGGGGAATATCTCAATAGCTCTAGGCCATTTAAAATCAACGGGGTGTCGGGTGGTGAGCGTGGAAAAAGTGAATAACTTTTAAATAAATAAATTCCTAGGTCCTAAAAGTATAAAACAATGTCGCAATAGAGATATGTTAAGATTGCCCAGGTATGAAAGTATATTTTTCATGTTTAATGTTATTTTGTAACATCAACAGAAATCTATTTAGACAGTCTTTTGCGTTTCTAAAAAAATAGGTTTCAGTCACTTATTCCCTTTATCCACTCAGTGGTTCAATTAAAAAAGGAGTAAGAATCAACGATATTTCAAAATAAAATTAAAAATTAGGTATATGTTATAATAGAGAAAGTTCGATGATTTTTTTTGTCTGATATATCATAACATTGGTACAATTATATGACCATTTCATAAAAAAATACTTTTAATCGCGATAATTAAATATTCATAACTAGCTAATAAAAATAATAACTTATTACTCTTTTTTTCAATTAAATAAATACATATTAAGAGCTATAAGGAAAACCTTACTTAAATTTCTTTATAAAAAAAAAATAACAGTGACCGAAGGGAATAAATATTAAAGGAATTATTTACTAAACCTATGAATTAGACATTAACATTCATTATTAAAAATATTTTTTACATACAACTAGAGGAAAAGTAACAAAATTGCTTAATATAAACAAAAATCGTATAAAGAACAATAAAATCGCAGTATAATTGATAAAAACTGGAGCCTATCAAACTTGTATACTTTTGTAACCTTTTGATATTTTCTTGTTAGTTTATTTTTTATGGCTACAAAATACCATTTTCTGATATTCAAGTTTTATAAACAATATTATTATTTACCGAATTTATACCATCAACAAAGTACATAAACATTGCATTTAAAATTTGAACATTCCTACAACACAATAAATCGAGTGGATTGAAATAATGAAAAGTAATGAAGCCCAATATTCAAAGTAGAGATTTTTTTTTTAATATCCATTCCCACAATAATTTGTTGAAATGTAACGGATCTCTATATAGAACTGTTTCACCAACTTGAGGTTTAGTGAAAACCATTTTATTAAACTGTGCAGTTTTTTTTTTCTCTTTGTATATTCGTCATTAAATACTGGATGTCAGGGCGCATTGTCGAAGAGAAAATGTGGCTTGCCGATTTCCCATGACAACAAAGAGTGGTAGTGAGTCACACCCGCAGCTAGCAATGAGGCGCTATCAACTTCATCAATGGGGCTACTTAGGATGCTTCACGAGTTATCATCTTTTAACTTTGTTATCCCTTTACATTTGTTAAGTTTTTTGTTCAGGATCGGGCATAAACAAACAAAATGGTTCCATCTGTTGTGTGAATCAACAAGTCCAAGACGTAGATGGGGATATTATTAAATATTATTTATTTGATTATTGTTTTAAGAGAAAAAAAATCACGAAATTGGGATGATTGCTCAATAGTGTTACTTTACTTATTAAAAAATGAAATATTGATTTTAAAAATCAGTCAAATTACTATCTATCAAACAAAATAATGTTTTCAATTTTTATCCGATAATCGTTGGTTAATATAACCATTTTAAAACTTTATGTAAGTTGGTTTATGAGTTTTTATCATAAAGAATTTATCAAGAGGGAAATACAAGTGTCGGAGTAATTGAATCTGTGATAAACGTCCGATGTAAATTTTACTGGTTCGGACTAGTTACAATTTATACAAATCGAACTCATCAGACATCAGAAGTTCACATCAGTGCAATTGATTTTTAAACGGAATGGTAAAATAAACTCGTATTTCGATGAATATCTTGCGGCAATATTTTGAAATTCATGCCAGCGTTCATGTCACCATGAATACAAAAGAAATGCTGAAATTTTCACGCGTGCGTCTCCACAGGGCGAGCAGTTGGCGAGATGCGTGGTTCGGTTGAAAACGGTTCTAAATCAGCAAGTGGGACATCCTAAGCTTAGCAACCACCTAAGAATATTCTTTTTTCTTTTCTTTTTCTGAATTTCCATTGGGGATTCTAACATTGTTCCAACGCCAAGACAGTTTGTATGTTTCTGTTTGTACAAAGCTGTTTCTAACATTTTCTTTGTTTTTAAGTTAATTTCCTAATCATTTAGGAATCGGGGTATCTCAGTGTGTTAAGAACCAAGTTGTTGATCAAAAGGAAACTCATGCCTCCAACTAATATTTTTATTCTGTGTATCAAATATTACCAATTAATCACTATATATTACGTATAATCTACTATGGTTTAAATATTTTAACTTTTTTTTTTATCGAGCGTTTATGAACGTTATAAATCGATTAATGCGTTTGCCGGTTAGAGTGAAGATGAAGGCAATAAAGGGAAGAGTCGGAATTGTAGGCTGACCTCAAAACACAGTTCGCTCTACGCCGCGGGGCGACTCAGCCATCTTGAAAAAATAATAATTACCTCGTTCGTATCTCAACTAGGTATTAAATAAACTGTGATAATTATTGTTTAAATTAAGTAAATAATGACAATAAAGATGACGTATCAGAGTAGCCTTCTTTATAGGAGCTGAGTGAGCTCTTAAAGGTCCCCCAGATCCCACAGGGTTCTATGGCTGTTGGTTAAATAAATTATTTGATATAGCCTGATTCAAACCCGAGACCTTCTGCTCAGCAACTCAGGCTCTACCCAATCAGCTACTCCGTTCCCTGTTCTTATTTTACCAAAACTTTTAAGCGTATATGTATCGTAGGTTGGATTTTTTTACTACACTTTTTAGCTGCGTCATATTATTCCTAACTTGGTTCTTACAACTGTGAAAATAACCAATGATACCTCAATGAAAGCAATTTTATGCTATAAATCTATGTAACGCATTACATAAAAAATGTTGTTGTTTTTTGAAATAGTTATTCCCTTTACTTGGAATACGTTAATTTTTTTTTTTTATTCATTTGAATGTTTTCCGTGTTTAATCGGCCTGGAAAATCCTACTGACTGAGGAACGCCATGTTTGACGCAGTACGTTTCTCTGAGGAAGTAAACAAACAATTAAGGTTGCAAATAGCTCCATTCATTTTCTATTCGGAGATTAAAGGTGAGTTATTACGCATTGTTTACTTCCCTTAGCCGTCTGGCAAATCAGAGTTGTGCCAAGACTCAGGCTGTCAATAACCTCACTGATGTCATCTCTGATTTGTTTATTACTCGTCTTGTACCAAAATACCACCTTCAAATTCTAATTCTAATACCAACAATACATATTCTCCTTTCATTAATCTCTATAAACATTTATATTTGCAACTCACCCGAGACCATTTCAACATCGACACCAATTGACAAGCTGATAAACGTAATTAATTAGTTTAGTGGCTGTCACAGTGGTTATCATATGAATCTTGGATGGGCTTTCTATGCCGACTATAATGGTTACAGTATTCAACCTTGTAGGACACCTGAAGATGCCGTGGCGTTAATGCATCGGCTAAATGTAGGATTGTGCCCTTCCTTGCGGGCTTAGTATCGCCAACGCCTTCCTCCTAAACAAGTTAATGTCTCGTCCTTACAGGTTAAGATAAGGTTATTTATTTCATTTATAATTTTTTTTAAACTTAATAATACCTCTCAGAAATATAAATTATTTTTCTACATGCTTAATATTTAGTTATTAATTTACAACAAAAAAATCTCACAAATAATCTAAGAAATATTTTTGTTTTGAAGAGAAAATATTTGAACTAGCCTGGATTTAAAACAAAACTATTTAAAAATAACAATTAATAAAAATAAATTATAAATCTAAGATAAATATTGAAATGACGTCACGTGTTTTTTTTCAATACACTAAATTATCGATATTTTTATAATTAGGTGTTAATTTTTTTTTTCTTAATTCTTATTTATATCAAACATATAATTCGTAAACATCTGAATAGCCATGATCATTAATTTGAACTCCTTAAACTATTAAGTAAGCATTTAAAGTATCCTTAAACTTATTTCTCATTAAATATTCCATCATACTTAAAAGTAAATAAAGCTGCAGGATATATTACATCATATTTCATTTAATTTAACTTTCACGGTTTAAAAAATGTATAAATTAACATGAAAAGTTTTCATAATTTTATACATATGAGCTAAAAAGTGGAACGGCTATGGCAAAGCATATTGGATTAAGTGATCAGTAAAGTTTTTTTTATACTTAGAATAAATTTAGAAAGATTATACATTTTTTAGCAGAAAAGAAATCTCATGCATGATAACACTAATTATTTCTGTTAGCGAGGAGATAGTTGACTGGAAGATCTGAGTAAGGAAGGGAATATTTGGGGGTGCAGTCAAATTAAGAAAAATAAATATTATAGTAAAATTATACAATGAAAATATTCTGTTTAATTTGACTGCACCCCAACTATTTCCTTCCTTACTAATTATTTCGGAACTGATTGATGAGAGAGATCTATGTTGCCTTGATATTCTACAACTATTATTTTACACAATATATTTTTAATTAAGGCTAAATATGTTTTCTCTTTTTTTAATTAACACATACTTTTATTTTTAATATTTCTCATTCATATCAATGTTTTTTTTTTAAAATTTGGACCTAAAACGCATTCGAGTATTTATGTATGTATATAAACGTATGCATTTATGAAGTGAATTTTACTATTTGAATATCTAACTACTTTTTCGATGTTACCTTATGTTTTTTGAAAAATATAATTTACATATCTTCTAGAATCGTATACTCAAAACTTAAATACTGTTTAAATATAATCGTGCCTTATTGAAATAGGTCAACTCTCTTTCCCTGGGTAGACAATTTGTTTTTCACGAGAAAGATGGCCTGTATACTGTTCTAGCGCCTTGTAAAATTCTATTTCTACATCGGTTTAGATTTCCATCCAGTTCACCTTTCCTCTATTCTATCTTGTTTCCTTAGACGAGACCAGTTCCGATGCGATGGATAAAGTGATTGATTCGGGCTAGTTAGTCGGGCCAAAGGGATCCTTACCGGGTACAATGAGGAGTTCGATTAGGCCCTGCGCATCCTAATTGTCTCATTATTAACCCTGAGGGCTCTGTTAATATTAGCGGTGCACTTCCTTAGTCCAGGTCAGGTATGCTGGGTTTGTGTTTGAGTCGTTACTCGAGTTGAATCGGGACTCGATGAAAATGTCGTACACTTGAAAAATATTTCTGATAAGGCGTGTTCTTTCATTATATTATGCAAAATATAATTCTCCGTTAATGATATATTTTATACATTATTATCGAAATAGTTGATACAGTGATATATTGGGAATGTACTGGTGTCTAGAATTTTCATTCTCTACTCTATTTGCAGTACCAATAATTCGAATAAATACGTAATAAGTGATACATAGTGAAAATATCTCTCAGTGAAGTAGGACTTATAGATAGATTTAGATATTAAACTTTAATATTTGCCGTTTTGTTTTTCTATTTCCTTGGAACATAAGGACCTTTGAGCATTTGACTAGGCGAAGAAAATAAAAGTGTTTAGGTGCTCATATAAATATGAGCATTGGGAAGCAAGTTCGAATCCATGCTATCACAGGTAACTATTTAGAGTTTTAACAGCCATTTTAACATATTTAACCTTTACCACCTGCAGACCCTTCCGGGGTTCACCAACCCTCTATCGTGCGGATACTCTTTAGTGGGAAAATATCCTGGCGGTCCATCTTGACTAAATCACCTCCCTTCATAACCGTTGGCATAGAAACAGAACATTATCTACTTAATTATTCCAAGGGCCTTTCTGAATTTTAGTGGCACAGATATATATAAACCTTAAATTAGGAGCAACACGGGAATTTAAAACATTTAATTTGAGCAAAAACTTAAAAGTAAAAAGGGCATATCTTTATTTAATGAATGATAGAAGTATTTGAAATAAAAAAATAAAGTTTAAATTACTTATAAGTTTTTTAATTTTTTTTCTTAGTCCCAATACAATTCGACAACTTTAATTATTGCATTCTCTTGACGTTTCGGCTATTTTTGGTGTCCGGGCATTGAAATTCCTTTATAACACTTAGTGATATTGTTTTAAGAAAAATAATTATCGACGAACTTTCAGGAGAAATGAGTAAACTAATGACCATAGTGCCATTACATAAGAAGGCATATGACATGGAATCTCTAAAATTAAGAACTAATCGAATAGTTAATTTTTACTTATTTTCGTTGTTGTTATTATAATAGGGGCCCTCAAGATCCACAGAAAAGAAACAAACGAACAAGATACGCCACCGTTGGAGGGTTTAAGGGAAATCTCCTTTGCCGAGGTCTTGATTCGAGCGTCCTTGCCGAATCTAGGTTTTCGGGTCAGCGCCTGGTGCAATAGCAATAGTTACCAATGGATTCGACGCTCTGTAACCCCCTTCTTCGGATTATCACCGCAGTTCTACTCTTGTCGACACCCATATTTCTAGATATCTTTAGCATTACTTGCCATTATTAATTTTAAAGGCAATACTCCATTAATTTACTAGTTAATTGAGGGTTTTTTTTATATATAGATATCATTAACTAAACTTCTTCCACGAAATTTATAATTATTAGCATTTAAATATAACATAGCCTGTTAAGATTGACGCATGGATCTTAGTCCTGTTATGAAATCTTCCTGAATTCCTTATTTAACAATAGTTCTAGTGTCAACATAAATTTAGAAGTTCTTATCATTTTCAATGATCATTTTACTGTACCTTTGAACTTGTTATCATATGCCGTATCGAGTTCGAAGCTATAAAAGTGGAACTCCTCTCATTAATGAGGTAGTAAAGAAGCGTAGGTGGTTTTATGGTGTAGTTCTTTAAATAGAGTGATGTATTAGTAAACTTATAATTTTACTTAAAAAACCGGAACATAATGGCTGTTTTTATAATTTTTCCTTATACTTATCGAATATCACTAAGTTCTTTTCTTTTAATTTTGGATTATCCGACTATACCTGATATATAAATAAGCTAGATGCTGTTACAAATGCAGTCAAGTAAATTATATGTTTTTATATTTAATTTTTTTTCATAGTATTTGCTTGATGTTCCTTTAAATGTTCTGCCCATTTCCTCGTGTTTGGCTCTGCCATATCCTATTTCTGGGAGATAAGATTTTGTGTTATCTTCCCAATGACGCGTTCGTCAACCCCTCTTGTGTTTACTCATATTGTTATAGTGTTTATTGTTTAACCATGAATACTCTTGTTCGAATCCGTTGACTCCTGTGTTTATCTCATAGTCTTTCGGTCCAATCGTACGAAAACATGTTTATCTCACTATTTTCTACAAGTTTGAAATGTTTTTCCTTCTAGGATTAAATAAATTGTTTCTGTTTTAGACCATTGCGGAATTAGATTATATAAGAAGTTTTTAAGTAATAATTTAATACTATATCCCATATACGAAGATGATTTTTTTTGTTTATAGTTTTTTAATATTAATTTGTACTTAAAATTTAAAATTATGAACTAGAATTGAAACATTTATATGCTTGCATTTATTTTAATCTCGGCATAATAAAAAAAAAAGTGAGATATCAAAGACGGATGATATACTTTGGGATAGGGCCTCTTCTTGAGAACAGCCATCTTCACTTAAGTCGATAACTGGTCCTTCAGCCAAATGAGAAAACTCTTCCCCTATTTTATTATTATTATATATATATTTTTTTTTATAAAATACTCTTATAAATCTGTATAGTCATACTACAGGATGTTAGTTTACTGGGAATTATATTTTGTATCCATTGCTTGGAAAAAAAATGGTATTTTCAAGTGCAAAAAGATGACACCCGATATCTTTGTAGAGGCTGAGTGAACACCAGAAGTGACTTCAGATCCCAGACGCTATTTACAGACTAAGGCTTATTAGACAACAGTTATATTTAATTTTTATAAACGCTTTAAAATGTATGGTCTTTCATTAAATCACCTCTCTCTAGCTCGAGAATAAATGTATGAAAACCTCTAATATTGATCAAAATTTATAGTATAATTCAAATTGTTGAATGCAGAAAAAAAGATAGACATCAAGATTTATTAATTTCTTTGGTTTAAGGTTCTTGTTCCTTCAATTTCCTTTGAATTTTGGCCAATTGTAGTAAGTCTCGATAAGCCTGATTTCCGAATCTTCTACTTTTATTAAAAAAGAACAGTCCATTTAAAAAAATGTATTTAATTTTTATTTTTTATATTACCCCAGCATATGGTCTTGTAAATAGTGTCCTTCATTCGAATATTTTCCCAAGGTAGTGTAACGAACTAGTTGTCATTTTTCAAATTGATATTTGGTTTATTATTGCACAAGAATAAATAATTAATCCACCCAGTACTTTGGATTAGATGCGCTACTATGTTTTTGAACTTAGCACCGCCTCCAAAGGAATCATTTGGAATCCACATGAACTGCCCACAGAGAGTTGATACCCCTTCAGCCCAAGACGGATGAGAGACACGGGAGAATTGATGTCAGCTGCAGAACTAGGTTCCAGTTTTCTCGGAAGGTCTGCATCATGAGCTGTCCTTATTAGGCGCGGCCACCTCGGGCACACTTAGCCTTATCTTTCTTCTCCCATTTCCTCTTTATGGAGCTCTCTCAATCACCTCCTTTGTCTTCAATGGATCACCTGTTTCCTTTTTGAGGTATTATCTGTCTCTGTGGTTCTCGTTGAAATGGACTTCTAACCGACTGTATAAATCACGATTAAATCTGTGGGTGAGCGAGCCTTACTGATCAATGAAAAAAAAGAAAGAAAAACACTACTATAATTTCATCAGTTTGTAAATGACCGCTCCTTACAAATTTTTATATCTTGACGAGGGATAATTTTTTATTTTATTTATTAAAATTTACAACTGTAATATAACAGTACAAAAAGTGGATTTAATGAACGATACAAGTTAGCACGGGTAAAGGGAAGGAGTGAAACTACCCAGTGGTAGTACCTACTCAAATAACAAAATCTATTTAATCTTATTTTCAAACGCCTCGGTGTATTATCAAGAATTGAAGACGTTGCTAGGTTTGAAACTAGTGGGTTTGAATGAGAATGAAGTCTGCCACGAAAGGATTAATATCAGGTTCTGGCAAAATTACTAACAAATGGGATATTTAGGTCAGTATAGATGACTTTATTTGGAACAAAGCTTTTATTTTAGATTTTAGATTTTAAGGATTGTATACGAGAGAAATTCGATGGCTTAGTGGAACCCCTAAGCAATGCTCTCTAAATTCAAATAAGTCTTATCGTAGTCATGTATAAGAGTCTTCTGTAATTATTTTGAAGCTTAGAGTGTTTGTCTAGTAAGTGTTGAAGTAGCCTAAAACGACGAACAGCTCCCTGTATTTTCTATCTAGTATGAGGAATCCAGGTTAAATGTTCATGGAAATGTACTCCCAAGTATCGGATATGTGAAGAACAAATTAAAACGAGTTATATTCTTCTGTATGAGCCTTAATTACTTCATACTGTATTTGTTTACATTTACAGGAAGCAATTTCAGCTTTAATAACTTCTTTGATAGGTTATACTCGTATCAACCAGAAATGGTCCAAACGGTATATTCCCTTGGTATACCAGACATCCTGGATCAAAAAGATAGTAAAGGTGGCGAAGGACCATTTGCATGGAGCGACATTGATTAAGGAAGCCCAGGCTAGGGGGGCAGGGGGGAGAGGTATTTCCTGCTTAAGGACCCTCTGGCCTCACTCTCTCCTCTCCAGTCGTTAATACCGGCACCCGGTGAACACTATAGATAACTGGTTCATTCATGATGTTATCACAGGTTCCAGATGTAGTTAAAAATATATAGATATGATACAGAAGGCTGTATCTGTATCATATCACAGAAGGCAAAGTATATTCAAATTAAAGAGGTGTTAGTAATTACACGGGACTCTCTAATTTCTGGCTTATTGATGTTTCTTGCCGAAGAAGTCTTACCCTTTGAGTAGATAGATACCAAAAGGGAATGTATCAAATAGAAGAAAGTTCTCAAAAAAGACTCTAAGTATAAGTATAAGTATAATATAAGTATTTTTGTAATAAACAGTAATATTAATATTGGAGAGTAAAAGTTCTAAAGGGGGGGACATCCCACCACCACCACCTCCAAGGCCTAAATCCTCTAGTTAGTATTTCCTCCATTTTAGGGTTGCTTTTTTCGTTTTTTTTTTAATTTACTATTATTCGTTTTCTTATCCCGCTGCGGCCAAAACTTTTATTTAGTCTGTTTGCAACCGGAGATGGATCATATAGGATCTAGGACCCTCCTGGGGCTCACCCAGCCTCTATAAAATATTATAAAAATAGAGTACCCAAAATAAGGGGGGAAATTTGGCGGTTGAGCGTGACCTAGGACAAGTCAACTACTTGCAGAACCGTTGTCCATGAAACAGTACAGTCTCTACCATGTACAGAACCCCAAACCCGTCCACGGGTTGTAGTGGTACAGGTTTTTTTTGTTTTGTTTTTTAGTCGTTTTCTATCGCGAAGGATGCCTGAATGGCTGCAATATTGACAGGTATTGTTGTATTCTGTTTAAGTTCACAAACTTAAGGCTTTTTGTTTGAACTTTTTCCAATTATGTCTTAGTAAACAATAAATTCAACGCTAAAGTATTTGGAGTGAAAGTTTTAAAACAGTCACTAAAAGTTTTAAACAACAGTGTAATCGAAGTTATATTGTTTATTACTAATCTGAGTTAATTTATTTAAAATACTAGATATTTATCATTACTACTATTTCTGTTATTCTCACACTAACTTATAACAAAGATTAATAAAAGAAATATTTGGAGATACTTCAGAATGCCTTTTTTAATTTCATTTCTATTCTTGGGGATTTAAAAAAATAAATTCATATTTAACTAGAAGTTTAAGCTGTTTGTTAAGTTTGTGTGCTATATCTTAAGAAATTAACAACTGTATGATTGCATATTTTTTTTTATTAATTAGTAAGTATTAATCATACGGATTGCTCAATCAATATCAGCTTGAATCAGTTATTATTTATAGTTTCAATTATTTTATTTACTTAAAATGAAACATAAAACTTCAAGTGTTTAGTTGATGTGGCGGAGAGCTAATTTTTTTAGTAGTATTTTTTCTTCTTACAATCGTTCGTTTAACATTAAATAGTACAAAATCTACACTATATAAACCAAAATCTAAAACATTACGAATAATGACAATGTGGTAATAAAAGTAAAATTGGGGATGATCATAACTATTTAATTCATACCTAAAAAGGAGCAAATATAGGTTAGAGCAAACTTAGCCATTATTAGACGGAAAGAAGTCATGGACTACGAGAAAGCTACTAAATAAACAACCGAAGAAACCTTGAACAAACTTGCACTTCCTTCTAAAACATTCAATGCAAACAATTAAACGAATTAGGAATGATAGGATACTATTTGCGTATTTAGAAGTTAAAACGGTTCATTATTCATGTCTTTGGATGACGGAATCAGAGGCCTGTCAGCGTATATTTTATTATCAATACTTATTCTTCAAATTTAAGATTGCTATACATTTTAAAAACATTTTCAGAGGTAAAAGAAGATGGCCTCGTGATCTACTGAATAGAACTTGCTATTTGAGTACTGCCACTGGGTAGCTTCTCTACTTCTCATTGTATACATTCATTCTATTTAATTGATATATTAATATAATACAGTTTTAAATTACATTGAATATATTATAAAAAAAAAATCAGAGGTCGACCTAGGAAATACCTAGTATAGATAAAAGCTAAAGGATAAAGGAAATAATCAAATCTCTACACAACCATTGGCTTAAAAATGTTCATTCCATACCAAGGTACTGGAACCAATACCTCTCACGGGTTGTAGTGTTAAGACTTTTGTTCAATTTTTAAACTAATCAAACCTATATGCTACTCGATAAATGAGCTGTTTCGGTTGAAAGGTTAGATATGCGACTTTGGTATACCGCATCGGACCTTGGTACAGCTCGGTTGCACTGCAAAGCCAAGGTAGATGTAGATGAGTTCACAACATGAGCAACATCGGCAGTTAGCAAGAATCGCAATGAGCCCAATGCCGACAGACTTTCTACTAGCGCAGATCTAGGTCACCAGGTCGTGCCACTTTCGCTGTCGGTGGGACCTCTTGTTTTACGCAACCATCATCTTTCTACTGCCAATAATATGTCTAGCTGTCAGTCAGATCAACTGTCGGAACCAATGCTGGGGTATATTGAGCTTCCAAAATAAAAAAGATCACTTAAGCGCCTCCTGCAGTAATATTTCAGAAAACAGAAGTATACCTTACCACTTATGTTGTAAATAGGAATTTCTTTTTTTAATATGGCTTTTAGTGGTAAAATATTATTTATCATTATCATTTCATCATCATTTATTTTTAAGTGTTTTATATTATAATATCTATATAATTCATCAAAATAAATTATTTAAACGAATAATTGGGGCTCAGGGTAGCTCAGTGGTAGAGTGTTAAAGATCCTGGGTTCAAATCCGGCTGTCAGATTTACATAATCTGTTAGCAGCCGAGGAAAGCTTGTCGTTTGAGCGTGATTTAAAAGAAATTACCTCCCTGCACAACCGTTGTACATGAAACAGTACATTCTCTACCACGTGCCAAGCCCAAGAGCCGTCATGGGTTGTGACACAGTTTTGTTGAATAATTCAAGTCAATATGGCTTAAACACCTAAAATTAATAATAATAATTAGATGTATACATATTTTTTTACTGCTTATTGATTTAAAATAATGTAAACTGTATTTTAGATATGTTAATTCCTTTTTACTGCCAAATTAATCCTGTAAGATGCCGATATTGATAGCTGGAAATAAGAAACATGTTTTAGTTTTGGCAATGGGAAGAGTGAAGCCCGGAGCTCCGACTAGCCAGCCATTCCGACCCTTAGTCTACTTACCCCACTCTAGTTAATTGAATCGGGGAGTTTCCTTTTATTTTATTTTAAATTTTCCCGAAGCAGAATACAGAGGCTCCGAGCAAAGTATTTTCATTACTTTCTCCCTCTGTGGGAACCCAACGGAACCCATCGATCCGCTAGTCCGGCAGGGGGAGAGGTGTACGGTGTACGGTGTGTGTGTCGTGTCCCATTAAGATGCAATGTGTGTTTATCGCCACCAATGGCTCACTATTAACCACTGTCTCTTACGGGAAAATATTCGCGCGATCCTGTTTAATATAATACGAATCCATTTAGGGGAATTGCAAATATTTAATGCAGTTGTGTTGTTCTATTGATCATTTGTATTTATGAGTCTCTGAATAATGAACGTTAAATTTAAAAATTTTAGGATCTAAAAATACAAAAAAACAGCTAGAAAAAAAATCTATTTGATTTTATTATGCCTAATTTGTAACAGTTGAGCATATATTACCTGTACGAATATATCCCACAGAGGGGTCCTTATATACCCTTGAGTACATGAATACATCTCTATCATGTTATATATATGATTGCAGAGGGGAAATAATATATAATGATAAAAATTACTAAAAAAAAACAAACTTGTATTATTATAAAACTCAACCACATGGGTGCCAAAAATATAAAGGCTGAGTGAGCCCCAAGAAACTCTTCAGATGAAACAAATTCGGTGTATGGTCGATAACAAATGAAATAATTTAGCTGACACAACCGGCTTTGAACTCGGTACCTACCTGTAGCCTATAAATACCTCTTCGTAATTTTACGCACAACACACTAATCAACCCCCTCCTATTATCAAACATATATTTCAATTTAAATATATCTATTGCATTTTTATTATTTAGAACGATCTAAAACATATTGTAATTATTAATTGAGGTAAAAGAACCATAGGCTATTGCTTTAGCACATCCAATGGAATGCAGATGTTTATTATATTCTTAATTTGTGATGATTTAAACATAAACGCTGAATATGAAAATATTGTGTAACTAAATATTGTTTGCTTGAATTTTTATTTTTTATTTTCATTCTTTATGTAAAGTTGATATAAAAAAAAAAACTATAAATTCTTTTTTACGAGTCTCAATTTAATTCGATTAGTGCTTATAAGTTTAGATTATTTTTAAAAAAACAATACCGATTTAATACGACAAATTAAATTATATTAAAGTATGTTATAAATGCTTTTATTTGCATATTTAATTAACTAGAAAAGAAGATTGCGGATTTGATTTTAAGAGTTTGTAATACTCTTTAATATTCTCCCAATAATCAGTAACTATCTCATCACGAAATCATGAAATAATTTCGATTAAGTTGATTGTCCCTAAAGTATTTCGAATAACTTATTTTAGATATATCAAATGAGGAATATGTGTTCTAAGAACTCAATATGTATAAACGCCTATCTAACTGAATTTATGCACACTAAATTTGTCATATATTCAATTGTAACGTATTTAACAATTATATATATTTACAAATAAACGAACATTGTACGCTAAGGTCGAATAAAAATTTAACTCATCAATAAGCCATAAAAAAGGAAAACTCGTTCAGCTTATGTAGGTTATATAATTTTAGGACCGAAGATCACTTCGAGTCATTACCTAATTTTAAAACAAACATATTCCGAATGATATCTTTGAGAAATAATAGAGTTTCGCACAGTTTAATTTGCTATTTGCCGAATTATAAAGTTGTCAATGTTGCCGTTAGTCGGAGCTGGTACCGAAATAAACTCTATGGAACAATGAAGACATCTCACCCCACGTCACATCTCCGTCAACTCTCGAAATGACCCAAGATTTAGTTGTTTACTTGAGAGTTCGCCTTGTAAATAACAATCCCGTTCAAATCGGGACCAAGTATTTATGTATTCAAATCAGAATGTATTTATTTTCATATATAGTAATCATTAATTAGCAATAGAATAAGCTGGGCTAACAAGAGCCGTGGGCTTGGTTTCAGTCTGGAATGTAATGTTTTATCATATAGGTGATGTCCTTGGCATTCTAATTATTGAAGTGTAAGACACTAAAATACATTCACAGATATAAATTCATTCAAGCCCGTCCTGTTCTTACATCTCAATTCTCAAACAGATGCTCTCTAATCTATATTTATTAGCTCATATCCATCAGAAGTAACTAATAACTTACTGTTAATTGTCTTCACTTATACTCTATTATTTCTATCTACTTTACGTACGATTGATTATATATATATATATATATATATATATATATATATATATATATATATATATATTTAATATTTTTGTTTTGGTTTTCTTGAGCAGAACATACTTTTCGTTTTGATTTATTTGTATATACTTATGTAAATACCATATCGTTCTTATTTTGTTAAAGAACATATATTGTTATATTTTGGCCAGATATATGTTCTATTATATGTATACACATTTCTTATTCATAAGGGGCATGCTCCCAAAATAAAATTATTTTTCTATTCTATTCTATTTCATATTATTGCGGGGGTATATTCGTAGGCGTTGGTTCCAGGCTCTCTGCGTCTGGCTGAGGCATTTATATAATTTTATCTATTAACAGCATCAAATGGGATTTTTAGTGCTCGCCCAGCTTTTAGAAAGAGGGTATCCTTTGCGTTTGATATCCCAATAATTAGCAAAATATTCTTCATGGGTTGTTATGGTAAGTTCTTTATATTTGATTTTCCATTCTGCATATGCACGTGTGCTATGAGGGCCATTATCTTGTGTGTATATTCGTTAAACGAATCCCTTGAAGCTATTACTAAAAAATACAGTGGCGACAGATTTTTAAGTCGGTTACAAACAGAGAGGACGGAATCCTGATACAAGAGCACTTTATGGAAATGGCTGAGCGGCGATAAAAGCTTTTGTTTATATTGCAAGGGTCCCTCCGGAGCCAGGTCCGTATCCAGCCGTTTTCATTTAGTCACTTTTCCTTTTCAAAACTTCACTAAACGTCCTCTTATTTTCTTGTATTCTAAAACCGCTCATTACCTCATTCAGGACATTTAGGGCTCATTTATAGTCAAATTGATTCATTACGGGAATTTAAACTTAAAGCAAATAAAAAGTTTGTTATAATAATAGTGACTAAACAATGATACAGATTATGAATCACTAAAATACATGGGTGATTTTGTTCTTACTTACTTTTATTAAAAATATTTGTATACAATAATTAAACTTTTTTATGCATATCATTACTGTTATTGAATGGATGAATGAAAGAATGGAACCACCTACATATGGTTATGTATATACTGGGTTAGTATATAGTATATTTCCTTAGCGTTTAACGCCCTTTCCTAATGCTGTTAATGACAAAACCAAGGGCGGATCCAGGATTTTTTCTAGAGGGGCAGACGGGCAAAAAAAATCAACAATAACTTAGAAATAAACTTGTAGTATTTATAGAAAGGTTTCAAAGGTTTATTAAAATATTTAAACAATAATTTCACTCATGTTCTTTCTGTTATTTTATTCATATATTTTAACAACTATGATCATGTGATTTGCCTATAAGTATGTACTGTAATGGATTCTCCACAGTATAGAAAAAACCGTCTGGAGGGGGGGGGGCACGTGCCCCGTCCTTGGACAAAATGTATTCCTTATACAAAACTTATTAAATAAACTATTAAATTATTAATATTAAATATATTAATAATTAAAATTTAATCATTTATTACACAAGAATCATGAAGTTTTAAGGAAACGTTTATCTTATTTTGAATTACACTATTGGGCTATTTTGGA
This sequence comes from Troilus luridus, assembly GCA_964056705.1. Classification (NCBI taxonomy): domain Eukaryota; kingdom Metazoa; phylum Arthropoda; class Insecta; order Hemiptera; family Pentatomidae; genus Troilus; species Troilus luridus. The sequence continues at coordinate 117,735,482 of OZ057413.1, read as the reverse complement.
TTAATTCTAAAATATATAAATTTTAGTTATGATTTCTTATGTTAATATAGTTCATATAAAAATTTATAACAGGTGAAGTTTTATAATCTACAATTCTAGAGGGACTAGTAGAAGTAACTGGTTCTAAAAAATGTTAGCTATCTGGTAGTCTATAAACTCCCTGTCACACACAGCACTCGCTTACTCCCTGCAATCTCTGCCACAAACCCCTCCGCAGTTGTTAAACTTAGCGATATTTAATAAATGTTATTTTATTTTTATTACATATAATTTTAATCATCTAATATTTAATTATTTTCTCCAGATTTTTTTTAATCAACTTACATAATTATTTAAATAATAAATAATTTATTTTTCCATTTAGTTATTTCGGATCAATAGTAGATATGTTATTCGTTTTTTATTACCTTACTATTTTAATTTAAGTGTAATTTATTCGAGTACTACGGGAGGGTAATTTCTCTACTTACCTTTATGTATCTTTCATTCTATTTAAATGGTGTATTATTATTAAAAAGTTGTAATACAATTCTTCAACTCAAGGAATAAATTTAAAAAAAGATCAATTTATGTTGAAATAAATATTACATCTATTTTAAATTTCCAAATTTAAAATAGATGTAGTCATTTGCTTATTTATATCGGTGAAATTATAAAAAAAAGTCATTCCCCGTAAAATAAAATATAGATAGTTTTATAATTAATAGTAAACTATAATTATTTAAAATGTAATGAACTTTAACAATAAAAATAATCTAAGAAGCGTTAGTAACCGGCAGTTACAGATTAATATTTTTTATTTAAACTAATTTAAATTATAAAAGTTTCCATATTTATGTATAATGCCAATTTTCAGATATATCCAGTAGATCCACCTGATACACCATACACAGATCTATCCAGTATATCCACCTGATACACCATACACAGATCTATCCAGTATACCCACCTGATACACCATACACAGATCTATCCAGTATATCCACCTGATACACCATACACTTATATATATATCTTATGCAACAGTTAACATTTTTATTTTATATTTTTCAAAGAGTGATTTTATTCACGTCATTTATTAGAATATTATTCTCTGTTTTTCTTGTCTGATTCATAAATATCTATAATTTTTATTAATTGAGAAGAAAAACTTTTCGCTTCATGCCCCAACTAAAATTTTAATAGCTTATTTTTTATTGAGATCCTCGTCCGTTGTTTATACTGTTCATTTTGACTCTTAACAATTAATTCTTCTTGTACTTCCAAGAAAAGTGTTTGTTAGGTCTAAAGTATAAATAGGGGAGTCTACAAAAGTCTTTTTTTTATAAAGCGGGCTCAGAAGAAGACTGTGTATAAATTATTAGGCGGTGTGAGCTTGAAAAGGCTAGAGTGATGGTGTAATCTCAAACTAGGTCACTATTCCCACGTGCTACATTTTACATTTAGTTGTCAAACAGTTTTATCTCATCTATTACTCTAATTTAATTACTTTTATAGCGTTGTAATACTGTTGTGGTATAATATCGGATATTGAAATAGCTTATGCATGTAACCGCAAAATTATATTTTTAATAAACGAACGGTGAAGCCTCAATATGTAACAATCACAGATTAAATAATACCACAAGAATATAACATAAATTAAACTTCACAAATACAAATTTATTTTATTATTCATCTAGAAAGTTATGTTTAAGGAGTAAATTAAAATTAAAACTTCCCTCTTGTAAAATCCCATTAAATAAATATCAACTTTCATTTTTATTGTTAGAATCGACAGTAGCCTATAATTATTAATAAAAATGAATTATGAAAATTTCGCATACATCATAGTTTTCTTGAGGTGATATCATCTACATTTTCCAGTGAAATTTTCGTATTTCAAACTTAATATTCTACGATTTCAAATTTAATATTCTACGATTTCAAATATTTTATTTTCAAATACCATAAGAGACTGTCTTCCCTTCAAAGTTTGCATCCACATTGAACACCCATTTAGCACAGTTGGAAATATTTTAGATCAATAAATTCCAAATTCCAATGTTAATATTTAGATAAAAAAGGCGTGGTATTTAATAATATCTACACCAAACTATAATAAGACTTTTCCTCTTATTATAATAAAATGTAATACATTTTTAGTATATTTTGAGTCTTAAGCGAAATTGAAGATTTACATTGTTGCTCTGCATTTTTTAATTTTATTTGTGATTTTAATATGTGTTTTTCTAGCTGGAAACTTATTTATTTTTTTACAATAGAACTTCGTTATTTTATGGGACATAGTTCCTAAATAAAGATTTTTTCCGTATTTGCAGCCCCGGTGAATAAGTGGTTAAGTCGAATTTTCTCCAAAATTAGTTTTTTGTACTTAGTGAAGCAGAATCGTGTTATTTTTGTATTAGTATTAGTTGCTAAATCAGGTGCTTATAATATAACTCCATTGCAAGACCAAAACTACAAGGGCACGATTCCAAAATTCACTTGGGCTGCAGATATATCTTATATATATATAGATATCTAAGTAAACCTGTTTATATCCTAAAATTTTATAAATAATTGTTATTTAATTTTCACTACATAAATTAAATATATTTTGCATTTCGGAAATTATAATACACATGTTTAAGTATATTGTCCGATATTATTGTCATCATGTAACGAAATTGAGCGAATATTGATTTCCTAGACAAGGATTCGATATTAATCGGCCAATTATAATATCCCATTATATAATAGGGTACAAAATTGGTAAGGACTTGAAGGGTAGCCATACTTCAAGCTGAGCCGACAGTATAGGGCCCAGCTAAACAGGCTATTCCCAATTTTACTCCATGTGGTAAATAATCCTGATAAAAGGTTTTTCCCGCCTGTGGGGAAAAGGGGTAGAATAGTTTATCTGTAAGGGATACCTTTTCAAATTAAAATACTGTGGGCGGGGAAACCTCCCCTCTTGTTTTCCCCACCGACAAAACCCCAGCGGTCATACGATGTAAAATATTACTCCCTACTTGGGAAGCGAGCAAATTACCCGGTTGATATAAATTATGGAAATTTTATGATTCTTTGAGGATGAAAAACGGCTATTTCGTTAGTCCATTACACTGAAGAAGAGGGAAATATCTTTCAGGAGGGATGTTTGTTCTTCTCTAATCCAATAGACTGTAGCAATAGATCTCGGATATGTTACTGCGGTAAACATTAGGAAATTCAGCATCATATGGCTATTATAAAGAGAAATGTTAATTAAGCAATTACTTAAAATATATTTATGAAAAAAAAAATTAACATCCCATCTATTCAAAATAGTGTATCCAGATCTAGTCCGAATAAATCTTAGTTCCAGAATTAAAGTAATTTGTAAAAAAGAAAAAAGAAATTATCTGTATCGTGAAAAACTATTAAAAAACTAACTTTTCCATTTAAAACAAGTGAGAATAATTTAAAAAAAAATACTAATTATTGGCACTAATTATAATATTTGCAGCCCCGGTGTGTAAGTGGTTAAGTCGAATTTTCGTGTCATTCTCGAAGTTTTTGTCATGAAGTCGAGTTAATTTATAAAAACAATTACTCTTTTTCAGGCCAATACATGATTAAGCCTCTTATTAAGTACGAAAATAACATGATTCCGCTTCCTTATTTGTATATATAAGGCTATTCTATATTCTGTATGTATATATATATACTCTTTTTTTTAACGCAGTTATATAGGATATCTATTTTTAAATTACATAATAAAGGAAAAAATACTTTTCTAAGAATATTATTATGATTATTATTATATAACTATTATGATATGTTATAAAAATGTGTTAAACCGTCTACAATATTATATCTATCTAATTATCTCCAATGTTATAAATTCAAATTGTTTATGAAATATACAAATACCTATTTATGTTACTAATGTTATATCAATTGAGTAGGCTCGCTTCAACTGGTTCATAGATTTCATCAACCTCTTCGTTAATATATTAAGATGCCAATCGGCAGATACCCCACGGCACCTATAATTGTAGTATTGGAATAGACGGTTAGGGAAGCAGATAGAATTCTAAAACAGGTGGAACCTTATTATTTTCGGTTTAAACTTGCATGGGCTCTCTTCGTTAGCTAACTATTTTAATATCCCTTTGATTAACTCTTTCGGTGATATGGTCAGTCTAGAACAACGCTGTCTATGCTTAATATTTTAAATCATTACTATTGTATTCATGGAGTTTACGTTTTGATTTTATTTAGTGTTTAAAAACTAAAGGGATTAGAAAATTAGGTATATAAAAATTTCATGTTTACTTCATAAATTTTTTTTTTCAATGATTAAAATGAATGCATTAGTGTTTTATTTTTATTTCGATTATTAATTTTGTTTGTTGACTATAGGGGGAAACTGTGGCACTACCCATGAAGCATTCTTGGGTTAGGTACCAAGCGTTTTTTATGTGCCTGTAAGTGATACGGCCAAGATCACTTTCAACGGCCAGGTTTTCTCCCGTACCAATCAATATTTTGTAAAATTATAATGATTTTTCAGATAGATATTATTAATGATTTTGCTCTGTTAAAATTACAGAAAAAAAGTAAATGCTTAAAGTACAGGTATTTAAAATATAATAAAATAAAAAGAAAGCAGGTCGCATTAAAATGCTTGTACATATAATTAATGGTATTAAAAATAATTTAATTATTTATAAATCAGTTTCATCTTTTTTTATTTTTAAGATATTTATTTATCTTTATTATTTTTTTTCTTTTATGCTATCATTGAATGAACAATGACTGCAGTTTTGAACCACACAAACACACATATTTATAGCTAAACTAAACTTTCACTGTCTTTAATATTATTATGTATCTGTAATATATTTTTCGTCTAAATTAGGGCATTAATCTTTTGAACTATCTCACGGTCCTCGACTAACTCATAAAAGACACCAGTTGACGTTGGTGCACCGGTTATACTGAGAGTGTCTCGTCTATCTTCTATCTTTATATGATTACTCTTGTAGCCGAATAAGGTAAATTATAATATTTAATAATTATGAAGATAACTATTAACAGTGCCTACAATCTATTATTCGTTTTGATTAATATTCAAATTAAAACTTTACTCCTTTTTAATCGTCACGTTGAGTCAATAACTGTTTTAAAAATTAACAAGTTGAAAACGTTTATAGTAACCGTTCCATCTTCTGCGAAACAACTCCGTGAAAATATTCTGACCGAGATGGCTACGCCAACAAACCGTCATTTATAATTCAGGGCGACCCCGATGGAGGAGTAGTAAATGACTCAAGTTTAAATTGAACCGGGCTAACTCTAAGGATCCATGTTGTGTACACAATTCAGATAGGAGGAGATATACTTGAGGATTAAGTCTTAGTTTGTAAGCTCTGATGTTGAATGTTTGTTAACGTGTGAATTTTCTGTTTTCAGTTAACCTGACCGGACCTGGGCGAGTCGATATGTCATCCTTCGACCTTTTAAAAGTTCTCGGCACTGGAGGTAAGTCTTAAGATAATTATAAATCATTTTTTTATCTCTTAATAACTATTCTGATAATTATTGATGCTATTTGGTTAAAAAAATATAATATAATAAGTTCTTTTAATCCCAACTTTTGAACCAACCAAGCTTTGCATAGAGCTTGAGTGAACTCTAGGAGGGTCTGAAGCATTCAACGGTTTATAACAGAGTAAATATTTTATATCCCCTTACAGTTATGAAATCCGAAACCTATAGATCATTGGCTCAGCGCCCTACACTCTCATTTTTTTAAATATTAATTAAATTAAAATTTAATTTCCTTTAAAATTCAATGCATTATCTTATCTCTTGGTTATAATCAATATTTGTATCCAATAAAAATATAGTTGTTTTGATCCGATAAATCTTTTTCATGATATTTGTTTGTTTTTTAATTTTAATTAAAATTAAATAGTGTAAATAGTAAAGTTTGAAAAATTAGGAACCGCTTTCTCATCAGTTTGAATTATTGGCTGGTAGTGACCAGCGCTGAGTGACCGCATCACTTTCACAAGGGAAACTCACTTCTACGTTGTACAATGTAAACCTATTGAGTTTCTGCTTCGTCGGCCCTGCTTGAAAAAAATACCACCTGTCAGGAATTTCGCAATAGGGAAACGAAGTATATTACTTTATTATTTCCAGAGGGGGGGGGGGTTCTTGGTTTTATTTGATGTCTATCTTTTGTAGTCACTAACCATCTATATAACATATATGATATTACACAATGTAAAATACCCTACTGAAAGTGAATAATATATTTAATACGTTTCACTTTTTCGAATATCTTCAAATAGTGGTGAATGGTACTATAGGCGCCATTTTATATATCCTCTCCTAGAAATTGTTATTTGTTTTTTTCCATAATAATCTAGAGAGTGTTGTCCGAAAAACTAATTCAGGAATTGAGAGGAAAATATTAGTATATCATATCTTCAAGAGTAATTAATAATAATTACCCGTCATGTTATTAGAATTGAATTCTGGTTTTGAAAAGTACAAACTAAGTTCAGACCCATAATAAGTTATACTCTTCCTCATAATTAAAAAAACTTGGAATCAATCGGTTTAATAATTCCAATTAACCATTAATTTATTCTATTATAATTGTCAATTTTATGTCAGTTATAAACGTATCCCCATCATTATTTTCTACTGCTTCTAGCTCATTATTATTGCATTTATCTTGTGATTTTATTTTAATAAATGATAAATGATTATATTAATATACCGAAAGATATATTTGAATGTTAAAGTCAACGTTAGATATAATAATATATTGATAATTATACTATAGGTTGATTATTATAGAAGTAGACTAAAGAATTCGGTTTGGGACTATAAGGGTACGAGGACCCGTGTATCCGCCAATTGCGGAGGTCAAGGAACTATGGGAGCGAATCCTTCATGATACTCAGTCTATTAACACTTCGCCTTCTACTTTACTTCACTTTGTGTCCTCCCAATGACTTTTAGCTTGTTTATCTAATATTTTAATTTACCAGTGATGAGAATTATGTAAAAATATTTATATAGAAAATAATTACATGATCATTAATACAGTATTTAATTCTAAAGCACTGTCATTATTATTTTGTATTTTGAAGATCGATCATTCAATTTATAATTTGTAAAAAAAAAAAGATCAAAAATATGATCATAATACTGAATATCAGATATCATAAAGTTTTGCAGTTTAATCATCCTGTGATGTTCACTAATACATGGGACGTTTCTGAAAAAAGAACATCAAAAGTAAAATAATTGTGAAATTCTTCATTCGTTTTCTTGGTCGATTATCAAAATTACAAATACAATAAAAAAAAAAAAAATGTAGATGAGGCAGAGAGCTTCTATTTAATTGATATTTTGTTTGCAAAAAAAAAAATCAAAATAGCTTTCATCATTTCTTAAGTAATGTCCCTAAGCTTATATCTCTTGCGTTGAAACAATATGTACTGTATTATCCTATGTTTATTGTTGTTAATATATTAATTTATATCTCAGCTTAATCGATTTACCTAATTCTGTAAAAAGCTGATTTTGCGCTAAATAAAAATAAAAATGAACTAAAAAAGTATACTTAAAAGGATTTTGTAATGAAAGAGAAACTAGGGGTACGATAAATATGACGATTTTCTATTTTTTTGATATTTGGTTGTAAAAAAAAAAATGATATAATCGCTTTCGTAATTTCTCTGGCAAGTTACAACCAAATACTAGAAAATTTTATAATAGTTTATTTTATTCTGTGTAGTTTATATAAAATGTGTTAGCACATTACATTATATTACCTTAGTTGTAATCTATACATTATACATTATGCAATTAATGTAATACTGTATGACTTTTTTTTAAATATAGCATCAAAACCAATACTAAAGCAGGCACCAACGTTAGTTGAAGATAAAAATTGCGAATACAAGAAAAGTGAATCTAAACGGTTTTTTAAAATGGAAATCATGGTTATGGAGTTATAATTTGTTTTTTTATTAATATTTTGTTGTTTATTCAAAAAATTATCAGATCGCTTTTATATTTCTTCCACGTTACATCAGAATAATACAAACTTTTTTTAGAGGGCGAATACTCCAATAAATTATTTATTTATCGAATAATATTATAGTATAGAATATAAAAATAAACCATATAGAGGATAAGAACAGTTAAGAATGTTAAATAGAGAGAGATAGAGTTTGCTCCGCTAGAATCCTGAGCTCAGGTGAAAGCTCCTTCTGATTCTTCACGCCTCTTTTAACACAGCCTTCTGCGAATATCCGAGGATTTCTGTCTCGCAAACCAACAACAAATGTATATATATGTATTTCCTTACATTATAACAGTAGATAAGGGCGTATAGTCATGTATTATAAGGTTACAAATATTTTTTGTTAATTTGCAGGTGATTATTCTTATTTTTATTTAAATATTGATTTGAGAGTATGTGCCGTTAGAAAATAAAATAGCTAATCTGAAAACAGATAAATGATTAATTAATTCTAAAGAGAGGGGGAGTACCATAATCCATAACATTTTTTTATTTTAAATCTTTAAATAGTTTTCCAAATCAAGTAGTTTTATTTTTAATTTTCCTTTGATCAAACCTTGTTAAAATTTAAGGAAATAAATAATAATTCATTTGTGGGTTTTATGTTTATTTTAATATACCTATGTTTGTTCTTAGTACAATATTTTATTTTATTTTTGTTTCTTGTTGATACAGCATCTTCATAGTTATATATCACTTTAATATTATTTATTTTATTTTTTACATTAGAGCTATATTTTTCAACCATAAACTTATAAGATAAACTATATTTGAGTATCTTTTAAAACACATAAATGTTATATTTTAACCATCATATTGCTGATTTCGTGAATTTTAACTGGTTAGAATCAGGGAAATAAAGTTTCAAATTTCATCAAAGAACATCTAGCATCTAAACTGGCTTATCCATATAAAAAAAAACTGTGCTATAGAACCAATGAAGAGTCTTGGGTTAAGTACGTGATAGAGATTGTAATGTTTCTAGGACAGCGGTTGTGTTGAAAGATAAGATATGTCTGAGTCACGCTCAACCGCCAGGGTTTTTCTCCGATTCAGGGAACCCATTTTTAGAGGCTGGGTGAGCCCCAGTGAGGTTCTCCAGACCCCACAGGATCTATCTCCGGCTGTCAACAGATCAAATAAAATCTGTCACAGCCGGATTAAAATATTGTCCTTACATTGGTTTTAATCCACATTTTTACTGACTTCTATCAGAGTAAATCTTCCAGTTACCGATAACGATCTAAATACTCTCTTATGTACAGTGATATAGGAATGATATAGTGGTGGCCTCAGCATTGTTGCCTGGAGCGGATCTGTTTTTTACCCCTGTCGACTCCTGCAGTGGGTCAGCCAAGGTCGCCCGCTACAGGACCTTTAAAGTGAGGATAAAGTTCCCTTTAAAGGCCCTCCGATCCCAAGTTAAAGGGAGCCTTCAGGTCGGAAGAGCCCGGGGTATCTGCTCGCTCCGGAGGCCCCACGGGCTTCGGTATCGATGCATCAGTTCCGGGAGGCCGGACCGGTTTGTCGAAATGGGGCGCCAAGGACGATTCCATAACACTTCATTCCTCTGAGTGTCTCTCCGCTTAGTTCTAACGCTAGAGCATTCTCAAATGTGTATGTGTATATATATATATATATATTGGAAAATGTAAAAGCAACTTGCTTGTATTAATATGTTAATTGCTTGTATTAAGGGCTGTACTTTTTTATTTTATTTGATTCTACTATATTTTACATAAGACTGTCATACAAGATTACTTCTTATAATCATTTAGTATTTTTCATAATGTACGGAATTCAACAACGGTGTTGTTTTTTTCATTCCATTACGTATTAATTAATAATGATGCTCTAAACCTTCTCAATACTATTTTTCAAATTTATGAATTTCATGAAATCGGTTCTAAGACGCTATATATCTGTCGTATTCTGAAATTGCATAGATAAAACTGCATTAAATATCTTTTATTATAATAGATAGTATTAAAATATATTATTAAAATAACTTTTATTCATTCTCCTTCTCCGAAAAAAAGTACCGTCACCAATTATATGGATCCCGTATAGATATGATTGGACCGTAGAATATTCGGTCCAAAAAAGGATAAGACCACTGGGGATTATAGGAGATTACATAACGCAAATCATGCATCCGGTAAATATTATTCAGGTGATAGTGTCGTGAAGATTAAGGGTTAGTAACGAACGGATTCCTAAGATGTTAAGATGTGCCGACTTGAAAGTGTCTGAGGGGTAGATCGAGGCGTAGGTGGGAGGATTGCGTTAATAGTGATCTGGCGGATTTGGGTTTGGGTAATGGTCCGTGGACAGAAGTTTGTAGGCAGAAATTGCATCGAGCCTTCGGTTTCGCTAAGTCTTATTATTATTATAGATATGATTGTCCATGTTCAATTGGATATCCATTCTCTGGTATTGATTTTATTTATTTAAATTAAAAGATTTTTCGAACGTAGCAATATACATTTAGCAAAGAGAGCGCTTTTTATATTGCCTAGGCTGAGGAGAGAGGTCCGGTGGTTCGCCGGCCACTGAAGAATTCCTGCGTCCAGGAATCTAGGTCGCACTCCTCCCCTCAGCAGACCTCCAGGTCTCACTTCCGTATCGGAGGTTCGGCATCCGCTTCACCTCCATTAGTGATTGTCCACGGCTCTGGGGTCGCAGGAGAGCGCAATCACTGGAATACAATGGAAAACCGAAGAGGCAAAGATAGGAAGGTTGGGAGTCGGCCAGGGCGAACAACGGTTGGAAACTAGCACAGTCTTCTGGCCCCAACCCAAGAGGTCCTTCTCTTCACAATCACAACAGGGCGACAATCTGAATTATCTCGCTAATAGTGTCTTTGTAATTATTAATCCTCGTTTAATAATTTTAAACCAAAGGTCCTACATTTTGTTAACAAGAACGTGGTCTAATAAGTTATAGACAACGAAAAGGGTCTGAATTTGAATCTGCCTATTAAAATATCCCAACGAATAAGTTTTTGGGGCTGGAGTAGATTTCTTACTATTATGTGCAGACGTGTAATCTATAAAACGTTGATGAGAACTAGAAATGAAATAGGGCGAGTTCATGAAACTATCATCCTTCTAACAGTTCTTTGTGATTTTGGAACGTTTCTGGAGGATGAACAACGTCCTGAGATATTCGAATGTAAGGTATTAGTTACAACATTTTGTTGAAAAAAATGAGGGATTTATTGCAATGCATCCCGTTAATGTTGTATAATGAATTGCGTTAGGAAGGTTGGAATGGTCTTGTAAAGTTGCTGGACTTTGTTGTTAACTCCTAAAAAGTTGTTAATTGCTGTGCAAACCGGTAAACGAGAGGTAGGCCTAAGCGTAGGTATATATAAAGATATATTACATATAGTATATCGGCCATTATACTATACTTTTTTAAAACATTTTATTTTACTTAGATGTCATTTATTAAAGTCAAAGCAGTCCACTATAATGGTATTATTATTTGTCGAGGTTTATACAATTGTATTTACCAAGTTCCAAGAAATTGATATTATTTGTAAATTACTTATGATTTTAATAGGCGTGAGATGGCCCTATGGGGAATAGAGATACACGGTTCACTCAGTCTCTACAATGTGGATACTTTTCATTCGAAAAAGATCTGGGGCCTAATAGTCTCCTTAGAATTGATTTGGGTTGTACTGGTAATAATTTTTCTTTTATTTCCGTATAAAAATATCAATAATTAACATCAAAATATACTGAATACGGAGATCATTGCAATGAAAAGAATACAAATTAAATTGAGAGGAGCAGAGAAGAGAAATAAGCGAGCAAAATCCACCACGTACTTGGCTCCATTCCATTTATCGCTACGAGTGTTTCAACGAATTTCCCACTTCTGTTTTTCATAATTATTTCGAAACAACTCATAAATAGCATTTAGCGAAATTCACTTTCACGACGGATATTAAGTAAAAATAATTTACGTTCTTGGCATTGAAAGTTTCTATGAATAATCATCATTTCATGTACCGTTGAAGACAATGAATATGAAACATGTTTGCACTGTCACTGGAAGGGAAAAACAAGCTTTCTCAAAACGCAAGACGGCCTCCTTAATAAAGAAACGGTTCCTGGACAATAAAGGGAACGGATGTGGAACATATCCCGGTCCTTTCCGTGCAACAAACTTTGGAAACTGTTTTGAATAAAAACCGTGACGAGAAGTTATGCAACTCTCTGTTCTTAATCAGTCACACAAAATATTTAATTGGCACGAACATGTGCATAATTATCCCCTTGGTCTCGAAACTATAACAAAATATGTTATAAAACTATTATCCTTTTAAATAACACTTCTTCATGGTCTGGAATGTTGCCTTTAACTTAAAAGGAAGAACAATGTCGTCCTAAATAAGATACCCCGCAAAGTATTCGGCCCTAAATAGATAAATTCCAATCTAGAAGGATACACAAGGCGAATTGTCGTATGCCCAATGTTAACTCTGGCAGATTTGTAAAGAAACTAATACTAGCTTACATGATTAATTAAGCTATTGTTATTATTATTTAAGTTTCTTGAAAAAAATAGGAAAATTATTGTGTTTATCCTTCTCCTATTTTAATATGGGTAGAATTAATTTTTTTTTTACTTGTGGCATATGATTATTAAAACACAATTAGTTTATTAAATTGTATTATCATAAATATTGCTTTACATTAGTATTATGATTAAATTAATACGAGACAAAGGGCCCCGAAGTGGGGCAGATATAACGCTGGTGCAAGCAGACTCCTTGCTCTGGGTTAACAACCTCATGTCTGAGTAACGGGCTACTCTCCTATCCTACCCTAACACCCTTCCAACATGCAGATCCATTTTATGATAGCTAATATTATTATAATGTTTGTTTATAATTACTATGGTCCCTTCAAAAACGAAACATTCAGAGAACCTTCTTACCAATGAAGTCTTACAGAAAACATAAGTTATTACTTCCCCAAATCATAGGCACACATCCAAAATATATTCATTATCAATTAAATCTTTATATGTACAGTATTCAAATTTAAATTCCTAAATAGTAGGGAAAAGAAACATAAAAATGTATTTTTAACACAATTTGAGTTCAATGGTTTGCTATATTTTATTCCCATCTATTATCTAGCGGATATTACTTAAGCAAGCTTCTTTTATTTTTCACATCATATCTTTAACCGCGTGGAGATGAAATGTGTTATGATTAATCAGCACGTAAAATATTTAGATTAAGTGTAACAATTATGTTTAAATATTTTGTTCTGACCGGGATTCGAACCCGGGTGGTCGCATCTCCGGCGCCGTGCTCTAAACCACTGAGCTACCAGGGGTCGTATCCGAATCAGACAAATCCGTTCTCTTCACCGATCCTATATCCCCGAGAAGAGAAAGGATTTGTCTGACATGGATACGACCCCTGGTACGCAGCTCAGTGATTTAGAGCACTGCACCGGAGATGCAGATGACCCGGGTTCGAATCCCGGCCAGGACAAATATTTTCTCTTCAAAACAAAAGTATTTAAAAATAATCACCATCAAAATAACAATTAATAAAAATAAATTATGTAATAATTACTGTTTGATTCATGATTTAATCATGCCCAATGATTAAAAAATAATGATGTTCATTTATTTTTCTTGTTATAGAGATGGATATTTGAATATTTTATTTTATTTTTATCTAAAATTACTAATCTTGTCAATTTATAATATATAATATATAAGGACCTGAAAATAAACATGAACGGTCATATTGCCATATTTATATGGGTTTTTTTTTTTTTTTTTCACTAACATTATTGATTTATAAATACTTTTTAAAAGAACGTGACATAAAGTACTTCTATCAGGATAATGATAATTTTTATTTAAAACCAAAATTAAAAAACATTATTTATTTTAAACTTAAGGAGTTAATATAGATAGACCTGTAAAATTTGTTTAAGGTATAAAAGGATATTGCCTTATTTGAATGTGTATTGTGGGAGTAAAGATTTCCTGCTGGTTATATCAAGGTTAACTGGGATGGCATGCTTTGAGATCAAGTGTAACTGGAATGCACCTGGAGTTATACAATTACAGATCTATTATAACCACTGAATTCCATATTTAAATAATACCGATATTATTATAGTTGTAAATATCAATATACATTTTTTTTTTAAATAAAAAATAAAAATAATACCGGTGTAAACTAATTTACTGTTGAAAACCACTATCAATACATTATGCTAGTTGGGGACTTTAATCCAGAGAGAGAGAGTGGGAGAAGAAAAGTAGTTGGTTGTGTAAATCATTTACCCTCTGTGCTTATTACTACTGAGGGTAATTGAAAAGTGCTGCGGGTAGAAGAAAGCCATAGTATTCTGGTTAAACGACCCAAGAAAGTTAGGAGTAAGATGGGGGGCACCAATATTTATTAGCCCCCCTGTATTGTAAAAGTTGCTTAATCCCCGTGGAATTGTGTCTTTTACAGGTGTCATTCTTCTCCGGAAGGGCCTCAATAGAGAGAGTTTTTTTTAGTTCCTTTCTTTTTTGGTCTCTACTTCAAGGAAGTTCCTTATTATTCCTGTTACGAAATGGATAATGCCTTTGTATCCTCAATGTTCAACCACATTTTTATTACCCTTCGGCAAATCCTTATAGTTAATAAAATGCTATTTAAGAGCAACTTCAAGGTCAGGCGAACATATTAAAGATCAGAAAATTAAGAAAAATGTTTTGCAGTGAATTAAAACAATACTTGTCGCGATTAATCTGAACTTAAAGAAAGAATGAAAAGAAATCTGTAAAGAAACTGACAACTCAACTACTGATCAATGAACAATTGTTTGTTTGATAGATTATAACAGTAGTCATAATAGATGCATAGATTATAGCGCGAATTTCACACATAGATTTGCTGAATTATCAGTTACTTTTATCCCAATCTATACAGTTACCTCAATAATTTAATTACCAGTTACTTTTTTCTTAAGTTCCATACCAAGGATTATATAAATATATTAAAATATTATTTTGTGTTTCCTTTTTATTTAATTCGTATATGCGAATTTTTGTCTCACCTAATTTAAAAGATTTGAGGTATAAGATATAATAAAACAACAATGTTGTGCACAGATTTCAAACTATACTTTTTATGTTAATTTTTTTATTTAAAAATAAATTAAATCAACTGATATATATTAGTATATAAATATGCATGTACAGTGGAACGGTATGTTATTATTATATTAGTTTAGATGGAGATAAGATTTGGTAGAGGGGGCCAACGCCGGTGTAAGTTAGAGCTTGTTACCCGGGCAGATCTTTCTGTCAACCACCCCGAGTCAATAACCTCCGCTTTTCTCTTCAGTTTTTTTCCCGTTATAATTTAAGAACAATCTGTCATTATGTTGGGATAAAGAGGGGCGCTTAGACAAAAACCGGACCCTATTATATATCTGTATATTATCCGAGGGAGAGTGCGTATGTACGTAAAAAAGGTACTAATGGGAAACCAAATAAAATGTGGGTGATTCTGTTCTACCTGTTACTTTTATGATTATTTTTTTAATAATTAAACTATTTTAGGCATTTTCAAATTACAATTTGTAGTCATTTAAAATATTACAGTTTTGTAAAATCAGGATTGAGAATAAATATTTTAAAAAAATGATTAAAATAAATGAAAACTGGACTGGAATTGGAATTATATATTACATAGTAGATAAGTAAGGTTTATTATAAGTAAATAATATTTATTTAAGACTCTATAATACAAACCGCGAAAAATGGCGAAAAGGCTGTTACTAAATAGTGAACCTTTGGCGTTACTGAAGCTAATAGCCCGTCTTATTGATGCTCATTCAATACATACTGTTTCAGATGTATACTTTAATGACTTTTTATTCAATAAATGTTATTTCGTACTGAAGGTTCGATCTCCTAACAGTAGTACAGAACTGAACAGACACGAAACACCAGGCCCGCCACTCGCCACCCCTACTTCGGAGGCGATGGCTGGGTATTTTTAACCCCTCAGATTTCCTACACTCTAGTCTCCGGTTAGTGGACCCTAGGCTCGTCCCCCTACCCATGGTTAGGGCCAGATGCTCAGTTCAACCATAGGGCCCTCGATAATATGCGGCATTATATGCACCATTACAAGCCGGCACAAAACGTTTTCAACACCGCTTTTCTGGCATTATTCACTGTTTTCACTATTTGGAAAAAAAATCCATTTAAATAAAAAAGGCGAAAACAAATTTAATAAACCATCATTAATAAATATCTATAAAAAATCACTTTTTTAAATATTATAGAATTATAAGAAGCATTTAAAAAACAAATAATAAAGTCAATATGCTCCATGTCCGATATCACCAATCACTCTGACAAAGTCATCCATCCCATTTACGCGTCGGGATACCCTACTGACATTTATTTGTCGATTCAGCTTAAACTCTTAGACAAAAAAAATGAACAACATAAATATTAAATATTGCTTAGTGTAACAACTCGACTAGGTTCATTGTAGTCCGAGCTATGTAATGTCCTAAAGACAAGTAAATTTATGAATTATGTATTTTCTAGTTATCATAGACCCCAAAGTTCCATTTCTCATCAGTTTCAGACATATTCAGAGATATCAGTATCACCAATATCGATTCACAACCAAAAAAGATTTAAATATACTACAACTCATTATTGAATATATTAAATTATATATAATGTAATTTGTAATACCATATCAAATTATATAATACAACCAACAAATACATAATAAGAATTATTTATACAAAATGAGAATGCTAACTATAATTATGACCATTCCAATAATAGTTCACCCAGGAATTTTAGATATTATTTTTCCAACTGAATAAGAGATATCATAGAGTAAAAAAAAATAAAATAATAATAGCTTGAATTGCAATTTCTCAAAATATGTGATAAAAGTAGTAATACATTTAAAGAACACACAATTATTAAAAAATAACACACTCATAATTTTAGTTGTTTTCTTGTTTTAAAGAAAATTAATTTCTTTCTTTGCATAAAATAACTGGTATTTTTTAAACTTAATTATTTTATAATTCGATTCCAACTGCTTTTTTGTAACAAACAATGAGATAAAGTTTCATACGTGAGTACTTTTTGATTTTGAACTTGTATTTGAAGATCCATTATATTTCTATCCTTATGTGTGAGGAGGGTTTGTGAGATGATTCCCATCTTTTTTTATTTTGTATTACATTTAATAAATAAAAATTACATATTCTTCTTCCGTGTTGGACCGTGTGATGTCGGAGCTATTAACCAAGCTTTCGCTTATCGTGCTGTGAGCTTATTCAGGGCTAGTAAGTTAATTAATTAAAAGGTTGACTAGCCCTGAAGAAGCTCACAACACGATGAGCGAAAGCTTGGTTAATAGCATAGACCTGACACGGTCCAACCCGGAAGAAGAATATAAGAAGAATATCAACGACAGTGGAAGACTGCGTGAACATAAATTACATATTTCTTTCTTTTCTTATTTCTTAAAGGAGGAAGACATCCATATAATTGACGTAGCACAAGAAGGTACCAACCGGGTCCCCTGCGGGACTCCCATTGTTCCTATTTTATTATTCCCCCGCGAACAGGTTTTTATGAAAGATCTAACTTCCTCGCTAATTAATTAAAACGTTTACCCCCCCCCCTCTTCCACCTGTTCCTACACACTATTCTCTCACACGGAGGAACTTTCATTTTTATACACACACACACACACACACGCGCACACACACCAGACAGGGATAACGAGGCGGAATAGAAGTGAAAGTGCTAATGCATAATCTGTGAAATTGGGAAAGACCGGGTTTAATACAATAGAAAGCTAATGGCGGCCAAGGGAAAATGGCCGCTCCTGGGTTTATTCAGCCTTTCGTTTCGTATTTGGTAATTAACCTTTGTTTCTGAGAAAAACCTTTTAAATCGTGTAGCAACCAAGAACAGTAAATACTTATTTATTGTATGTCTATATATTTACGAATTCAGCTTATACAGGAAATCACTAATCAAAGGTATTAGTTTCATAACCAATTAATTCCTATAATTCAAAGAAACGTTAATGTTTCATTAACATATTTTTTTCTAAGTTTTATTTGCATATGCACCTTCACTCTACAGTATACTAAGAGATCCCGCATTCAGCCCCTTTTCAGATTTTTGCAAGTGTTTTCAGCCATGTTGCTTATTGCCATGGATTATATGAGCAAGGATGCTTGTCTAAGGTAAAGTTTGTGCAGGGTTCGTATTTGTTCGTTAACCATTGCAAAATCAAGGTCTGTAGATAAGCAATTTGTTCTTTTATTATGGAATTTTAATATGATTCTAAAGTTTTTGCCTTAAAAACTTGATGATAAATAATTTTCATTTACTTTTAACGATTTTGGCCAACTTTAGATGTTCTTCAAAGATAAATAATTATTATAAATGCGGTAATATGTAATATAATATATTAATTATATTAAAGACATATCGATTTTATTTAGTAGACAACAAAATTAGAATAAAAATGAACAACACAAAAAGAGCCATATCATAATTAGTTAGACATTAGGCAGACATACACCGAAAAATTTAAATCAAAGGAAATTAACTGTTGCATATTTCACATCACTGCCCAAGGACAGCAACCTCATTCCTTAACGTTCAATCAAATATCTTCAAGATGCCTGAATTGGCGAAATATTGACTTCTTGTTTACTATTTTTCCAATATTTTGGGGGCTTTGTTCTTAATATTTTACCATTTAAATGTTAATAATCATATAATTTCTGTTATAAATTATATCGCGACCCTTAAATAACCCGAATTGTATCAATTGCCAATTGGCTTCTATAAGTGCCAAGAAAAATGACTTTAAATTTGAAGGATTTTAATTTTGTTACAACCCTTTTTTCTTCATTTTTTTTAAAGCACTTAATTAGTAATTTTCCCTACATCCTCAAGAAATGCCCTATAGGGAGAGCCCGAACTTTATTTAATTAGGAAAAAATATAAAGTTTATCTTGGGGAGGGTAAAGGGAGAGAGAGGACAGCGAAGCCCCTGAGGAGGGCAGCTTTACCGCCCTTGTAAGGGCTAAGGGCTTATCTGATCCCGAGGAATCCAAGCAGCTCCCGAAGGACAACATCAAACTTTACGGCTTAAAACTTAACGTTTCAGCTAAAATTTAAAAGCTTCTTCGCTCTCCTCCATCTGCCTTCGACTTAAAAAAAAGAAAAACCTTCTTATAATGAAGAAAACAGGCACAGGATTTATGATTACATTGATTTTTTAGCCTTTAATAAAAATAAAATCCAACTTAAATATTAACTGGATATTAGAGATATCATCAATAACATTCAAAGCCCAGTGAGATAAGGCTTATTGGTTTAGTCTAGTAAACTTTGTTCGGTACACAATAAGCTTTACGAGATCAAAATTTAATGAGTCAATCGTAATATTTTTTTTATTTATTTAATGAAGCTTAGTTTTAATGAGGTCGTTTTTATGTCGCGATATAATTTTTATGAAGGTTATAAAATGTTTTTTAACTCTTGTAATTGATTTTATTTGTTTGAAAGAACTTTTACAACTCAATCCTACTTTTAGATAATGTTTCATTTTTATATAATATTAGTAAGATCTCTTTTTTAATAAATATTAATTCACAATTATAAAATATTTAACAAATAGGATAACAATATGTAGGATGTTAAAAATAGGTCATTTGTTCTATGTTTAATACACATAATTAATATAATTTGTGAATGTCGTGTGAATTTGCATAAAAGGCTTGTGCGATTTCGGAGCTTTGGAAGCATATTTTTTATCTTGAACAATATTAGTTGACCTTAGATACGTGGGGAAGAAAATGTTCCTGGTGGAGGTCAGAAAAAAGTTTCTCTTAAACCGGGAAAACTAATTATTTAAGAGCCAACGTTTCGACCCCCATTGCCAGGTCTTTAGGGTTCATAATTGGGTCAAGGGTTGAAATTCAAATGTCAATGCCAAGTACCATTTTGTTATTTTTTAGTATTTAAGAGTTAAATCTAGTCTAAAATTACTTTTTTATTTATTGTGTTATAAATTTGATATTTCCGTGTACTTTAAAATATTTGCATAAAGTAATGTTCGTAAAATATCTAAATAACACTTCTTATTTTCATTTAATTTAGATCTGTTTTCCCACGGATCATAAAGAAGCGGAATAGGAAAATAAACACTGGGATAATTATTAAATACTCACAGGAAATGATATGTATTATGCTAATTTCTTAAAGTTCAATATATGATTAACATAAATCATAATTTATAATAGTATTAATAGAATACCATTCGGTAGATCATTATTATGAAAAATGTAGGTATCTATCAAATCAATTTTATACATTTATATGAATATATAGGCACATAAATATATAAAAGAGCTTTTAATTTATCATTTAAAAAAAAAGTAAATTAAATAAAACAAAGAATAAAAATACAGGCTGGAAATTAACCAGAATAAGGGCAGAAAAAAAGTATAGCGGATTGGACGAGCAGAAATTAATAAACGATCAGCTTAGGGAAGTAATAAATATTTAGGATGTATGTTTAATTTTCATAAAATAATATTTGAGCGCTCTATATCGAGGTTTTGAGAGCTCGATACAAGGATCTCAGATTAGATTAAACTGTGCTTACGTCCCTATTTTTCACGTAAACAACAGTTGAAATGGGTAAAGGATTATTACAAGAGAGTTATAAATTTACTTTTAATGATTAATTAATCACGTAACGCAAGAAAATAATTTCTAATATTATAAGGTTCTAAAAGTTTTTAACTGATGGTGTTTACTTGTTTTCGTCTTGGCAAGGACGATTGGGATCTCAAGGCTGGCTCGAATAATATTCAAACATCGTGGATTAAATTCCGCTCCAATAAATAAGTCTCTGTTTTATTATATTATTATGATAATTTGTATATATGTTGTTAAAATTCAAAGATCTCACTTTGTGAAATCGAAAGAGGGAATGGGATGGGAAAGGCGGAATAATACAATGACTGTTAAGGACAAGAGCAGAGCCTTGGGGAACACCTAGATCAATGTTTAAATTCTGCTTTGTTTCCTTGCCCGCGTCTTTCACCTCCATATACCTTTTTATGTTTTTGTTTTTCCCTTTCTTTGCACTTCTCTGTATTGAAATCCTCTATCTCTTTATACCGTTTCATAACAATATCCCGACCTGGGAACATGTTGAATTAAAGTATTCGCCTTGAGCTTCAGAGGGAAAATAGAACGAACTCATGATTTCAAAACCAATAAAAGGTGAGCTGATAGAGATGTATAAAATTCTTATATATTATTCATGTAGGGCCAGGTAGGTACTGGATATAGTATTACCGAGGTTCTCTTCCACATTTATGGGATACAGGCCTTGTCTCGTTACGAGTTATCTAAACAAAATTGTATTGAAATAAACGTTATAGGTATTTAAACAATTTAAATTTAATTAGTCCAGTTAACCCTATTGTTTTTCTTAATTGTTAAATTTTTACAGTATTAATCATGCATTTTAATTCGTATACTATTTAAATAAAAAAAGTATGTTTATTTACTGATTCTGTACGAATAAATTGGAATTATAGCAAATAAAAATATATAAAAAATGCATTATATATTAGATAAAGAATCTTTCGTATTTAATGAAGAAATTATTTGGAAAAATGGTTAATAAAGAATCAATATACCGGCTGTAATAAAAGTATAAAGCTTAGCGAATACGGAAGTTCAATACTGATATCACGAATCGTTTATAAACCTCCGTCCACGGATTACCTCCCGGGCCTAAATCCGTAAGCTCACACTTAAAGCCACCTTCCAAATTTTCCTCGGTATACCGCTCGGACATTTTTCCCCTTTGAACAACTTTTCAAGCCCATCTAAATCTTAGTGATTATATCATTCATTTCAAGGGCATCATTGCAACCAATAAGGGATATTTGGATGCAGTCATATCATTAATAAAAAAGGAATACATTATATCTATGTAATGATTATATTCTGTTTAATAAATTATAACATATCTAATTTTTTTTTTTTTTTTTTACAGGTAAGTTGAAGAATCATTGCTGTTAATATTGATAAGCAAAACGTAAGTCCATGAATATTAAATTTATTTTTTATATTGATAATAATTATCTTCTGATTCCATGCATGCATAAAATGTATTGTTTATCCGGAATATTTAGAGATCTGAATTTTAATTTTCTAACGTATAATTCCTAACATCTTTTACTCCTCTCCCCCCCCCCCTCACTGGACGTGACTGTTGTCTCATTCGATTCTCAATATAAAGATCTAATATCGTAAATTAATCATTTTGTCCTTGCACCACGAATGAAGCCAACATTTACTAGGTTACAATCCTCAACACTTGAGTCGTTTAGGATCTAATTCGAGAGTAAAATTAAAGTGCTGGTACCCATTAACTTTTATCTAATTAAAATAATGGATTTGAATCTAGAAAAAAATTCACTTGTTCTTAAAATTATAATTAAATATTTTCTATCATTAATTAAACATTTTCTAGAGATAAAAAAACTGCTTCCGATACTTTTAGACAATGCCTGTGATATCCAAGATGTTTGTTTTTTAAGTAAAAATTAAGTGTATCATTTTTTTATTTTTAATTAACCATTCCTCCCTTTTTTTATTGCGTCTAACATTTTTAATTTACATTGTTAAAATAAAATTTATATTGAATTATTTTAAGGGAATGTGCTACTAATTGATGTAATCATTTTGAATATTCTTACAAGTCGAATTATTGAATAAGCTGGTGAAATTTTCCTCTTTAAAATCTTTTTTTTATTTAATCGTTAATGGTCCTTATTTTAAGTAAGATTTTTTTTTTTTAAGATGACTCCCGGGTAATGATTTCTTTAAACATTTACAATTCCAACCGTTAGTCAGAGAAAAATCGTCGAGTATTTTCAATTTTCCTTTGATCTCAGAACTGAGATCAGAAGCGGAGTTAGTGAAAATAAAAAAAAACTTTGAGGTAATATTTATATATAATTAAGCTAGAATTTTTGCCTTTGATTTTTTTTAAGTAGCAAATAAAATCGTTCGGGTTAAGTTGGAACCCAATAGCTATTTGCTAAAATATATTATGAAACAATTAAGACATTCAGATTTACCTGACTTAAATAATTACGTTAAAATTCAACTTCTATCCTTTTCTATAAATCATTTTAATTTTTTACTACATACGATGATATAATTTTGTTTTTACTTTACTGATATTACAGCACAAATTATTAATCTTTAAAATATTTGTTTACTCTTTCAATATTAAAAAATTAAATTAGCTGTTTGTTCATTTCATCATTTAAGGATATATTGTTTGTTTCATCGTAAAACAGTGGGAAATATTACTAATAGAGTAGGAATCGTACTAGACATAAACCCGTCTGTGAAGTGAGAATCGCCCGTATATGTGATAGAAGGATGTGGCCTATTGGACACGTGATCTCAGAAAACATAGAAGTTTGAGAGAGTGTTAGTAGATTATGGCTTCTCCTACTCTTCTCCTATGTACCAACTTTTTAGTTTACTATATTCATTAACTATTTTTTAGAATGGAGACAATATGTACATACATACTATTAAACATTATGTATGTATATGGCTGCTAGAAATTTATTTGGTTGAAAGATATGTATAACTCACGATTTCCCTGTATTCTGCTCTGTTTATGTTCACGCATAATTCTTTTCGTTCTGCTACTACTTTTCTTCAATGTTTTTTTTTTTTTCATTTTTTTTTTTCTTCTTTCTCAATGTAGTATCCTTGGCCCAATCCTTTATACAGTTACAGCTGACATCCCAACTCATCCTAATACTATCCTTACCACGTATGCTGATGATACATGTGTATTATCTGTCAACACCAATCCAATTATTGCATCCCAAAGCTTCCAATCCCATATCACTGATCTTGAAGAATCCTTTAATAATATCCCACTGGTGCCTGTAGAACAGATCCGATACTTAGGGTTGCATCTTGACAAACGATTAACCTGGAATCCTCATACGAGACTGAAAAGACAAGAAACCGCTCGACGTTTCAGGCTACTTCAACACTTACTAGACAAACGCTCTAAGCTCCCAATTTATTACAAAAGACTCGTCTACATGACCATCATACGACACGACCTATTTGGACCTACGGAGTAGAGCTTTGGAGCTCCACTAAGCCATCGAATTCCTCTCGTATCCAATCCCTACAATCCAAAATCCTTCGTAAAATCCTTTCTTATTTTGTTAAGAATAAAATCATCCATAACGACCTTAATGTCCCATTTGTTGCTGATTTGGCCCGAACCCGCTATCTATCCTTTCATAACAAACTTCATTTCCACTCAAACACTCTGGTTTTAAACCTAGCTTCCTCTTCAATTCCCGATAATCCTCCGAGGCGTCTGAAAAGAAGATGGCCTCGTGACTTCTTAGTTGAACTTATGATTTGAGTACTACCAGTGGGTAGTTTCTCTACTTGTCATTTTCACATGTCATTATGTATCGTTTAGCATATTTACTAGATGTATTTTTATTATACAGTTGTAAATATCAATAAATAAATTAAAAAAAAAAAAAAAAAATTTCTTCAAAAAAAAAAATTAAATTATATCCCAACTGTATAAACACAAATATTGATCTTTTTGAGGCAATCCTAACTATTGAAAAATGATTAAACAAACTAAAAGTGTGATAAATAAAATATTATTGTAAAATGACAAGTTTCAATATTTTTCTAAATGTTAATAAAATTTAACTGATTAAATTAAAAATATATAATAGCCAATGAAAAGTAAAACAAAAAATATTTTACAATTGTCCTGCAAAAATTAGTAAACTTAGTTTTTAATCCAATAGATCTATTTTAAATTCCTTTTTTTAGACTGATTAAAGTTTCAGTAATAACAATTATTTATAATAGTAATACTAATTGTAGTATAAATGTAGTTTTATTAATACTAATAAATATAAACTTCAATTTATGCATAGTTGAAATTGTTAGGCCAAGCGTGTAGAACCGTGTTTAAAAAAAAATACGGAATAAGAAAGATCATTTATGTGAAAGCTAGCCCAGAACTAATGAAACAGCGAGACCCGAACTCAGTTTTGCGGTCTCACTTTCTCAACATCTTATAATTGTTATACGTTTTTAATTTAGCACTTGAAAGAAGTAATAATGTTAATTGAAATTTTACACGAGTTAATTATTTCAGTTATAACTTAATTTTGCTAAATCTGCATATTTTATCTCAGTTTATACAAACATACTTTCATCTAACTTTAAAAAATAATATTTCCCTTTTTAAACTGCTGCGAATTAAAACGAAACGGTTTATTAAATATTTCATAGAAGAAACTTCACAATCAAACACAAAAACTTAGTTAAAAATAAAACATCTTGACCTGCTCAATTCTTAGAACACTCATACCTTTTTTTATAGTAAGACTTTGGTTTAATGATTACAGATTGCAATATTCATTTTCTATTCGTTAATGATATAGGTATTTGATTCCACTAATGGAGAGCTATTTTGAAATCAAATATGGGTGCTTCAACACCTATGACTATGTAATCAAATCTAAAAAAAAAGTTTTTAAATATTTTTGTTTGAAGAGAAAAGATTTGTCCTACCCGGGTTTCGACCCATCTCCGGTGCCAACAATTTTTAGAAAACCACTGAGCTACCAGGGGTCGTAATCCAACCCAGACAAATATGTTCTCTTCACACGGGGAAGAATGTTCATTGAGCATTAAATTATTTGGGATCTGGTTGACGTAGGTCAATTTTATATTTATAATTTTATTTTATTTTATTGTGATTATTTAAATATTTTAATATTGTTATTTTGAAGAGAAAAGATTTGTCCTGGCTGGGATTCGAACCCGGGTCCTCCGCATCTCTGGCGCGGCACTCTTCAAACTAAGCTACCAGGGCTCTAACCAAGCATGAGTTAAAAAAACTAAAAAAAAATATATGTTAATATTTAAGAAATTCGCGAATGACAGACGGATTGATTTTTTTTAAATTTTATTTTATTAAATCTTTGGGGTCTACTTGAAATGTATTATATCCAACTTTGGGTGGTATCGTATTTTGTTTTATTTGGTCGACTACAAAGGTTCTGTTACTGAAAATTATATTAAAAAAAATTAATTGAACCACTTTTAAATTGGCAAATTAATCAAGTCCTACATTATTACTGAAATTCCAATAGACATCTCGCGTATTACACTGATAATGAGACTAAGATTCAATCCACTCACATAAAGCCATCCATAACGAGTAAACAATCGCTGGTTGATTTCGTTATTAATAATCCGTAACATACTTGGATTAAGAATAAACAGAGCTTGAATGGATGTAGCGTATCTGAGCAACTATCGCTGGCGAGATACCTTCGTCAATGATGGATCTCTACTGTACTGTTCTACTTAAAAATTCAGTAAATTATTCGGAATTACAGTGAATATTCCTTAGCAATGGAATGATCTCGTAATACTCTCTTATAAAGTAAATTATATATCACATAAATACGAGAGCATATAGATACATAATTTACGAACCTTATATTGGTATCACTATTATTATACAGTTACATTATTAACAGTAATATAATATACGAGTACTTTTTTTTTTTATTCTATGTGACTCATACATAGAAAATCATTTGGTAATATTTTGCCGATTTTGTTGGGTTTTTTTTTTGTTCAATTCATGTAAATGTTTAAAATTTTGAGCAATATTACACAATCATATGATTTATAATTTTTATCATTTCTTGTAGATAACTTTTGATCATATTTTAAAGACTTGTGAATGTTATTTTTAAACACTTGGACAAAACTTAACTTTTACTTTTGCAATTAAATGTTCTCATTATATAGAATTTATTTAAGAAATAAGTACTTTTGCTACCATAAGTCCTACATGAAATAAACTTTCATATACACTACTTTGACTTTAAATCAACGATATATATATATTTTATTGTGAAGACAACTGCAAGAGAAATATTTCATGGAACGCCGATCACTCCTGACTGCTTGCCATTATTGCGGTCCCGATTCCTGTGTAGGCCGGTGTCATGAGGAACATCGACCGCCGAAATGGTTCCGTATTGTCATCGGGAAGATAACATATTGTAAGATGGCCTAGAGAGAGAGGGGGAGATGACAATGACGAGGATATCAATGAGATGCAGATACTAGCGCTAATAGGATCGATCGCAGGTGCCCTGGCTCGGGTCAACAGTTTGCCGAGCCTCATCATGGCTGCCCGCCGACGTCCCCGTTCTCATTATAGTTAGAAGTGCATTATAACCACCAAGCAGTATACGCCATGAACCGCTCATTAAAACATCCACTCTCCGATTCATTCTCAGCCACTATTTATAAGTCGTTATTTGTTTACAGATGATTTAGGGGGCGTTTATTCCTACTTCAGGGAACATACTCACAGGGAAAAATAGAAATTAAATATATATGTACACATTAGAAATGTCATTATACTCTGCTTTGCCGTATTTATAAAGAGCAGCATTAACTTCGTAGTTTTCAAATTTCAAAGGCTAATTATTATGAATTTCCGTTATTAGCTTAACAACGCTTTATATTATCATTCAATTGTTTTTTACTTTCAAACAGAAGGTCCTTTTAAATTTATAATTTTAGGTGTTAATTGTGTTGAAAGTGAGATGTTTATTTATTTTTATTTTTTGGTAAATATTAAAATAATGTTAGGGACTCTGATTTGCACTAATGATATTAGGTGGATGCTTAAAAGTAAATTTAAAGCGTGGAATGTCGAACTACGTGGTTTTTAAAAGATTCGCGACAACCCCATTAAGGCGATGAAATTTATTTTACAAAATAAACCATAGTTGTCATTATCAGAATTTCAAACAGTAATTTGGAAATATTTTGTAATTAGTTTTACAATGCTTTATTAAATTATTATTTGTTCGTTTTTTATTCGATATGTGGATCCTATTTATCTCAAAACATAAAACCTGAAATAGTAAGAAACCTAGATTTTTTTCGTATATAAATGTGTTGCATTTTTACTGTACAAGTTCAAATTATAAATTTTAATTCAAGAAGTAACGTAAAATTTCTTTCACTTTTTTGTTTATGTAAAGGTTCATTATATAAAATACAGATGTGTATATATGTGTCTGCAACCCCAGAGTATATGTAGCTTAGTCGAATTGTCCCAGAAACAGTTAATTGTACCGAGGTAAGCGGATTTTTCGGTTTGAAATGATGTTATAATATAAGAAATAACTCCATTCCAAACTAATGCCTGACTTAATCACTTTTACACTACGAGTATAATAAGATTGCGCTAAACTATTTTTGAATAAAATTCGACTTAACCACTGTTTTATATATATATATATATATATATATATATATATATATATATATATATATATATATATATATATATATATATAAATATATATATTTTTTTATTTATTTATTTATTTTTTCATATTTCAAGCCTTGTTATAAATGTATAAAGACTTGTAACTTTGTATAAACTGTACTACAGCTGACAATAGAAGGATGGAGTAGACGATAAGAAACGTGCCCTAGATATCTAACAACGCCACATTAGTCTGCAAAAACTAATGAATGCGAATTGTTAGATCGAGCAATCTACTCTTGGACATAGTGGAAACTATTTAGCTTAATCACCCCTTCATTGTCGAGAGGACTTTTCTTGCAGCTACCGCTCGGGTAGTTAAGACTCTTTTCATCATCCATAGTGGGTTCTATGGTAAACCGATATTACACATGATTACCAAGCCTTCTTATCAACAGAAAAACAAGAAAGTACTCGTGTTATACGGCAAAGATTAATAATATTCTGTATCTTAGAAATTAATGTTATAAACCATATCAATTATGTAAACACTGTATACCCATCTGTGCTCAGGGCCACGGCAGTAAAATTTACAAAAAAAAAAAGATTATGACAATTAAAGGAAACAAATACATATATTTCTTTTTTATCAATATAAAATGATGAAGTATAGTCAAGCTGAGAACATATAATGGTTCATACACTCCTAGATTACCATATTATTATTTTTTCTAGTAAATAAATTATACATAAAGGATTCCAAAAATATTAAGTCCAAAAAAAGAGCATTTCATCTCCCCAACCTTTTTTCAAACTGCTGTTTCAGTTGTAAAAGCTTTTTTTGAAAATAATATAAATCGAATAATAAATAACTATTTTTTTAAAGTGATTGTAATGATTATTATTTCGTGATAAAATTTAAAAGGTACATAGTCTTTAAAGCATCACTTTTTTGCTTTGTGCTAAGTGTTAAAAACATAATAACATTTGTCCATATTTTCAAATTAACTCAAAGATAAACCCGTAAATTTCTCGATGATAAAATGGACTTTAAAAAATAACAGCTCAATCAACTTCTTTAATAATTTTAGTAAAATTATCTTTTATAGTTTAGTTTACATAAATAATTCTGACTAAAAATAATATTTTTCGCTTAGTTTGTCTTCTATTTGAGGTCAGTCTCCTTTGAGTTGTCAGAGTGAAAAACAACTATTTCTCAAGAAATTATTTTGTAAATAAATTTTCTTGTTTATAAATTTAATTGTATTCTTTAAGGTTACTTTTAGAAATAGTAAGGACTAATTGTAGATCTCTTTAATGTTTTTTTTTTTTTTTTGCTACTTGGAATTCTTCGATGTTAATAATAATTAGAAAATTAAACTTATTTTAACTTTATGCATGACGTTACTTATTTTTCGTCAACGGAAAACGGCCCAACTATTTTTTTTATGAAAGGTAGGGCATAGCCGTAAAAAGATAGAGCAACTTTAATTTATTAGATAACAAAACTTTTTGTTACATGATAAACACTCCATAATTAAAAATGAAGTAGTGACATCGTGAAGGTTAAAATGATCATGTTTAAGACGAGGATCACGAAACTTCTAAACATTTAATTTACTCTGGAGTAGTGGATAATAACATGTTGAGACCAAGAAGTAGGTGGGAGGATTGTTATACAGTTTACTTCAACAGTAATCTTTTTCTTATTATAATTTTAGTGTATCTGTATATAGGAAAAATTGTTACATAAAAAAAGGGACTGAAGGACAGTCGAAAAAGATTGTCTTTTTTTTATTGCTATAGTCAGATATTATTTGCTATATTGCTTTGATAAAAGTTTTTCATGAATGCTGTAATGATTGGAGGTATAAATACACGAAGGTTTTTCCTTCTTTTTTTTTTTTATTATAACCTTAAAACATTTTTTTATAACTTTGTAGCTGTTATTCGAGTTGATGGCCTCCGCAATTTTTAAAATTTTATTATCTTTAGCAATGAAGCTAAAGTTTCTTAATAATTGTATTCATGGAATTTCATTATGTATTTAATATTCGCCATGTTTACATATATAAAAATAAATTAATAAATAAGGAGTGAAATCCTTTTAAAGATGAATAATTAAATAATTCCTTTAAAAATGTATTTTTCCTCCGTCATTAAAATTCTGTGATTGTGTCAATGAATATTCGGGTTAACAGCTACACAAAATTAGATAATTTACCAATAGTCATAATGATATTTAACAGATCTTGAATTTTTAAAACTTGCGAGAAATATAATAAAAATGACAGAAAAAATTATTAGAATGCTGTTGTTAAATGTGATTTAGTTTGGTCTTTTACTTTACTTTCTCAAAGTAAGTAAAAAAATGAGTCAATAGTTTTTCTTGCTGAAATTGGTGATTTTTATTTTTTTATCATATCTTTATGCTTTTAAGGTATTATATTTCAATTGGTATATTACAGTAAATGATATACTTTATAGCTATGACACCGTAACCAATAAAATATTTATTTGTATTTTCGTAAAGCACTTTGACAAATGGAATCCAATAATAATAAAAGGCTTACAAAAGTCAGTCCATCCATCACCATCCAAATCCGCAAAATCATTATTAACGCAATCCTCCCATCTATGCTTCAGTCTATCACTCGGACGTTTACTGACGTTTAAGAGGTTCTTTCAAAATTCGGGTACACCATTTAGGGATTAACTCACCCCAAAAACTTTCCTATTCCATCTGAAAAATCCCAATGCTACAAGCTTAACAAATTACGCGTTTAGCACCCTAAGATCTCTGATAGGCTAGTTCTTTTTTTGAGCCCGAATTTTCTATAATTAATAAAAACTGTTATTTTTTTTTTTAAATACCTATATCAATAATTTCTTGTGTTTAAATTTTATTTGTTGTTTTGTCTACTTTTAATAATGTAAAGATCAAAACAAAGCACGTTTTTATCTTTCTGATTTTAATAAATTAATGATTTAGTCTATTGCAATTTGGTAATTGGGCTTGCGAGCAGAGTTGCATGTAACTCAGACGCGGGCTCGAGAATTGTGTCTAACCCCAAACGCCCATTCCAATTTGTGGAATGGAATTTGGAATGCGAAGCCTTTCACTGTCTTCATTTCTAAAGATACACCTGTTCCAAACTTTTATATTTATATTCTTTGTTTCTTCCTCAAGTTGGGTTTAGATTCCCCTCATATTTATTAGAAATGTCATAAAAATGCCATTATTTCTGATGAAACTACGACAATAGTGGGAATGAAAAAGGTTTTTGTATTTTAAGCATTTCCCATCACTGTTTAGAATAATAGCTTCTCTTTTTTCTTACGATCTACGATAGCATTTGCTGTATCACAAGTATTCAAACAAAATGATAATTGCCTATATAATTTATACCGTAGAAAAATTACTTCTAAGAAAAAATCTAGTACGTAGAGAGCATTTATTAATCTATAGGTACTATGTTTCCATAACTCGAAAACCTTTTATTTACTTTTAAAATTTATTTATGGAAATTTACAGCTGATTTATAATAAAACAAGTAAATTGAATGAATGATAAATAGTTAATAGTAATAATAATCACCAAAAAGTACCATATATAACTGTTATGATGTTCATGACATGGACATCGCAGTATTAACTAACACGGAACCAAATTGATCTTGTTTTGGTGTGATAAACTACAGTGGTTCTTCGATAAACTAACACAATACTATATAAATATAATATTAGGAAACGCGAAGGCAAAGGTGTGAATGAACAAAGTTAGTTATTAGACGAAATAAATTATCAACGAATTTATCAATAACAATACGACTATTAAACTTCGATATCTCGAAAAAACTGAAAAACAACTTTTAAACTTTGTACAACTTTTAAACATGAACATATTTATAAGTAATAATAATCATAGCCGGAATTATGTGTTGGTTAAACACAGATGGCGAAACAGTATAATTAACGAGATCTTTTCGTGGGACGGAATGTGGGTCAGATCATGAATTAGTAATAGCCAAACCGACCAAAACTTGCCATAAATAATAGAATATAAAACTTTATTTTGTCCTAAAATTCTGTTCTGGGTAAATTGAAGAACTCTTAAAGTAAAAATCGATTCCCGTTAACGGTCAAGAATAGGTTTGAATTCAAACATAGGCTGATAAAAATATATTGCTTTAAAGGTAGAGATATAAGGGAGGTAATCTGGATTCTATTTTTTTAAACCACAATGAATTACTTTTTAATTTGTTAAAAATAATATACAATTTTATCTTTTTTTTGTGGAAAAAAGTTCTCATTTTTATATATTTTATTGTTAAATATGAGATTTTATTAGTTTATGGAATCAAAATATATATATAACCCATATGGGTTATATAGTCTTTTATAATTTTTAATACTGTTATGTATTTATAAATATGTAGTGTTTATTATACGAATTATTGTCACAAAATTCTGTAAGAATTAACTAGAATATGACTTTTCTCTTTTAGTTTAATAATGTATTAAGGTTTATTAAAACATTAATAAAATATTTATGGTTACTTAGCAAAATATGTTGTTTTTTTTCTTTTTTTGTAACCATGCCTTTGGTTATTTGGTTTGGCCGTTTAATTATCAAGTTTTATATTTGATCTTATTATTAATGTTTCCGTAGTCTTCAAAGAAGGGAAAGTACCGAGCTATGTATCGAAAATATTGTTGAATGAATCAGCAACACTTAAAAATCATCTTCCTTTATTTTTTCATTTCATGAGTTTTAGTAAAGATCCAAATTAATACAATTTCTAATTAATTGCATCGCATTATATTAACAAAATGAAGTATTTCGTCGGATCCTATGGAATCGTCCTTGTAGCAAAGGAATTAGTTGGAGAAGTAATGCAATGGGACCTGTTGAAACATTAGAGGACTATCGGCTGCTTATTTTAGCTTGGATGTTTTCTCTCGGGGAAGAGAACTGGGAGATTCCGAGCATTACGATTAGAATAACTTCAATAGCAGCTTTAGCAGTTAATAATATTATTATCAATAATGTTTATCGGCATATAGATTAATTTTGGATTATTCTAATTGAATAAATAAATTAGAAAGATTGTCAGTTATAATTATGAAGGTTTCACAGCAACATTAACTTCAACATATGACAAAACAACTCGAGATTTTGTTATAAGAATATAAGTAACTCATTTTTGTTGAAATGAAATAAAGAAATAGAAGTAAAAAAAAAACAACTTATTTTCCGTATATTTTTTTGTTTTATTTTTATATTTACTTAGATTTGATTTAAATTTTTCTGAAAAGATAAGAAACAATACTGTAATTCTTTAATTGTCTTTCAACTTATTAATTGTTGGTTTACTATATGTTTAAAGTTTTATATATTTTTTTTTGTATATTTTATATTGAAAAACGCTTATTCGTTGCAACGTAAATAAATGTCAAATTATTAACAAATAAATTGGAAACTTTACATGTAATAGTAAATAGTAAAATTTTAAAAAGATGCTTGAGTGTATTCGATTAAATAAATTAACTAAATATAATTTTCCCAAATCTGATCATAATATATAGAATAGAATAGAAAAATAATTTTATTCTGGGACCAGGTCCTTTTAGAAAAACAGAGATGAATAAAATTAAATAAATATATATCTGGCCAAAGGCCTACATCAAAATAAAACAATATTTACATAACATCCTGAAAGTAAATAACTAAACAGGTATGTTACAATAAAAAGAAATAAGCTTATGGAAAAAGAAGTGAATAAATAATAGCATCGAATAAAAAAAAAAAAAAAATGATATTATGAGTTGATGAAGTTGAATATATCTATAAAATATTTATTGATTATAAAGCATCTGATTGGGAAAAGTTTGGATTTAAAGAAGACGCATGACGGATATCGAGAGGGAGTGAGTTCCAAAGAGAGATAGAACGGGCTAGAAAGGAACGCTCAAAAGTTTTGGTTCTATAGGAACGGATATAAAGATCAGAAGGGCGGGATCTTGTGCCCTGGGATTGGATAGAGGATATATAATTACAACCAAAAGTTTGCACGATAGCTCAATACTCCGAAATATCCATGCTGTTGTTCACTCAACTGAAATTTTAAAAAAAAAAAGTTTTAAATTTACAAAATCGGATCAAATTTTCTAAAAATTCTTTTACATAGCTGTCAATCAAATTCTTGATTAATTTTAGTAAATGACAACTTTATCAATATTACTTTTTTTGTATTATTATTACTATTTGATTTAAAAAAAAATTATATACTTATGTATATATACTTCATACCTATACACTTACGGTGGGTTGATGTGCGGCTAAATATATCAGATTCTAATTTTAGTTTGTGAACTTAAGTGAAGCTTGTGAAATTTTATCAACGAATATAGAATTATTGGATTTTGGGTGTGCTGAGGTGCTGGTACTTAAAGGTTATGGTTCAATTTTAGTAAACGGCTGCTAAAGTATGACGTGAAAGAAAGCGTAGGAGTCCTAATCCATTCATCTCAATTTACTCTAAAAACTTATGAACTTTCGGCTTTTAAAGGTTATTTTGGTTTAAAAAAAATCTATTACAGCATGTAAAATTCATTACTCGTTTCGCCGATTCTTGGAATACAAACATCGTCGATCCATGGCTGAAGTGACGGTGCAGTTTTCTATTTCCCTATAGAAAATAAATAACTAATAAGATTAAAAAAAACTGTACACCTACAACCCGTGAAGGTTCTTTGTTTTAATACTTGATAGAGAAGGTGGTAGTTCTAATGCAACGGTTGTGCATAGAGGTGACTTGTCTAAGAAGATGCTCAACCACCAGCTTTTCTACTTTATAAAGACTAGGTGAGCCCTAGGAGGGTCTGCCGATCTCACAGAGTTATATATCGCTTTGAACGGATTAAATAATTTATTAGTCACAGCCCGATTTGAAGCTCGGCTCCTTAGCGCTCTACCATAGAGCTACTCAGCTGCTTAATAAAGATAAAAATATGTCCAAATGTATTTAGAATTCACCATGCTGGGAAACCAAAATACTCAGTTATAATATATATACCAAAATGATCTATTATAATATTATTCCTAAACAGAATTTATTCAGACCAATTCTACTGTCAAATGTTTAACAGTTTACTTCTGAATATATTTAACTACGAATTCAAACGGCTTTTAAAATGTTGATTTAAACGTGCCTGTATGTTTATTTAGCCTGATTTTACTAAAAGCATGAACCACGTTTTAAGTGCTTGTAAATCGTTATTCACTTGAATTGTTAAATTAAAACTCACTTTTTAAAGTTATTGAGTTGAGGAAAAAGTAAGAGATTTTTTTAATAGTTTGATATTCGTTTGGAAAAAATAGTTTATAAAATTTAACAAATTAATCACTCGTTTATTTAATTACTTTTTTTATTTTAGTTGTAATGGCCACTCTCTCTCTCTCTCTCTCACTCTCTCTCCCTCCCTCCCCTCTCTCTCTCTCTCTCTCTCTCTCTCTCTCTCTCTCTCTCTCTCTCTCTCTCTCTCTCTCTCTCTCTCTGTTTGTAACTTTACGATAGATAACTACCCTTCAATCTTTTCCTTACTAAAATCGTATCAATCTAAAGATTTATAGATGATTTTTTTTCAATAATGATTACTAACGGGTTTTTAAATAATTATAAATCAAACAGTATTAATTAAAATAACCGTTAAGCTATGCGGGCGGTCTATAACACGTGTCGTTGGAGCCAGCACCTGGGCCTTCACCCCCCTTACTTCAGTTCCCTATCAGTTATCTATGTATGTTCCCTTTTATACAACTTTTTATTTTATAAATAAATGCTATATAGATCAATTATTAATATTAAAATTGATAATACTGCAATTAAATACTTAATTTTATTCTGTTTAAATCCTTATTTAACATAGTTAATTCTTGTTTTTATCGACGTTACAAATACAGAAATGTTGTTCCAAGTATTGTTTACATTTAAGGAATATTCTTGACATATTAACTATTAGTTATTTAGTAAATATAAGCTAAGTAAAATTTAATTTGTTTTTGAGAATTATAATGCATGGTTTTCCCAAGGTTCAATTGGACAGCTCCTCTAATTGGACTTTGAAAACTTTTCTGTGTGACTCTTAGCTTTTTACGGGAAAGAAAATAGTATAGGGAGGACTGTTTATTTGGAAGCCGACGTTTCGACCTACATTGCAGGTGTTCTTCAGGGCTATTATAGTTGGATCACACTTGAGACTAGACTGGAACTCAGCCTAGATTTTTACGTGCACTTTATTTTATTTTTTTAAACTACACTTTATTTTATTTTTGTTTTTCATTCAGGATCTATCCTATCCATACCATGTATATATACCATACCATCTAAGGATCACGCTTGCTTATTTAAATAATTCAATTTTTACACTTCATTGTTTCTTCTTTCTATTTTCTTTCCGGATTGGGTTGTTTTTTCCTTTAAAAAATAAATCATTGTTAGAATTGTGGTATCATTTCTAATTATAATCCGTCTTGAATAAGTTGGGATAGTTTTGCATCATTTATATTGTTTCGTTTCATGTTTATCAAAAAATTTGGAAATTATTATCTTAATAGAGTGACGATTAACGAGCGTTCCAATTAAACCATCCTGGAAGAGACAAAGGCTGTTAACTAATTTTCCTAAGCTGTGTACAAGTGTAGAGTGGGTAGCAGTTAGAGCTATCCTAATCTAATGACAGCTTAATGAGAAGCTATCGTGAAAAGATAGCTCACCGGGTTCAACGACACTTAAGCAGCCTGGGAAGTGAGTTAGGATGCTCTTGTTTTATGCAACTTGGAGCATTTAATGCAGATATCTATCACAATCTAGCCGCAGGTATAAAAAATCCGACTAAATAATCATAGCCCCATTGTGTTCTGTTGACTTCCTTAGAGGAAGTTATAAGATTAGAAAAATTTTCTTAGGTTTCATGAAGGTCGAATGTAATGTTGTTCACATATTTCCTTCCTGATTTATGTGGGTTTTTTTATGAGTTTTTTGTCGCAAATTAGCTCAATAAGTTCTGATCTTTCCTGGGTTCTATACCGGATCTCACAGATAAATCATTCATTCTGTCTTTGATTTATAAAGCTATTAATGACTCTGGAGGATTTGGATCCAAGTTCATCCATCCATCGTCCTTAAAGTGGGTAGTTGGAACAATCAGACGGTTGGCAGTGATCTTGCACAACCGTTTCCTGAGTAAATATTAAATATTCCAAAATTAACTATATGCCAGCAACTAAAATAAATGCAGTAAAATATTTTTATAGTTTGACGATTATAATTACCAATAAATTCTTTGATTATTTCCAACTTTAAATGTTTAGTTTTGGCAAAGTTTAAAAAAATTAATAAAAAACAGGGTGCAATGGGGGTACGAAATGAGTGCAAAGGTTGTACAAAAATAATCTGATTAATCGGAAATTGAAACAATATATAAAAGTAAAAATAATTTTAAAAAAGAATAAAATATTCGATAAATAATAAATAAACAATAGTAATATATGACCATCACAGATGTAATTATATTTCTATAAATATATATCTACTTCAAATAAAACATTTAAAAAATCTAAAATGCTTAATAATTTAGGTAACAAAAAAAGCACTTAAATACTTTTAATAAACTTTTGGCAGATAAATTACAGAAATCCTTTTATCACAGGGAATACTTTTTATTTATTTATTCTTCTTAAAATAATGTTTTAATATTCAATTCATTTCCCCAGATTTATTAGCGATGTTGGTTTACTTTAACTATATATAAACTTTAAATAAAGTATTAAACGAAAGAAAAACAAACTCTATAACTTTCCTGACTGACTTTAAACGGATAAGGGAAGAGAATTAAAAAGTTTTTGTATTTAATATTGTTTAGATCTGGTTCTTGTATCAATTTGTTTATAGCTCGTTTTTTGTTTAATAGTTGTGTGTATATTAATGTGTATAATTAATATTATAATTTTTAAAAAAAATCACCACAAAAGATAATTTTCAAGATAACTTCCTGCTTTTTTTTCTCCCTCGGAATGCGGTCAGCAACTTGTTCCCGACTGCAGGATGTACATCCTCTTGACTAAAAATGTCAAGTAGGCTCTGAGCAGTTAGAGTAAGAGAGGTGTGAGGTCGATAAAAAAAAAAAAAGGCAGTTTTTTTCAGTGTTTTTGTATATTTTTTAATTTGTTGATCGCGTTTAATTAAAAACCGCACTGTTATAACGTTTTTCGATTAAATATTCTGATGAACAGTGAACAGAAAAAAGATTAACAATAGCTGGCTGCACAACAAAATTGAAGTGGTCGGAGCAGAGTGAAGCCTGGAGATATGAGAAATGATCAATGATTTATTAAAGCGGTTGGGAGAACGAACATTCAGCAACACACTGTAAAGAAGCGTTCACAAAACGGTACAAATAAATGTTTGTAATGAATGTTAATATTTGTGATCCACAAATCCCTCTAGATATCTGGCATTACTTCTATTAGTATCCTTTTAAAGGGATTAAAATTCGTTTTAGCGTGCTTAGCTGACCTTTAGCATTAACTAACGGATTCCCTAAACAGTACTTTTAAATTCTATACAAAAGGTTCATCTATCATTATAATTATAATGACTGTCATCTTGAATATTAATTTTCATCATTCATTTATGTTCAAATATATCAAATAATATTATGTCCATCGAACAGAATCTATTTGTTGTGAGTTCTTTAAAATAAAAAAAATCTGCTATCCTTTCTTTTTTTCATTTTGAGAAAAGAAAAAAAGGGATAATTTAGATTAGAAATAATCTCCATTTATGTTATCGTGAATAATTTATTGACAATGAGATTTTTTTTTAATATGTGATGTTACTGAAGTGTGATGAAGAACTTTATTTCAATAACAATTTATAATATCGTGGTTATAATTCCTAATATTAAAAAGTTTAAAAATTAAGATAGAAACAGATGTACATCTTAAGTTCATTTTATTATTTACTGTCGTTTGATTTATATTTCATCAGTCTTTATTTATTTTTTTAGGGAATTGAATCTTATTGTTATAAATATTTATATAAATATTTTATTGTTATATATTGAATATATGTTATAAATTATATATATATATATATATATATATATATATATATATATATATATATTATTTTTAGAGAAATAGATGGATAATTAATTAGAAATTAATATTAATTTATTATCTATTACGCTTTAAATGCTCGTTTAATATTATTATATTTTTCAATTTTTTAATATACACGTATTGTGTTATATTAGATTAACTATTAAAATAGCCCACAATTTATAGTCGAGGTTCTGCTTACATATTAAAATTCAAAGTATTATTTTTTTCGTATATTTAAGAATATTTTCCAATTATTTTAAGTAGTGTGTTGATTAAATATGTACTTCAAAGTAGGAATCGAAGCTAAGCATGAGAAGGCTTGAGGGACAAACTAATACAGGCGCTTATAGACTACACGAGCCTGGAGTGAAAATTGAGTTGAAAGATTCCGTCAGCACGTGTATCGCTTCTTCCGATGGGGTCGGGTTATTTCAGTCTCTATATCATTCTTACATAGTCCTCTCTGTTTTAATCGATTCCTCCTAGTGCTGTATAAATATATATATATATATATATGTATATACATGCTTATATTTTAGTATAAGAATCCAATATATATACCATCAGGATCTATATAAAGATGTATCGAAGGGAGATGTAGCTACTCCAAGTAGACATTGGCAAGAGTCTTCATGCGGTTGGCCTTTCCCTAAATATCTCCCGGACATTGCATTGCAAACAAAATTCTTGACATGGGCAACCTTAGGCAATGTTTAAAACTGGCCGACAACCGCGTACATCAAACGTTGTGATGGAGATACGGTCCACAAGGAAAGGATCCTTTCAATAAATAGATATCGGGTCGGTTCATATGACTTGTCCGTTTTCAAAGGTAAGGTTATTGTGTTGAAGAACTTTATGAAATCAAAATATTTACCCACATTTTCCCCAACTTATTATGTTTTTTTCAATCCCAGAAATGAAAAATTCAGAGTTTTATGAAACAGTCAAGTCTGAAAATGCGTTTTTTACTACAGAATAATTTTCAAAAATTATACCCTTAAGAAAATTGTCCAAATTTCTGAACAGATGGAAATTAGAGATAAATCAGGCGAATAAGGCGGGTGTTGGAGGACTTCGTAACCCAGCTCCTTTAGTTTCTTAACTGGGTAGAAATGAGAAACGAATAATGATTCCTGCCATTGATTACTACATAGAAATAAATAATTTTTAATTATTATCTATTTTTTGCAAAATTTATCTCTTGCTTTTTCGTAAAAAAATAAATAAATATTCCGAGATTATAGGGAGTTAAGTGGAAGAAAAATATATGCTGTAAAATATTTTTATAGTTTGGCATCCGAAATTTTTTGATAACCATATTTACATTGCATTTTAGGAAATAGCTATTGTTGTTTTTGGCAACGGTTTTTAAAACTCGAACAATAAATATCAATTGATGATAATGTTATTTAAACCTGGGGTGTGCCCGTTATTTCAATTTACTTTGTTAAAACTGGAACCACCAAACCATAAAGTTAGCCTGAAGTAAAATGGTAATTATGAAATATGTAGATGGATCGATCATACTGATCCTAGTGGAAATGATCCTTTAATAATTGAACCTTTTTATGCCCTGGTATTCCCCATCTCTCTCTCCCTTTGGTGGATATTTAAGTTTTATTACTGTTCGTTTAAGTTTAAGTGCCGGGGGTTTATTAACCAAGCTCACGTGTTAAATCATAATTATTGACGCTTTCATAAGCACCCAAAGTTACTCATGAATTTCAGATTTGCTCGGAAACAAACTTCTCGCCTTAATGTATGTGAGGGTTGTATTTCTATTGCACTTTTTATGAGGAATGATAGAATATCTCAACAATTAATTTGTAGCATGGTTATCAACTTCTATCAGTCTCTGCATTGTAAAATGCAATTAATTTATAATACTTTAATAACTCTTCACTTCCCTCTAATAAAATTGTATTTTATATTAACGACCCTCTTTTATTTCTAATGAAGGAAATTTTCAAAATAAAGTACTACCCTTTATAAGTTTTTTTTATTTATGCTTTATTTATTATGTTAGACGTTTAAATTCTTACTACTATATTTACCATTTATACAACAAATTATATAATAATATGTTATGTGTATAACAAATTTCCATATAACAATTTATTATGCTGTTACTACAATCCTATCCTTTTTTTTTTTTTTTTTTTTTGTACTTGCCTGTCAAAATAAGTTGTTATTTTATTCAATTTATTGAAAATTGTAAATGATGATTTTTCCTGGGACGATATTTGTTTTACAATTATTAGCTCATATTTTTAAAATACCATAATGTTTTATTTTAAATTATTATTTATTTTGAAATTATTTTTTTTGAGTAAACGGTTCGTTCTAGGCAGGACTTAATGTTATTAAGTATGGCTGAATCCTAAATATACCATATCATACGAATTTTAGTAACCGATTCGTTAAACCAAGTAATTTTTTTTATTATATTAATTCGTAATACCGAATTTATCTTAATGTAAAATCAATGGAGGCAGCTGAGTTTATCGATTGCATGAGCAATTGGTCCACAGTTCGAAACCGATCTTGGCAGGAAATATATTTATTCTGTTATCGGTCGTGGATCGACACTGTAGGATCTGCAGATGCAACTTGTGGCTCATCCTGTCTATATAGTTTGCACCTTTAATTGGGAAATAAACTTGTCGGTTGAACGTGTTCTCGGCAAATACCTCCCAACAAAACCGTTAGCTTCGAAACATCACAGTCCCTACCACCTGCTGAGTATAATCGATAGTTTGATCACATCTAATAATGTTTTTTTGTTTTGTTTTTTGCAGCTTACGGGAAAGTTTTCCTTGTTCGGAAAAGAGGAGGTAAGGATGACGGACGCCTGTACGCGATGAAAGTGCTGAAGAAGGCGACAATAGTTCAAAAGAAGAAGACGACGGAGCACACCAAGACGGAGCGGCAGGTCCTGGAGGCCGTCCGCAGGTGTCCCTTCTTGGTCACCCTCCACTACGCCTTCCAGACTGATGCCAAGTTGCATCTCATACTTGGTAAGTACCCTATACTAATTAATTAATTCTTAAACAGATATTGTAAACTTAAATAATGTTGAATAATTGTTAGTTGATGTTATAAATCAGTAGTAGAGCGCTGAGTTGCTGTGCTGGAGGTCACGGAGTAAAACAGTAAATTTTATAATTTCAACAAATCATTCTGTAGCATTGCGATTGAATGGCATCATGTCATCAATTAATTTACAGACCAACAATGAGGTTGATTAGTTGTTTAAGATTTTTTTTTTATTCAGTCCTACATTAAACATAATTGTTTTGTTTTTTTTATCACTTATTACTGATCAGCTAACTGTATTGAAGGCAAGATACATTTTTTAATTTTTTACTGAGAATCGGGAACACACTGAAGTTGCCAGGCGGATTGTTCTCTTTCTGTTGGAGTTGTTGACTCCGAGTCGATAACAATCTTAAAAACGTTCCGTCCGTTCACTGCTATTTAAGTCTTGACACGATTCTTTTTATTGCCGCTGCTTAACTACTTCTACACAGCTTGGTATGCATAAAAAAAAAATAAAATAAAGAAATTAGCGATTTTGTTACTAGATTTTTCTATTTTTCAAACTGGTCGTAGAGTTCTGTATCGGGATTTCTGTATTTCGGATATCATGTCATAGTTTATTCATCATATATGTTGAGAACCAATAAAACATAATTATTTTATAGTCTTCAAAGAGAATATTCCTAAATGTCTGTGATCCAGTACCTATTGGAATTGAAGGAACAACTCTAGAGTTGTTTAGGATAAAAATAAGATAAAAATAGGAACAGAAATAAATAGAAATTTGAAACAAAACTGAATATGGAATTCCAGCAACCTAGCATAATAATTAAAGTGCTTAAAACCGTTCTGATGTTTAAATTGAGCATAGTCACTAGTATTATGAATACACACCACAAGTTCTGTTTTATGTCGAACCCGCCAATATATTATAGTTGGGGGAAAAATAGACGATAGTCATGATAATGATAATGATAATAATACTCAGAGGAACTTAAGCTCCCATACATGATAATAAAAATAAAACTATTACCAACAGTTGTTTCTATCAATGGTCTGATTCCAGAAAGAAAAAAAATATGGAATCATTGAAGATCCAAACTGGTATTATTAGTGAGTGATCGCAAGTATTATGAGGAAATTTTTAAACTACCTAAACTTCTTCTAACCTTCTGAAAGTATCGTAAATGTTCTCATCTACGCCCCTGTCATGAATTTCAAAAGCTAATCTCAATTTTTGCGATGTAAATTCTTCGATTATACTTATTAACCGTGTTCATGCTCTGCGATCCAACGCTATGCATTATCGCGTTATATTAAAGCACTACATTTTACAGTGAACGTTTTCAGACATAATATTCTAAGCAGTACCTTATTTTCGAATATATTAATAGGTTTTTCGTCATTTAAAGTTAGCGGCCAAATTTCACACCCATGTAGAATGATTCCAATTTAATTATTCCTAATTTTTAAGTCTCGTGACAAAAAACATCGATTGTATCCCAATTGCTTATTAAAGCCGTCCAGATTTCGGATCAAACTTGGGTGAAGTTTTGACACATATAACCGCGATACTGTTCATCGATCGTGCTGGGGAAAACCCGGTCCGTTCCCAGAAGATTCTCAGTAGCAGTCTTGAAAATCGGGGAGCTGTTCGGGGGAATCTCT
The DNA here is from genome assembly GCA_964056705.1 of Troilus luridus. Lineage (NCBI taxonomy): Eukaryota > Metazoa > Arthropoda > Insecta > Hemiptera > Pentatomidae > Troilus > Troilus luridus. The sequence goes on along the minus strand of OZ057413.1, from coordinate 117,691,052 downwards.
TAGTTTTCCCTGAACTGCTACACCGTTCCCAGATCTCCCCCCCCCCCCCAAGCTGCCCCTAGCTATGAAATTATTCAACGAGTATTCTCAGAATTGCATAATAGCCAACCTTCTATCACTCTTTCTCTCTCTTCCCTCTCTCGCTCTCTCCCTCTGTGCCCGTTTTATTTCTTCATTCGTTTTAGCCTTCCACGATAAGGTTTCTTTTAGATCTCTTTCATGTTTTAATTGCCTCGTGGCTCAATTAAAACTGGAAACCTTCATTTCGTTTCGATGAAGACGATTTCTGTTGTAACATTTCACATTTCCCAGAAGGGGTTTGTTCGAACTCTAATGAAATTTCATTTGAATACGAAAATGTTAAAGAACGTGGAATCAAAGCCCATTTACAAGATACGTTTCAATTATTATTAAATTGATATTAGTTATATATTGATATTAAATATATGTCCTCTAGGAAATAATTAAAATAAATCCCAGAGGATATAATTTTAATAATAACCTATAAGTGGAAATTTGTGAATGAATACGTATTCATTTTATATAATTATAGACTATGCCCGTATGTGTTTTATGATGACATTATTTTGTAAAAAATACTTTATTACTGGAATTTAACAATCGCGAAAACTCTATATATATAAAACAATCTTATATACTTTGCTTAAAACCAGTAAAAAATAAATAAAAATATATATATATATATATATATATATATATATATATATATATATATATATATGTATATATATATATATATATAACTAATAAATAAGAGCTACCCTCCAAAAAGCCGAAAAGTAATTGACTGTTAATAAGTTTTGGTTTGTTATTATGAAAACTTAAATTAAATAATAATTTAAACTAATTAAGTACAAAATGTTATAAAAATGTCTGATGATTAAATTTCTCGTTTTAATCAAATTGTTAAAAACTTGGATTTAGTTTTAATTCATCAATTGTTTGTTTTTTTACAATATTTCTTTTAAAAATTGCATTGAAACGATTATTTTATTAAGAAAATAATTTTGATAGATACTGACATAGAAGAATTTTACTTTAAAAAAATTCGACTAAGCTTTTATTTATCTAAAAATCTTATTTTTTTCAATTTTTTTTATTGGTTCCAAATTAATTTAATATGAAATGATTTTCCACACTGTTTATTTTATTTATTTATTTTTTTATAATATAGTCACCTCCTGATTAAGAATTGTTTTGCCCTAGAAACGAGCAAGAAGTTATCATTCTATTACGGGACATGTGTTGTATGAGGTCGAGCTGGTTTTGTGATTAGATAATGGGGACCGGCCAAATAACAAGAAAAATAATTTAACACTCTATGAATTGTGATTACTGACTTTTAAGTGCGATAGATTTTTATGGGTTTTTTTTGTTGTTTTTTTTATGTTCTTTAGCTAAGTACATTAAAATAAATTAACTCAACCACCTAGTAATAATGTGCCACATCTTACACTTACATAAATACAATTGTTCTTCAATATTTCATAAATAATGGGAAGATTTAATTAAAGTGAATATGATATAGAAGAAATATAGAAGTATTAATATTCGATACCGTTTGACTTTTACTTCTGTGTTTGACATTTAACCTTTCCGCCGGAATATCCTATCGTTCCTCGTTCCGAGTGTCCTTTAGCTTTTGAAGGCTTGTTAATGATCTTGTTATGGTATTATATTTTCTTTTTTTTTGTTTTTAGAGCCGCTACTAGTTTTTTTTTATATTTTCCTTTCTTTTTTTAACCTTCAGATAGGGAAAGGTATTACGTTTTAGATTTTAAAACCGACTTGTTAAAAAAAAATTAAATCGAAACAAGGTATCTAGTGCCGGACTGTTAAACTAGAATGGAGAAAGATAGGTTATTCAATAGTGTTATAGCAGAACTGGGTCAAACGGATTCTAGTATATTAGTCTGTTAAAAGCTTTTAAGAGGGACCTCGTTGTGATGATGGTACGTCATATACATCTACTAATAACTATGCTTTTGTAACTATATGATATTAATGTTAATTTAATTAATGTTACAAAATAACCCTCAATTATTATTAAATACACGTGTATATTTTATTTTATTACAAAAATAATTATTACTATGATTATTATTATGCGATAATAATATTTTATCTGTAAAATATATTTTTTATAAATTTACTTATATAGACCTGTTTATTTTAAATTTTAATGTTTATTTTTTTAAATATATAGTTTGCAATCGTGTATGTTATTAAAAATAATTTAATGAGTTTTACAATTAGATGAACTGTTAAGGCATTTTTCTGTATAACTCTATAACTATTATTAATTACAAATAACTAATACTCCATGGTTTCGTTAGGTGTTGTAAAAAATTAAAATTAATTTATTAGGATAATCTTTTAAAAAAAGGATTTATCTTTTAAAATATTATTTCGGATTTTATTTATCATTACATGCGGAACTAATCATTAAATATTAATACTACCATATTTACTTAATGCATTTTAAATAAATTATATAAATTAGTAAATATAATTCTATATTTATCCCTTTATTTACTTCACTTTTATCTCTACCTAGTTAATATTAATATTGTTATTACTGAATATTTATTCTTTCTCTCACTCTTGTAGTGCTCATCCCTGTTATATGGATTAAAATATTTTCTAAATAATAAAATTTAAGAATTGGTTCTTTGTATACAATAGTTATAATATCATATTGAAAGATCAAAAACGTATATTAATTTTAAATTATATTTATTTACGTATAAATTATACTAGTAGATCTATATCGAAATAAGTGAGCGTTTTTTCATAGTCCAAAAGCTTTGCAGAATAATATTGTATAATATTAATATGAAATTGAAATTTATATTAACGCATACATACTCAACTTCATAAATACCAGAAAGTTTAATCGCTTTATTACTCTTTATTCACTGGTGAATTCTATATTATTTAACAGCCAATGTTACAACTAATTCGATTCGTAATAAATATTATATAAATAATGGCTAAGAGATCGGACAAGAGAGCCGTAGAGACAAAAAATGGGTGGGTTTTAGCCGGGGTAGGTTCGGTGCCAGCCACCACCAGCTTTCTACTCGCCTTTCCCTCCAATCAATTCCTACAGCCCCTTCTTTCCATGGGACATCATTTCATCCCTTGCATTCCCAGCCTTTATTGCTTTATAAATTCCAGTTTTCCTTTTATTCAAATGGTTCTTTATTTTTTACCATCGTGAAAGCTACATTCATAAAAAAAAAATATATGTTTTCATACCTTTCCAGTAAAACATTTCTTTTTATCTATCGAATACAAATAAAAGTACTTAGGTTTAACATATTTAAGATAATCTGTTATAGTAATTATAATTTATTAAATTATTAAGACATTGACAGTATTATGAAATATTTATAACTACGATCTCTTTAGACAAAAAAAAATAGCTTCTATATTATTTTAATTTACCATTATAATGTAACTACATGACTATTATATTAACTTTTTAAATTAATTTTCCACATAAAATATCCGATATAACGCTGATTATATAGGATATTGTCTGAAAAAATATTCTTTTTTCATATATCGTGCTTTTTAATTAATTATTTTATACTTTAGTGATTGGTTATTTAAATCGCTTCAGCTATACAACAAATATATACATATTTAAATAGTCATTATAAAACGAAGCGTCTTGTTTTTACAACTAAAATTTAAAACGTTGAATGATAATAGTTGACCTTGATTGTATATGTGGAAAAGAAAATTTATTGACCTCCGCCCGGACCATTCTCATCCACATAAAAATTTAAAATATAACTTCTCGTAAAACAATTTTTTTTATAATTGTAAAGAATTTTTAGTAACTTGATTTATCATACAGTTGTAATCCACATTTTAGCTAAAATTAATATTTAATAAAATAAACATTTTTCTTTCATCCTTATTATTGTCATCCTTCCAGCATAAGAATAGACAATAAATTCTGATATATCTTATCTTAAGGCACGTATTTATCGTAAATTAATTTTCTATTTTTGCTAAAAGATTGCTAATCATCCATTTCCTTCCACTTTATATATTCATTAAATTTATGGAGATTTTTATAATAGAATATAAGTTCTGGTACTTCCGTTGGAATAAAAATTAAAATTACTCAAATCATTTTTTTAAAATAATTATTAATAACTATTTAAATTTAATAATGTTTTTATTTACAGTTGTTGTAATAAAACCTGACCCTTGTAATCTTTCCACTGATAAAAAGCGGAAAAAATCACAGAATTTTATCATAAATAGAAAATGTTAGTCACACATTTCAAACAAACCGCTCAATATAAAAGCACATATAGAAAATTATTATAGTTTAACCTTTTTTATCGTCCTAAACTCCTCTTTCGTATTTACATATGTTTAGTCCCCTGACTCTAAATTTATTAACAAGCCCTTCAAACGGAGTGTTAGTATTTTTTTAGTCGGCGTGGACCTAAGGCCCTTATCAATTCAACCCTAAAGAACAGATGTGGAAACAAGCTTTTTTTTGCCCCACCGCAGTTCGGTAGCAGTGCTTCATCTAAATCGCCTATCGTTTGTTGGCTACCTAAAACGGATTAGATGCAGTATCTATAGTATCTAAGAGGAATTAATAGATTGTGGTGTAAATATTGAGTATAAATCGATGCTAAACAAAAGAATGGTGAAAATGAATAGTATTAGTTGACCTTATATATTATTATATACTTACCTTCAGGGCTAAATCTACAAGATATATACAAATTAAAATGATGCATAGTAAAGCATAAGAATGCATATAGGCATCAAGGGATATGGGGGATAAAAATCAGAATATGGAACTTTATAGATAAATATAAAAACAGAGGGAATAATTATGTTATATGAAATATAAATTATAAACATATATGTTGGTTTCTATAATTTTAATTTCAATTCTTAGCTGTTTTACATCGGGTCTAATTAATTGTTAATTATTGTCAGTGGGCTTGTTATTTTCTTACACTGCGTTAAACCGCTTGCTTTGTCTTTGTTAATAATTTACTTATGAAAGAGAAAATCGCAGTCTTGAAAACTTCAACTATATCTGAAGGAAATAAATCAGATTGAGTTCCCTCCCAACTTAAAACACTCTTAAAACCACGTGTCAAACAGAAACTATTCTTAACGTTGACATCATTCCAAAATACGAACTGAGGCCTTTGCAAAGACTCAAACTCGGTTTAGTCCACTTTAATTTCAACTTGTTTTTAATAGAAGAAATAAAAACTTAAATGTCTGTTATGATGTGAAACAAATTTCTTTGTTTATTAATATTGTAAAGATTAATATTTATCCGGGTATTATATTATTACCCGTTTGAGAGTTGAGAGATGTAATTGGAAAGTGGAATGACAAGATAGAAGAGAATTCCGCGCAACAGGGAAAGCGAAAGTCCATAAAGACACAGGTTTGTAAAGTAACATTGTCACAATTGAGGGAATTCAAAACCTATTATTATTATTCTTTAAACAAAAAACGAATATTTATAAATGCTTAGTGTTAAAATTGGTTTATAAATATAAATATATTTGTACAAGATATCGGTTTTCGTCCGGGTGTATTTCTAGATCCTGAAGGATCGATTTATATTATGGGGGATATGTTTGTTTTTGATATATTTAGTTTGGGATAAGTAGAAAACTATATAAGAGTTTATTTCCTTATCAGTTGTTACAAGGTTTCTCGGTATATTTATTCCTATTTACCAATTTTCGGTATTAAAATAGGTATTGAAAGGAGTCACAATATGTTTGTGAAAACCGTGAAGATTTTTTTAGGATCCCAACTACGGTCTATTTAATTGACCAAGTTCACAGGACAAATATTTTGTTATAATTGGTGTTTACATATAAAAATAATTGTATTAAAAAAGAAGGTCGCATGTTACTACATAGATGGGTGCTGACGTTTCAGACTAAGCTGTGGACTATCGACAGGATGATTTGCTAGAAACCATTCTTCAGAACTTGCCATCCTTACTTACTAACAACCATAAAATTGGTGAAAATTAATTATATTTAGTTACTCACTGTTTTTTTCCTTAAATAACTGCATTTCCTTCAGCTTCTCCTTGATTACGTTTATGGTCAGCGATATCTCTATAATTAAGAAATTCCTTTTTCGTTGTCGAATAGGATGATTTTTCAGATTAAATAGCATTTATACTTGAAACCTAAAAAAATAATTCTAGTTATCAAAATTTAAATTGAAGATGTTTTGCGGATGAGTGAGTCGTTTAATTCAGTAGAAAAATAATTTAAAGATAAAACAAAAATATTTATGTTATTATATTATTTTTTTTAATGTTTCCACAATTATCTGACTAATTAGCACTCACTTGATTATAAATGGGAATTCCATTGGCGGAGAGACTGCTCCAGTTCTCGAGGGCATGTTCTGATCTGGGTCGCGGCCTGGTTACTCCACACCGCTCTTGCTTTCGGATAATGCCAGCTCTATATTTTGATATATCTTTCTCTGACTATAAACTGTGCACGATATATCTGCTTTATGCCCGGGCCGTGGCGTTGATGGGAGATAGCACTGCCTCTTAGCCAATGAGCCGTCGTATTGCGGACATGTCTCGTCTATAGGCCTCTCTCCAGGATGCTTTCCTTTGCCCGGAGGCTCTTCAGAAAGGGACTGGATACACTAGTGTGGTATTCAGGCATAAAGGCAATGTATTAGTATGAAATGAAAGCCTTGGAAATCGTCTACTGGTACGTTTGCAATGAAGCTCTTCAAAATTTGAAGAAGCTGGTCTTGGAGTGATGTACTTAGATATTATAACATATAAATAATAAGTCAGTATGTAATTAAACTTTTTCAAAATCCCCTTAAAATTACATTGCCAATTCTTCAAACTTAGAAGTATAAATAACAAATGATTACGAATCTTCGTTTCTTCTATCATTTTATTCTATCATCCAGTGAGATGTGGTACTGTTTAAATTTAATGAAGCTAGGCAAACCTATTTAAAAAAAAATCTATTATGAAGGGAGTGAAATCAAACTGCATTCTTATTTAATTCATTCGTTACGGATAATTACCGCTTTTTTAAAAGAAATTATTGTTTTATTATTTTTGAACAATGCTGTTTAATGTACAAAGGATTTACTGTTGAGCCTTTAGTCATATCATAAAATAAATAATATTAAAAACTTGAAAGCCTTAGGATTTATTTAAACATTTTAACTTTATATATGGTTTTGAAAAAAAAAAATTAAATCGCCACTTGTACACCAATGCTGACCCCTTCTCTATATACAATTATTTAATAATACCAATAATTATGTAAGTACTAAAAATAATAAAATATACTTATTCCTCTCATAATATCTTTCTAAATCCTATTTGATCGGCCTAATCCTTTATCTGGAAAAAAAACTGAGGGACGTTTAAGATAACTCCTTGTAGTATTATTGCTAAGTACAGAGAAGTAGGTGGTTACAATAGATAATAGAGTATATTATACAAGATTATAATAGTTGTATTCTTAAGTAATCGAATAATGAAGCTCATTAAAAAGGTTTTGCTGTAACTAACTAACTAAACATATTGGTTGCTTTTTGACTAAATCATTCCACTTTTTTTTTCTAGCTCACAGTAAAAAAAAGTGTAACGAAAATTTTGTGCATCCCTAAATCCATTTTATTTAGTAATCGTGTGGCTTTTACATAATTCAAAATTAAAATAAAATATTTTAATTTCGATTTTGAGGTCAGTGTAACAACTAGGTATTAACTTCCCTTTTTGGCCATGATCGACGGAAGTGATACATCAATTGAAAATATTATTGCATTTTTACCAAAAATTATTTTTAAATATAATGTTTTCATCCATAACGACCTTAATGTCCCATTTGTTGCTGATTTGGCCCGAACCCGCTATCTATCCTTTCATAACAAACTTCATTTCCACTCAAACCCTCTGGTTTTAAACCTAGCTTCCTCTTCAATTCCCGATAATCCTCCGAGGCGTCTGAAAAGAAGATGGCCCCGTGACTTCTTAGTTGAACTTATGATTTGAGTACTGCCAGTGGGTAGTTTCTCTACTTGTCATTTTCACATGTCATTATGTATCGCTTAGCACATTTACTAGATGCATTTTTATTATACAGTTGTAAATATCAATAAATAAATTAAAAAATAAAAAAAAAATAAAAAATATGATGTTTAACAGTTTTATTTCTAAATTTTAAGTGTAGTTAATAAGCTGAAAATGTTACTTTATTAAGAATAAACTAATCAGAGGTAATTTTGGTAATTTAAATAAAGTTTTTGACGTATCCTCAGTTTTTAGTTTCGTTTTGGACTTTTGTTTGCAACTGATTTATAGCTAAGTAGCAGTAATGGAAGTCTTGTGATGTCTGCACCATATATTTTATATTCTATATTGAGTATTACAATTTGTATTATAGCCTGCTTTTTTATGTGCGCATAGTAAGTTGGCTTCCTGCCTTTATCTAGAGAGCTGTGGACAGGAGCAATGAGGTTATGTAATAGATGTCCTTGCTTGGACTAGGTCGCATCCTGAGCTTGGGAGTTGTCTCATGTAGTTATTATTTAAGACATATCCTGTGCTTCAGCTGAGCACTTTAATGCCAACTTACAATAAAACTACCATTACTGTGGATAAACGACGCTAATAGACCCTGATCTGTTGCAAGATATCGTTTAAATTGTGAACAAACTTCAAAGTCATTCGTCAACGGTCCTTCAGAACGATAATGAATTGTTAAAACACTTTGAAATTATTTTATATTGTAGTATTGGCTTGTAATGAATATATATTTGCCTATTCACCCTCCTAGGGCTCATTCAGGCTCTTTAATTGGCTATGAAGTGTGAACCCTAATTGGGAAATAACGTGGCTTCTGCTAAATTACCTCTCTGCGTGAAATGTTAATGCTAAATGCTACACAAATATCAATGTCAGAATTTCTAATCAAAAACCCAACTGAATAAGCAGCAAAGATTTGTATTTTAAATTAGTTCCTGAATATAGCAAGTGTATATATATATATATATATATATATATATATATATATATATATATATATATATATATATATATATATATATATATATATATATATATATATCCAATTATTCCACTTAATAATAAAATTGCTTTTTTTTTTCTCTCATAATTTTGTTATTTATCGCTAAATCAAACATTCATATTTTCTTAGTTCCGGTAAAAATTTATTAATAGAAATTAGTTTGGTTTTGCTGGGTAATCACTGTCAGCTCAGCAGTTAGGCTGGAAGGGAAATCAAATATGATTTAGTGCAATACACTATGATAATCACCATGTCAGTCAGCCTTCTGATTTTGATTTCACTGTCAATCAACTTCAGGCTGTTTGATTCATCGGTATTTAATTACAACTTGATAAAGAAGGACGTTTAGTTAAAACGGCAATTAACAAGTATTACTGTAGTTTTATCTTTTCAAACATTTAAATTTTAATGAACAATAAGCGTCATTACCAATTGTTATTGGCCATTCCTTGCTAACTTTTATAGGTAGTTATTTCTATCACGGCTGAGGCAACCGTTTTTCAAACCATATAAATCATTTTAAAAATGTGTTTTTAATGTCAAGCGCGTTTTAATGTTATTTTTTTAGCAAGGAGGTTTATTCAGAAGGTTATAGTTTCAATTATAATTAAGGTTTTAATTACCTGAAGTTTTATGTCTAAATTATAAATAGGCGTTTAATTTTATTTTCGTCTGATACACCGTGGCTCCATTACATACGAGTATATCTACATTGGAGTTACCAATGTAGGATGTTTTTAACTCAAATACATCTATTATATCCTTAAATAATATCAGGATTATTTAGTGCGCCACTCGGACGATAAAATACAGCAATCTTTCCTCTAGGTCAGACCGAATGTAAATTACAACAGTGACATGAATTATAGCGTAATTATCCTTATCCCATGTTGAATAATCCGAAATAAATGTGGCCTGGGAAAGGACGAATGTAAACAAAACCCGAAGGTAAATTAAAGTGGGGTTCCTCTTTGTATAGCGTACGTAATGAGGACCGTCTCAAACATTTTTCGTTCCTTCCAGGAAATAAAACTTAATTCAACAAATATTCCGTTTGTATACGATTAAAATATAATTGCTCCAAATATGATATTGCCTTGGCTTCAAAAAATTATATGTATTTAAATTAAATTATTATGTGCTCGTTTAAATCAGTTTTTAATTTTCTGATGGAAGAAAAACTTCCATTGATTTCAGAAAGATTTTTTAGAATCTCATTAATTGTTATTGCATACTTTGATTGTTTTGGGGGAAGATGAGAGATAAAAAAGTTCGTACTTCTGTTTTAGCCGGTCTGCAGGGACGGTTCTAACCTGAACAGTGATTTTTCAAACACCTGCCTGCTTATTCATATTAATGAATATTGAAATATACAAAATGTAATAATGGAATGCTAATTATAGGCCTCTCTTGCCACGTTCGCCTTTTTATATAAATGTTTTCCCAACCTATCGGCGAAGACATCTTCATTTCTATCCTTGTCCAAATCCGTTTTATGACCATATTATTTTGTCTTTGGAATTATTCTGAATTTTCGGAAGTACTTTTTCTTGAAAAGACGGCTATTCTTAAACTGTTATTATCTCCATTTTAAATAGGCAATAAGAAAAGAAATAACACAAAATTAAATTTAATGAACATCATAGATAACAATTTTGTAACGCAAACACAAATAGCTCAACTGAGACGAGTAAAAAGAAGAGTTTACAAGTACCAACAAGTTTTTAACATCATTTATTATTTTATTTTTCATTTTAGAGGATGAAATGAAATGAGGATGAATGAAGCGATGATCAATAAATTATATTGAATTATATGGGTTTTTATTTTCGCAGTATTTATTTTTTTGTTGCTTCTACTGTTGCTGTCATTGACGTCTTTCTTTACATAAATAAATAAATATGATGCTCCACCATTATATGTGTCACGGTCCATCAAACTATTTCAGTACTGTTTTAAACTGCTGGGGGTTAGATTTTTTATTTAAATAATTTTGTTTTAATAAAATAGGAATTAAATCGCTGGTTATTATAATTTCAGAGAATATCACGATCAAAAACATGACGATTAATTCGTTTCGCTTCGGTAAGAGTCAACCAGTTTCGGGGGATTTAACATTCAAGCCAAAGTGGACTACTTTCAACTTGTATACGTCTATCAGAAGAGTTTTCTTTGTTTATCCCCTTCTTCAAAATACTCATAACAAACTTTGATGTTTTATTACGACTTTGAAATATATAAGACAGCGTTCGCTAAGTTTTCCTTTGTGAGCTGGGAACTTAAACTTAGTTGTGAAGGGCATTCGGCTCAGTGGTTCTGGCAATAGTCGCTTTTAATATAATATATTAAGGATCATGTGGATTCTACATATGAACGCGTGCTAAGACATTTTAAATACAGTGTTCCAGAATAGTTTACCCTTATGATCTGCTCAGGCACAACAAACATGTATACCGATTTTTGTTCAACTGTTCAGTTTCGGAAATGGGAACAGACAGAACCAGAGAAAGTTGTGTAAAGCGTTGTTACAGACACTGCTAGAGCGTTGAGGTATCTCTCGCTCTGAAAACCATGTTCCTTCATGCTTAGGATCAGTTAAATCCTACACAGTAACGAATGAATGCCACTTTGGTAGCGCTTACACGGATCTTAACAATGAGAATCTTAACAAATGTGTCATGAGATTAAATATAGTTCAACATTATTCATAAGAATGAAATAAATCTTTTTTTCATAATATTATTCATGCTTTATTAATTAGTCTTCTATAAAAGTCTAAATAACTGACATGAATCAATAAAACAGGAAAAAAAACATGGTATTAACTCGTTTTATTAAGAAACTTCTATATAAGTTGATTAAATTAGTCTTAGGTTATTTAATATAATTTAAATGATTTGATCAATATAATTTTTCATAATATTTATTGAAATCATTAAAATTGAAAAAAAAATGTTTAAATTAATATATGAACTTATTAACAATAAAATTTATAATTGACGCAATTAAGAAATGTTGTTTTTTAGTCAACTCTTCACTTAATAAAATTACCTAAGTTTACAAAAAAAGATTATTTTCGATAAAATGATCAAAAAATATATTTTCGAAGTCCTCAGAAAAATATTGACTGCATTCGTTTCTATATAATAGCTGAAGAAAAAGGAATTAAAAATAAGTAATGAATGATTCTTGCATACATTTTCTTATAATATTTAAAATTATCATTATATTTTTTAATTGAAAAAATTAAGAAATAATTATCATGGAATTATAAATAATAACAATTACTAATGCAATTAAAACAACAAACGTTGAGCATCTGGATCTTAGTAGACTTGTTAAATTTACAAAATCTTACATATGTTTTCTTTAAAAAGGCGTAACGCAGATTTTTAAATATTAAGTTGCGTTAATTTTTGTTTTTGTTTAAGTTGTAATAATATTAACAATGAGCTTGTTTTTTGGTACGAACGTACGCGTTCACATAAAACCGTTAATTGCGTGAATATCATTTCCCTTTTCTTGTTTCTTAGATTTTTTGTACATTTAAAAAATAAAACATATATCCGAAACGCAAGAAATTCATTGACAACATAAGAACCTGTTATAATAAAGAAAACAGTTACATCCTCTTCATTGTGGGAATTTGGCCAAAAACCGCTATCTCAATTCTATCGGGTTTTTTTATATCCTTCCATAAGAACCTAGATAATGTTACAATATAGAATTATTATCAGTAATAACTTACATTTTTTCTCAAAATGACTTATATCGGGGATCTTTTCTTTTTCAGTAAATAAACAACTTGAAGTATACCCGCAAAAAATCTAATAAATAAGTTTGTTCCGTCATCCCGGCCAAAGCACCTCTCTGTATAATCGATGACTTAGTCAAATAATGTATCCTAGAATCTTCATGAGATATTGCATTTTTTTTTAAATAATTATATAGTGATCAAGATGATATATAAATAATTATATTTATTATGTAGAAATATAATTATAATAAAATTAAGAGTGTAATATTTCTTTTCACGTTTAAGGGTATATTTTTAGAAAAAATATGATCTGTCCCTCAAGTTTTCCCTGACTGGGAGAAAGGTCAGATTGGCTCTTTATAGAGTTTAAGTGAGAAAACAGGGCAATCGTCTCGTCTTCCATTCCTTGGACCTATAAGTGCTTTTTCCCATTGCCAATTTTACGTCTTCATTTATTTATTTTTTAAAAAATTCATTCGCCTTCCGCTTTTATAAGTTTAAAATAGCACTTTATTGGCTTGGATTGAGTTTAAAAGTAAGATAATAAATTTGAGGAGCTTTAAAAAGAGATTGGTAACAAGTTTATTTTTATTGCCCACTTATTTATGGCTTATTTATTGCGTAATTGTTTTATTCGTTCGGCACCGATTTATGTGTTATATCTTTATCCAAAAATTATTAATGATTACTGTTTGTTTTTTTTAATAAGTTTTACATGATTGGTGGCAAGTTTTACAAACCATCTTCTTTGGAATAAATATTCTTTTTAAACAAAAGTAAATAATTATTGTATATAGTGAATGATGACATCCTCCTTCCTAGTGGAGTATCTATAATTTCTTTCTATTTACATTATGCACATGTCTGATTATGTTTTTTATTAAGGATCTAAAAGTGACCTATTAAATATAGAGAAAAATATTTTTCTCCTATGACCTTAATTAAAACTTTGAGCTATCATTTCCACACAAATTATCATGTACTCTGATATGGATTATGTAAATGCATTAATTTTTTCGGTATTTTATCTATGTTTTTTGTTTCAGATTACGTGAGCGGTGGAGAACTGTTTACGCACCTTTACCAACGAGAGCACTTCACCGAAAGCCAAGTCAGGATTTATATCGGGGAAATAATCCTAGCTCTGGAGCATCTCCACAAGGTAAGAGGACATTAACATATTGAAGAATAGAATAAAAGGATATGAAAGCCTCCGGAAATCCTGAGATATATAGTCTCTTCTGTGTAACGGTGTCTTTAATCACAGCAGGGGAACATGGCGTATATCGGGGTCGAGACTATCTAGCCTTTGAAACATTTAATTCCATATATATATATATATTAAATACAAATCTGTCCGTATAATAAATTAAAAATTAAGTGTCTGCTACATGTTTTATGTATTTGTCAATCTGTTTAATGTTACTTTGATGAGATAAGGGCAGTATTTTGTAAAAAGGTCTTGAGAAAACTCCATCTTAAATTGCACTACAAAATTAAGAACATTTCTTTTAACGTTATTGCATTTTTTACAGAAAAAAAACCTAATTTTATTTCTCAATATTAGAACGTATATTATAATTACGCTGTAATTTGTATCAATAAAAATATTTTGTTCGCTTCGTTTTCATGAAATAAAATTTCTCTTCGATTTTCCGTAAGCAGTATTTATTTTTTCCTGAACTTATATAAATAATTCATGAGTATTTATTTATAAAAAATGGACAGTGGGATCTGTAAATATGCAATAGTTTGTTGAAAGCTTACATAATATCATTCGTGTGCATTATCGTTAATATTACAGAATTAATTTAATTACATGTATTGCTACCATTTTCGGAGCGTGGTGAATGATGCTTTACCAATGATTTTAAACATTATTTATTTATTGATTCATTTCGACCATGTACAGTTGAGGGCATGCAATCCAGACTGCATCTCTAACAACAATTAATATTCAATATTCATCTCATACATTATGTAATTAATGCAGTAATAGCTTACACTAATGATCGATTTCAATCCGCTGTTGAATCCCCTTTACATTAAGGCAGTTTATATTAAAACTCTTCTCGTGTACTCATTAAAATCACCTGCTACTATGCACTTCTCGAATGTTTTGTTTATTATTTTTTAAATTTTATTTAAAACGGAAAAAAAATCAAAATTGTCGGCTATTTGTCCTTATGTAATACATTATACTTTATTGTTTTCGAACGAATATCCATTGTTTAGATATAATGGGATCGTATAGGAATAAGATATTTCTGTATCATAGAGTGGAAAAATGTGTTTTCGAAAACCTCCTCGGAATCGAGGACATCTATACAAAGATACCACGAAACTAGAGTAGATATTTTCAGTTATTTTTGTATCAGTCGGAGGTGTAAACCATCCCACTGGATCTCTAGGCGTCACACGGTTTCTATTTCAGTTGAGCTTTTGTTGTGTCAAACACTCGTCCTGGTGTTATGTGGTAAATAGATGTTTAAATAACACAACGCTAGATATTACCTAACTCATTGCTGTGTGGGTTTCAGCAGAATGAAAACAAATAGCTTGAATATATAAATATATAAAGTGTTGTTTTCTCTCTGTAATTTATTCAACTGTTATAAAAACCCATGATATTAATAAACCATTCAATACCGAATTTCCTCTATCAATAAAATTGAGTTTTAAATTAATTTATACATGATAAATTAATTTATACATATTTTATAACGAAAATATTATAAAAATATAAAATATTTTTCTTTATAAAATATTAACGATTGATTACCTAAAAAAATAATAATTAAAAATTTAGATTATTGATAAACAAAATAAATTATTAAAAATTTACATTTCAGATCGTTACGTGCAGATCATTAAAAATATGTTATCATTACGAAAAAAATTGTATTTAGTAAAATAGATAGCCATTTTAATAATAGTTATTTTAATGAACCAGCTGAGCTTGGTTAAATTACAAATTAAAATCCAACAATAATAAATACAAAGCCTCAAATTCTCTTTTAGATAATACAATCAGCAGAATAAAAGGAAGAATTATCAAACAGGAATAAGATATAGTTTATTCTTTTTATCACGGATTGGAACGCTAAGAATTAACAATAAGTTTCGTAAAATATTTATCAATAGAAGGTCCTTAACTTGTTAGGCCAGGGTAAAAGAATTGTTAGCATAGTACGCAGCTATAACCCATAATATTTTATTAGTAAGCAGCAAATGTTTACAATTACTGTCTATATTGTCCGTTCTTTTACCGTTCTCAGTCCTTGAGAAGTTTTTAATAATTATTCTCCTTAAAGAATTTGTTTTATTTTTAGGAACTGAAATCTTAGAGGAATGTCTGGCCATAACAATCGTGTTTAGGAGAGTATTATTTCATTGAATGATAACAAATTAATTATTGTTGTAGTACATACTTTGAAAATAGAATTAGAAAATTTTATATCATAATAAATAAATATATAATATTTACCCTAACTTCGTTGGGAATCGTGCTTACTGAATTCTTGAATTCAGTGGAATGCATAGGATCTTGAAGCCACTTTGTTAATCGATTTAGCTCGGTAACTGAGAGTTATGTAAGGCCTTATCGTTCCATAACAGTGCCATTTAAATGTCATTCATTACAATGTAATGGCCTATATATGTGCGTACATAAATATATATTATTTTATATATTTAACCTATATATATATATACATATTACGATTGGTATTGCAAGAGGCCCGGACTGGCTTGTGGGTTGTAGCGCCAACATAATAATAATAATAATAGCCTATATAAATATTTATATATAAAGAAAAATAAAGTATTGGTTTAATACTTTATAATTTTTATAGTTAAACGGATATTTTAAAGGTTTGTTAAAAAAATTTTATTGGAATTAGTACCTGTAGTCAATTTTTTACGGATTCAATGATAATTCTGTAAATTGTTATTAAAATGTGAGTAAAAACAAACTTAAATTGACTAACTTTCTTACAGAATAAATTTACAAAATCGAGAAGGACCTTGATATGCAATTGCGGAAGAATGAAAAGCATAAAGTGGTTTTCACGAAGAATAAGGAGGTAGTGAAAGCTTCCATATCTCCCGAAATAGGTCGGACAGAGGCGCCATCTAGGATTTTCCGCTTCAAACATTCTCAATATCTTGCACTAATTTTCTCCAGGATATCTTAAGATCCTTCAGGATTTCCCTGGAACTATTTTCAAAATATCATTTCTCCAAGATTTTTGATAGAGTTCTCTTCAAAAGGACGTTTCCGGGTATATTAAGATGAATAAATAGTGTGGAAATTTTATCTTTCTGAAGTTTAAAAATTACTCCAAAAAAATATATATAAATAAATAATACAGAACTTATCTTTATGACTGTGTTTCAGTATATCTTGCTGTTTGTTCATTTAACGTCACTTAAATGATTGATAATCTCTAAGAGATACTTCGTCACTAGCTGCCATGGGTAATTGGGCGAAGTATCTCTCGGAGATTATATAGATATTTCAAAATTAACTTTAAAAAATAGACATATAGATTTTTTTCTCTCTCAAGAACAAATGTAGTTGTCCCCCAAAAGGGAAAGATTTATTTTAAATTTAACTTTTAATAAAGGATTTGAGGTTTTCATTATTATTTCTTTATTCAATTCACCTTTAATTTGTTCACCTAGTTGTGGAAGTAAGAGAGCACAGTGAGAGCACAGTTCTTTATGCACTTTTTTTCTGGAAAATGAAGAGATAAAAATGTACAGCTGCTTAGGTCCCATTACTCATCTACTATATTGTGCTTTAAAAGATTTTTAAATAAAAATATTCAAAGAGAATATTTCTCTTTTTATTTTTTTTTATTACTTTAGAAATATTTGTATCTGTTCTTAGTGCTCTTTTAATTAAAATAGACACATTTAAATAGAAAGATAGATGTTCTAAACAGATGGAAAATTTTCAATTTAGTCAGCAATTATAGTCTCCAAAAAAAATTTTCTTTTGAGTACATTTTTTACGTGAGGTCATTTTAAATAATAATTATTATTGATAATTAACAGTAATAAAACAGATATTAAAATATAAGTATTCGAATGTCATGCGGTAAGTTTATTTAGTTTCGTAGTGATTTTATTCAATATTAATTTAATTAAAATAATTTATTAAATTCTCAACTTCAAAGAATATTTCTTCATTAAGAATAAGCAATTATTATTATTTACTTATTTTTAAAATATTTAGAACAAAAAAAGGTATAATGAAATTTTAAAATATATGAAGTCAATAACCTAAATATTAAAGCAACTTCAGAATAATTAAGAATTTTATCATTTATGCCTAAAAAAAAAAATCTCTTTGCAAGCTCGATTTTTTTAAAAATTTAAATACTTTTTTGTGCCTTCTTAATTTGCCTAACCAAGTTAATATGTATTTTTTGATATTTCATTTTATTATAAAACAAAAAAAATATATTTTTTACTAAATTATTCCTTAAAATTACTCTTTATTATTAGACTAAACAAGTGTTTATAATTTTGTTCACTTATATAAATTCATACATATTTTTTTATTTTCATATATAAATAGTATTGATTACAAGATGGCGTTATGTAATAGCAAATATATTTATTTTTCTTAGCAAGTTGCACGTCCTTGCCCCAGTAGATAAACTCTAGAGCTCGGCCGCCAGCCGGCTCAAGGCCTGGCAATGCACGTGCTAAAATTAGACACTGGTTGAATATTAATTTATCAGCTCCTTCTAAACTTAGCGCCTCGAATTTTTATTTAAGCGTTCATCTTTAAACAATCTTAGAGTTCTTAGAATTTATTTTAATTAAGTATAGTATTCAATAATTTCCCTAAGGTTACCTTCTACGTTTTTATTGTTTTATAAAACCCTTCTCTGCCCCTGAAAAGAGTGATAAGAACAGAACTGATTATTCACAATTCTCTCTAATCATACTACAACAGCTGTTATTCGAACCGGCGCTATAACAGTTACGAGTTAGCCAAGGTGGTGCCTTACCACTTTCGGGCAAAACGATCTTATAATAATGAACTAGAAGTGAAATATTTATATTGAAGATTCGTTTTATTTACTTCTTTAATTTGCCATTTTTTGTCCTGCTTAGAGTGGTTGAAATTGTCATTTTATGTAGATCCAATTTGTTTTATACTGCAGGAACATAAGAGAATTAATAAAATAGTTTATTATAAGTAAGTAATGAATAATAAGCCAACAATTATATTAAAAATAAAAGTTGAATATACATACACTTGAATATAAATATGAATTTTCGAAAAAATATATATTGTTACTCGTCTCACGCCAAACTCATATGTTATCTAGCTTAACTTGCATGAATTGGAGATATTTAAAAGTTACGGAAACTTTCTGGGCCTCATTTTATATCCTTGATTTTTCATAACGTTTTTAATATTTGCTCCATAAATATTCTTTATGTTATAGTACAACTTATTGTCTTTAATATTTTCTCAATCTAGTAATAAGATATGGATTAAATTCCAAATATTCAAATCACTTTTAACGTATCTTTGATTGTATTTATTTGAAAAACATGGGCTTATCTTGTTGTCAGTATTAACAAAAATATTAAATATGTGCAACAAATTAACAAAATATGTGTTAACATTAACTAAAAAAAATTTTGATAGCTAACGATACATAATTAATGTAAATACAATTATTTACATTAAGAAATAATGTAGTATTACTCTAAAGCAAACAAAAATGGAATAATTAAGATCTCAAATATGAAATGTTTGAAGGTAATGAAAAACGAATAAACCTGAAAGTAATAGTTGTTTATAGTTCCAAATTTTATGGTTTTTTTATGAAAAAATATAATGTTTTTAAAAAAATTATATAAAATTGTAATGACACCCAAATTAAAACTTTAGCATATATGAATTTTCAACAGCTTAAAATGAGAAAAAATTATTTGACTAATATCTCGAATTTATTAATTATTATTGTCAATTCAATTCAAAGTTGTGTATTGCATGAATATTATTTTTATTATTGCCTAGTCCCTTTTAAAGATGTCATATTTTTTTATTACATTTGTCGAGGAATGCCTGGGAATTCCAACCCTTAGCAATAAAGCGACATTAAGATTCGCAAGCCTTTGAGTCTGGACTATTTTTAAATTTAATAAGAAGGGCGGGTTTATATATAGCGATTCAGGTAGCTCTCTCGTTATAAATACACTTGGAATAGCATCAGTTGAAGGGCCAACGCGGAAATCAACCATCAACGTTTGTGTATTACAGAATGGCTTAAATCAATAATGAATCAAATGAACAGTTACCTATAATCGTTGTTATTTTTATTGTTATTATTTATCATGGAATAATGAAACATTCTTATCTCCCTGTGGAAAACAATGGCTATCAGCCCACGGTGCCAAATATCTCCCTTCGTCCAATCCACTCTTCCGGTATTCTTCGCGTGTCTTATCACAATCTTCGCAACATTTTGAATTTTAAAAACTGTCCTATCAGACCGAAATAATCTCTGCTCCGATAACGTTTAATATTTTTATCGTCATATAATGAATAGAAAATTTTAGGATGCCTTCGCTTAAACAACTGAGCAATTTTTTTTTCAGTTTATACAGTTAATTTCACCAGTGTCGGTAACGGTATATAGTATAAACGCAAAGATATAGACAAAAAAGAAAATATTTTTTATATCAAAATTGAATTAATTCGTATCGTATAGCGACACTTTTGCAACCCATTGATTCCATTG
Organism: Troilus luridus; assembly: GCA_964056705.1. Lineage (NCBI taxonomy): Eukaryota > Metazoa > Arthropoda > Insecta > Hemiptera > Pentatomidae > Troilus > Troilus luridus. Next base: position 117,670,395 of record OZ057413.1, on the reverse strand, counting down.
GCTGGAATGACAACCTCCAGTGGGACATAGTTTTTAATAGAGAAAACACGAACTAATGTTTGATACTACCTTATGTAGCAATTCAAATATATTAATGTTTTCGATCATGGCAATTTTACAATTTTTTTCTGATTACCTATTGAAATTTAATTGAAGTAATTATTACTTTTTAGTAGTTTTTTTCTCATGCCTGATGTTATCTTTGAAGAACAGTAGTTCTGTTTAATCTGCTATATATATCTTTCGAATAACAAATAAATAAAATTATAATTTCATTTGAATTTATTATTATCCAAAGGTATTTTTATGATATCCATTTTTTTTAATGGTGAGAAACTGCTATTACATTTAATTTATTTTCTAAGTCTGATATTAAAATTAATCCAAAATAATTAAAATTCTATTTGTTAGTTATTAACAATGAATTACATTTGTTAATATGGAGTGTTAGGACTGAAATATATTAAGTCCTTTGTGTCCATTTTAAAAGCTCATGATAATAAACGTGAATGAGTATTACTTAAGAGAAAAATTCAAATTATTTGCTCTCAAATATTTCCATGTATTAAACACCACGGGAGGATGGTAGCCACAGACTCTATTATTTTTTTTTTTTGTCCTAGGTTTTATTATTATATTCCAATTACGGTTTTTCGTAATACCTTTGCCTTGTGTTTGTCACATATATTTTTATTTTACTATTCTTGATAAAATATGAAACATTTATCCTTGTATTAATTTTGATTCGCGACAATATTTACGATTATACCTGCAAGGACCGGAGTTCTTAATTAGTATTAACCGAGTGTGGTGCCTAGTCCTAATGATATCCGCCATCGAGGGCTTCCGCTACTTCAACGCCAGCTATAGTTAAGGATCCAATATCATGTGTGCCTGAACGCGTAATATAGGTTCATTCAGATTCTTTAAAGTTACTCCCTGCACTACCGTTGACTTAGAAACAAAAGAGTCCACTGAATCCGAGTCCCATCGCTCACTTCATATACTTTAATAATTGTGGAGTTTTTCTCCTTATTTAGGTATAACTGGCTAAATATTTCTTAAGTTTTCATCAGTACCATCTCTATGATATTTCATTCATTACTATTTCTATTAGGCGCATAAAATTATGATCTTTATTGATTTCAAGAATAATTCACCTTCTAAAGTTTTTGGAAGAGGGGACCTTAAGTGGCCGCCGGTGACTGACTACCTGTGCCCACGTGCTACCTGAGCCAAGGTGTTTTCTGTTCTTACAATGAAGAATGATCTGGATTTAAAAACGGTTCCTTTCTCCGCCTATTCTTCTAGTCTTCACCTGCCATCAATGCCGTCTGCGCACTCCGGTATTCCACCTCCAGAACTTCCAAGAAGTCCTAGAAGATGTTAGGAATACGGACACCTGAAAGGAAGTAATTAGCTCTCGGCGTTGCGCAAAATTACCTTCCACGACCGAATGCATCCTGAATACTCAATGTTGCAATATGTCCTTAATTAAGAATAATTGAATAGATAAAAGTCTCTGTCGATTCTGATTGTATACCAGTCGTGCTAGCAACGCGTCAATTTTGGAAAGCAAAAATTAACTATTATGAATAAAAAATTAATGAACTTAGCGTATGATTCCTCAATAGATTCACCCCCTATAACTCAAGGAATGAGCAATGCCCTAAACTTTTTAAATGTAATGAATTCCGCGTAGAATATAGCTGGAAGAAATATTAGAAAGCTAAAGTATTCCAAAGGCAGAGTAGTTGTTACATCCGGTTCCATTGTGCCATTTCGTTTTATAATTGTCAATTTATTTTACTAAGGCTGCAGTCTTACGCTTTTTATAATATTTTCTTTCCGATTTGAAATATAATAGTTTTAGAGAATACAATTAGGGGCTTATGCCCATTTTCTAATTTCCTCTTTACGGTTCTTGATTATAGAAAAGGAGGAAAAAAGAGCCGAAATATTATGAACAGACTGGGTCGGGTGAAACCAGCCTTGTCACGCGAGACACGGGCGCATGCGCGAGCCTGTTCCAACTGTTAACACGCTCTGCTGGTCGACTCCCGCTTGCTAACTGTTCACTCTCTCGATAAGCCTCTATCCGAACTTAATGAGCTCGTGGAATTCCTTGAGGCCATCATCTTTCTGGATCGAGATTAGTGACTCCGGGAGGTGGAAGATCAACCGAAAGCTTTCGTTAAACATTAGTATGGGAATAATATTATTATAACGAATATTTGAATAATCATATTTCTAAATCCCGGCCGATCAACAGTTGGTAACAAAAACATTTTCAAGAAACTTAAAACTCACTTTGAATAACAATTATATTCCTTAATTCCAACCCATATTTTTTTTTCTGCTGCGTTAATATGCAATCAGATTAGGTTCTATTTAACCTGAAAAATATATTTGATAATAATTTAATGATGAATTATCCAGTCAACTATTTTCCGTAACTTAAACATCAATAATAATAATTTACTCGATTCAGTTACAAGTTTCATTACTTCTTAGTTAGTCCTATGAGAGGAATGAAACTGTAAGTTTTAGTACCAGTAATATTTTAATTAAATATCATTTTATTCCTGAATCGGAATAAATAAAAAAATCCAGATAACAAAGCAAGCAACCCAATTTTAGTTCTACTTATTCAGTGATTTAAATTTAAAGTACCTGGGACAGTTTTATGTCTTACAAGAATTCTTACAATTTGGTTATAGCTTTTTAGAGCAGTTATTTTTCGATTTTATCAACCATTAAAAAAATATTTTAAAATTGATATTTAAGTCTTGCAGCTATTAATTACACTCATTGTAGTTTCTTATCTATATTTAATAAAATGTAATTGCAGTTATTGATGAAATTATGTTAATCGTAATAAGAATTATAATATATTTGTGGTATATAAAGAATAAAACCTGTGACAAGTTAAATTCAACCCATGGTAAGAACTGTACCACTTCTAAACCAACGATTCAGCGTGATAATTTAGACAATATCACGCTCAACCAACACGGTTCCCTACCAATTAATCGCATCCTTTATATAGAGGCTGAATGAACCCAGGCAATCCCACAGGTGATGATTTAATTAAAGGCCATTTCCGATCTCGAACCCTAACCTACAGTTCAGATGGGCAATGAACTTATGCTTCCTAAAATATTTATATATGTGTATGTATATATTTACATATGTATAAAAAAAAGAAAATTAAAGGTCTTGCTGTTATTAAAGTCAACTCATGGATTTATCTCTACTCCTTTATAGATTGATATCTTAATTATAGTAATCAAGAAAGTTCTTGTAAACACATTCATAAATAAAATTAATCCTTCTGGTGGAAGAGGGCCGTATTATAGTGTGATTGCTCTCCTAATTTCTAAATAAGCCTTTAACACCCCCGAGAAAACAGCTCGTAGAACCATATCAAGATACCCCAAGTTAGGCCCTAACGTAACTTCCAGAAGGAAGCTGTCCGAGAACTTGGCCATTATTTCCTTATATATTCATTAGTTTATTAAGGATTCAAAGACCGGTTATCTGAGGGAATTACCATCCTCCCCTCGGAGTTTACACCCCCCCCCCTAACTTTCGATTCCCCACTTCCACCCCCTCTCTTACTTTCCGCTATTTACTTTCCCATTGGCTCAAGTCGAAGTGCCTTAGCCAACATCTTTTTTCACTTTCCTACGCCATTGTTGTTAAAACTGAACCAGGATAGAAGTTGGTCGATCGATTTGTTTATGTGTCGATTGGACTAAGTTGCCATTGTCTGCTAAAGATCGATTATATTTGTTTAAGTGATCATTAAAAGGATTATTCAATTCAGGGAGGAAAAAGATATTTTAATTAAGATCCATTCTAGAAAGCAGGCACGCAAGCTAGCATATACATTTTAAACTCCAAAAGCCATTAAAATTATAAATACAGTATTAACCTATCAATTAATGAAACGATTGCTACATACTTTATTATCAATAATAACTATTATTGTTAATATACTTTTTTCTTGCTGACCTTCATTTCATGTTTACCGATTGTTTTTAATTAATTCGATTTCTTATTTTATCCGTTTGTTTGCTACTTTATCCAATTGCGTCATTATTGTTTGCTAATGTACACACATGTCGAAACATTTCTACCTTCATTAATGATATAAAACTAATATTATTCTTTTAAATAATGCATGTTGTTTCAGTTAAATCTATACAATTTTTTTATTGTATCTTTATTATATGCTTCTTTTTTAATCAATCCTTAAATTTAGAAAGGACAGTAGGAACTAAAATATTCCCTTCTATATGTTGCTTAAGAAGGCAATTTAATTCATATTCATTTTAAGTATATGTATATTAAATAATTAAGGAAATAAAAACAAAAAAATATTTATTTATGAAAACAAAAACGCTAAGTCTCATATGAACAATATTTTGTCCATCAAGTGGAGCAGATTGGTCCATTGTGTAAGAGTACTGTGCTACTAATCTGTAAGAGACCGGCTGAACCAGATAAATTATTCCTTTTTTGATCAGATATAAAGTGACTCTTTGGAACCCATTGGGCTCACCCAGCATCTATAAAGTCGTATCCTTAATTATGGAGATAACCTAATTTTATAAGTTTGTTTAATAATGGTACAGTCCTCACCCATTATTGCACCCAAGAGTCTCAAAGGATATTTATGCTACCGTTGTCTTTTTTTTTATTATTTTGAATATATTACCATAGGTAGAGTAAGATTTGGAATTTTGGAAAAAATGATTTTTGTTTTGAAATAAAATTCATATCCCCTATAACTAAATCTTAAACCTTAAGAAGCATAACTCTGTTTTTTTTTATCATCATTATATTTTTTTGTTATGTATTTATCTTATAATTTTTTTTTCTTTGAGTGGGTAAACATATTTATTGTTTGTTTCGTTTTTTTGTCCATTTGACTATTTTAAACCCACCACCCTTTCGATAGTAACAAAACCAGAACCCAGCCAACTACCCCTATTGTCGTAGTAATTAACGGACTTGCCTCTGAACTGAGATAGCCAGTAGCCATAAACAAACACCCACACAGCCCACACCAGCAGACCAGCAGACTCGCTGCTCCGGACTGGATACCTGAACTACAGGTGTGCTCCCAGCTGCTAGGACATCTGTCCTCCAACCTAACCAGCTCCAAGGTTTAAATAACACTTCCAATCTATACACCGCTCTCCCCATTCATGAATAATCTATGCCTCTTCGATCTTTGGAAGTGAACATTTTTCATTCAGTTCGAGGCGTACAGGATCCAGTAAGAAGAGTTGACATTATTGTAAAACTATATATATTGTTTTGTATACATATATTGTTATTGTTAATTCCGAGGATAATTTTTTTATTTAATATAATTCTATGAAATTTATGATATAAGTAGTAGTCAATATAGAATTATGTAAAATAATTTGTTAATAACATAATGAAGTCGAAAAGCGTAAAAATATAATGGTAATTATTATTATGCATAAAAAAATAAAAAAATTTGTTTTGATATAATTTTATATAATTACATTGCTTCAATAAATGAGCTGGAAATAAAAAAGAATTATATAAATCAATAAAAACTATTTAAAATAAAATAAGAATGAAAATGGAGCAGATTTTAATTTTGAAATTCCATGTTTTTCTTAATTATTGAAATACTCGATTAATTTGAGATCTCATTTCATTTATGTAATAAATGATAAATAGATAAGGTAATACAATAATAATAAAAGGCTTAGCGAACCCGAATTCTCGATACTGATATCACAAGTTGTTGCTTGCTAACTTCCATTGAAGGGCATAAGATAACAATAAAAATAAAATAAATTACAAAATAAATATAAAATAAAGTTAATTGCCTAGTTATGCCTCTTATTTAGTGATTGCTTGAGCAGCCAGCTAAGTTGGTATAATTGTAACGGACATCTTGAGAACGGGGCTAACTTCTCAATTCTCAGTTGCAAAGTGAATTGTTATTAATCCGGTTTCTCCCGCTCCAGGTTTGATTTGACTTTTGATATTGCCAAGACCAATGTTAATAAGAAAACTTACCTAAGATCGATAAATATATACATAATCGCTTTAATTGTCATAATTTGTTTATATATCAAGTCGTTCTGTCTTTAAAAATTTCGCAATTATCGTTATACTTTCTTTCCCCTTACTGTATAAATTTATATTTTTAGAGATTTATTGATAGGCTTGAAAATATGAAAAAGTTTTCAATAAATAAAAATACAGAATAATACATTAGGAAAATAAAATAAAAAGTCATTTTAAAATTTTAAAGATGTTTTTAAGGTGAATAATTATTTATAATATTTACATTTTCGTCGTTAGTTTGATTTTTTTTTGTGCATTTTAAAGCTTTAATTACTGTTGTTATAAACTTTAAAATAATCCGAAAGAAGATAAGATATTTTTCATCAAGAAATGTCTATTTATTTTTTTTTATTAAACGTATAAGGAGGTATACATATGATAAAAAAACTAGCCAAATTTGAAAAAAACAACAAATAAACCTCATATTGTAATTATAAAGATGTATTCAAATTATTTATTGTTCTTATAAATTAAATAGATAAATAGAAACTATGATATTGTATATCATTGTGACCGGCCTATATATAGTACGGAAGGAAAAGTGAAAGGCTTCGATAAAATGTAGCTTAAGAACTTTCTTTTATTTTAACTGGAAGAAATAAATGTTCTTTTGATTGAAGTAGCACAGATATAACAGTTTTTAACACGTAGAAAAAATGATTGGAAAAAAATTTAAACACTAGTTTTATACAAAGTTTCATTCATATAACAATAATTATATTAAAATGGCATATCCGCAATTAATTAGTCTTAAAACTGTTGAGAACGGATTTGTAAAATCTTTCAGATCTAATATATTATAGACTACAGGAGTAAAGGCAATATGAAGGCATAGAATACACTAATTTATTATCTAAAAAAGTTATTCTGATTTTTGTTCCTACAGCATTTTAAAAAATATTTATGAAAACAGTACTTATAATATAATAACATTTTGCTTCTATAATATTATAACAAAAATCTTTTAACTTCAAAGAATACATACAAATTTTTATTGACTTGTAAAATTTTTTTTGTTGGAAATTTAATTTATAATAAAATTAGCAAAACACAGAATTGTAGTGAATGCATCCGATTTATATTGTTGAAGTGAAAGCACAGCTAAGATGGACGAGTAAACTTGTTAGGCTTAGTAGCGACTGATATACGCCAGAGGGGTAGCCGAGACGTAGGTGGGAGGATTGTGAATTCGAGCGGTAATCAGTGGAGCGTAGTAGGTTTGTAAACAGCAACCAAATGTTTATAGACATAGGTTGGTTAAGTCTTTTATTTATTTATTAAATAATAACCTAATGGAAGGTGACTTGGTCGTTCATTGTCTGAATTATTTGTCAAGAATCTCAAGCACGTCAAGAACTTCTCTGTTATTTTAAAAGCTATTTCCTTCCACAGATAGTCTAAATCTTAATCACATTTTTGTTTACATTTTATATTATTGAAATTTATTTTATTTTTAATTATAGTACAAATTAATATAATTTTTTTTTTTTCAGTTGGGCATTATCTACCGAGACATCAAGCTGGAAAATATTCTCCTGGACGCTCAAGGCCATATCGTCCTCACAGACTTTGGTCTAAGCAAAGAATTTCTTCCACACGAAACTGTATGTGAATTTTTTTTTAATATATTATTTAATGCAAACTTATAGAAATACGTTTAATATGTTTCTGTGCTCAATGCTCAGTGCCCTGTAGGTTTGAAACGTTTTATATTTCTAGGAGCAGAGGGCGTACTCCTTTTGTGGTACCATCGAATACATGGCACCGGAAGTCGTCAGAGGAGGAAGCACGGGCCATGATATCGTAAGTGGAACCATATTTTTTCATTACCATTTCGGATTCATTGAACTCAAGTTCATAATTAATTTAGTACTCATTAGCAAGGCGCTCAATAGTCTCTACTATTTAATGGCGATGAAATATGAAAATAGGTTAGGTTATTGATCAATAGCTCTGACTGTACTTCATTTACTTTAAGATTAGCCCCATGTGTCAATGCAGTTTTGTCCATTTTATTCATAAAAGACTTTTGTTACTAAATATTCAGAGGGATTATACTAGAGCTATAATATCATGCATGGAATGTTATAAAAACTTTTAGATTTTCAACTTTGAAACGCTTTTTAAGGAAATTATTGAATTGTCACTAGTTCCCTTCGACTCCTCGCCCCATCATAACACATTCCTGTCAGTCAGTCAAAATACTTTTCAAGTGCTATAAAAACGACACTTTTATGAGCGTGGATGCCTTTGTATATGACACCTCAAGAGAATTTATGAGGTTGTAAAAGAACGTTTCTTACTCCCTTATCTTGGAAGAACTTCTGAACTTAGAAGCCATACTTTGTAAGCAGTATCCAGATTTAGCAACCTTTAGGAGGGCAAATATTTTTCATAGCCAAAATTAATGCTTTGGCATCTTGGTCGTGTTCTGCGACATAAGCGAAAACTAAATCTCATTCAAAAATTAATCTTTTGTTGTTTAATCTACATTCATAATTATAATCTATCTGAAAATTGCCAGGCATACTTTTTCCATAGGCTCCTGCGTAAAAAGAATGTGTTTTCAATATTTATAGGAATACTACTACTAAAGCAAATCCTGTTGTACGTACCTGAGATCAGTTTAAAACGGCCTAAATTTTGTTTGAATTTAATGGTTCGTGACTTGTAGGTGTAAATTGTACCTTCGGATTCACCAAAAAATATCGATATGGGTATTTTTCAAAACACAAAATCTGAATTTGACGTAAATTAATAAATTTTAGATGGTAGAAGAATGTTGTTTTCATTATGTGAACTTTAATCGGCTTTTCAAATCATTTAAAATTCCAATTAAATACAATTAATACTTATAATTATTAATTATCAAGGTTAGCTGAATTATTTTGGGAATAAGGAAAAGTAAACCTGCATGTGTTTACGCTTCTATATCGGATTAATACGGAATATAATGCATTGGAAAATTTCTAAAATTATGTAGTGAAATCTTGGGTGTAACACATTTTGTTTCAGTAATAATCCTTTATTATAGTTTTAATGTTTCAAAGTCAAAGTATAGGTGTTTTGAAAAACGTAAAAGAAGAAAATGGTATAATTATGGATTTTTTAAAATCTTATTTTATCGTGAGGATAATATGAAAGGATGGAAAATATGAAAGGAATATTTCATTAACGTGTAAATCAATTTTATTTATTTAAATTAGATTTGGAATTAATATATTATTTATAATATTACCCAGGGATAAGAGGACGGAGTTTATTGTTCATTATTAATTAACATATAATCATTTATTTATAATTAATATAATTCTAATTACTGACAACCTTGTTGAAATAAATAACAGAAGTGACCTAGGGCGGAGAACTGCTCACAACGTAAGGCCATGTCCCAGTTGATGGTTACTTGTAACCTTCGTTCTCGCCTTCGCGCTAGACTTCGAGTTAATCAGTCGTTTATTATCTTATCGGTTAATATCAAGAGTCATGTTTGTTTATTCATGTGCAGTATGATATTAGATTATCAAACATCAATGTCGACAAGCTACTTTGTTATATTGGAAGAAACCATTGAATTTTAAGAAACCAGACAGGAAAAGTACACAATAACACAGACCAGATTAATTTTTTGGTACACTCTATTTACGTATTTCGTGCACCACCGTTAGCTTAAAAACATTAAAGTTCCTACTATATTTTTTCTTGATTCTTTCAATTTCGCCAAAATTATTCACACCAACTTAAATACACTTACAATCTTGTTATTTAAAGTAATGCCACATTATTTATTTATAACTAGTCCAAATTTGCATTAAATGGATCTATGTTTAATGTTTGATTGGCACTAAACCAGCGAGATCAAACAAGGAATATGTGGGTCACAGTGTAAGTAGCGAAGTAGTGGCGGTATCTGTGATAATACAATACAACTTTATTTTATTCTATTAACTCTGATTTAATGAATAATTTTCTTTTATTACATGTAGATGTATATTTTATTAATTCAACACAGGATAAAAGTTTATGTGTAACAAGCTAAACCGAGTAAACTACCAATAAAATAATCGATCTTACCTTTGAAACCTAATCTAGATACCCATGACTAGACAAAACAATATGGCTGTCAAACAATTTAGCAGATTGGTACTGTGAGAAAAGTAAATATAATGGAGTTAAATCGAGGTTTTGTAATGGTATAAAATTATTTAAACAGGTTATGCCACTCATAAATAGTTTTATTTCCATATAAATCACGCTTAAGACAGAATTAAATTAACAATAATAAAAGGATAATGTTATGATAATTTTATATATCGTTTCATGAAGTTACATGCTATACAGTAATATATAATGTATTTTAAAATTACAATAACTAGATATTTAGGCCAATGGCGTACCCCTATCTCTAAAGGCTATCTACCTTGCACAAGACTACGAAGAAAGTGCTCCAATGCGTTCTTGGCGAGGAATGTAGCCGCTGACATTCTCTCCTTTGGAAAGTTCACGCCTAGTCCTAAATCTGGATATTATATATAACCTCGAGGGAATATCATAATATAATATTATAAGACAGTCCATGATAATATTATAATATACAGAGATCGAAAAAAAGTCGATTAGCAGGTCAAACTGCTTTAAAAAAAATTATCATTTAGACCGAAATAACTTGCATATTTTTAACTAACGAATTATGTTAATTATTCCAGAATATGGGATACCGTACAAAGATTGATTTGTAAAAATAAAACAATAATAAAAGAAACGTTTTCTGAATCGAAAATAAAACATATGAGTATAGCAAATTATTCTTACATTTCACATAATTCTTAAAATACTAGAAATAAATGTCTACTAACTGTTGACGATTCTTATCTAGTGTTGCTAATACAGCAACAAAGGTAAGCGTTTATCTTAAATAGTTTGTGACCTTAAAGTTTCGAGCTGTAAGTCATTAGTATAGAGTACATATTGTTTATCAACCTGAATAGTATTTAAATATTTTATTTTCTTCATTGTAATTGTGTTTATGTATTGTATATATTGTACTAATTCGGATTTAAAAGGAAAATATTTACATAAAATTTCATTGAACCGAAATAAAAATATTCACTAGGGGCATGAAAGAGCCGGAGTATAAACCGATTATTGACATTCCTGTCTTATAATTGCTTTAAAGATTTAGGACATCAAATAATAATGATAATAAAAATGTTAAATTTCTGACAGGCGGAAAGATAATTATAAAATACAATCTTGAATATATATACATACATTTATCATGAAATTACAAAAATCGTGTGTTTTTAAATAGAAATCGTGTTTAAAAGTATTATAAAGAATATATTATTTTTTCTCAAGAATACTAATAATCGTTCGTAACGTTATAGAATAAAATATTTAAATTGAGAGTCCAGTTAATGTGGTACTGTTCATAATTTATGACCTTTGTACTTAATTATGAAAAAATTAAATTATAAGTTAATAAGATTATGTTTCACCGACCTTATCTCATAGGATTATTTTTTTTTAAATAACTTTAATTACTATAAATTATTAATTTTCGCACTTAAAATAAATAAATGTCGTTACTATTTCTTATATTTCTGGAAAGGTTCCTGTATTTCTGTTATCATTGCAAACCGCCATTTCCGGAGGTGCGTTATCAGGCACCTTTTGCACAAATATTGATATGAGCGTGTATCTATTTGATAACGAAATGCGGAATCGGTAATCCTAAATATTACGTATTTCAGTGCTAGCATTGGTCAAAACACGGCAAATTTTCAGAAATACGTCGAAAAATCCTTTAATTAACTATAAACTATAGTTATGCAAAAGTATATTGCGAATTTGATGAATGGATGACGCCTGATACATAGGTGAAGTGTGTGGATAGTTCGTGATGTGCATTGACCTTGAGCGTTGGGACCGGGGAAAATGATATATTCATCATCACTGAATCATCAAAAAACAACGATGAAAAAAAGAAGATATGTAATTGTAATTTTTTAAGATTTTAGAACAATTTAGTATACTTTTAAATTAACACAGGCATGAATAAATTCACAAATATTTTCCTATGTTTTAGCAAAAAGTTATAGTTTAAAGTGTATTTAATTTTATTAAGTAGGAAAAAAAGGCTTATAAAAATGTTCGTCCCTATATTAAAGAAAAGGAAAAAGGTACAGAACTGAACCTTTGAAATGATTCAGCCATGTTAATGAAAAAAGTTAAATTGGCTATCCTTGTTCTGGACAATTTAATTTAAAAAGGAGAAAATGAAGATAATTTTTGTAAATTGAAATGAATTTGTTCCAATCTTGTTTTTCATGTTAATCTTTTTACCTTATAGTGGCAGATTGTATTATTTCTCAATAAAGCAATATATAATCTTTTTACCATTCGGTATTAACATCTTATTAAATCGTTAGCTGGAATTCGTTTATTTCTGAAAAGTATATTTTATACCTAATTATTATTTCTTTGACAAAGTATTCATAAAAACCATTTTAAAAAAATTCAAAATATGTGGCGGGTGTGTATGAATCGTATTTCTAATTCTAACCAGTGTTTTCTGTTTTCCTCCTGAAAATATTCATTATTTAAAGCGATTAATAATGAGATCAGAAAAAATAGGCTGATAACTTCGAAGGATGATAAACTTCTCAAGGTCATCGAAAATAAGGTATTGCGCAGAATATTCTGTTCGGTCAAGCCCACAGGAGAATTTCGGAGGGAGGTTCCGCAACACGGAAGCATGCAATCTGCTATTATTATTTAAGTAATATCATGGAAAAGAATGATTCATACATGTAATGTTGTTGTGCTTAGTAATGTTCCAACAAATTCCTAAAATTACTTATTAAATAGGCCGAAGCATAACTGGGAGGATTGCGTTAAGGGTGTGGATTAGATGTATAGATTTTAAACGGCAATTGATGGTATCCGCGTCGAACCTTAGGGTTCGCTATGACCTATATTATTATTGATATGATTAGATTAAATTTATGAAACTTTATTTTCTTAATTTTTTTTAATGCAACTGAGTTTTGTCCATTTTAGTTTAAAATGTCGAAGTAAAAATAAATATTAAAAACATTATAAGCTTAAACTGTATTTGAGTTCGAAAATATTTCTGTTTTTTGTTCGTTACACAAAATTATTTAATTTTTAATTTCTTTTTATATTTTAAATACAATTATAATGCCTCACGTCTAATAATTCATTTTTAATGTCACCAATTATTATAAATTTAAATATTTTCTTACAGTTTTTATTTTTAAAGTTCTATCGAATATTCCGGTCGATTCTCAGCGAAGGGGGACATCTTAAAATAGCTATCCTCTTTGTTTTCTTTTTTTTTATCTGATAGGCCTGTGAGTTTTTATTTAGTTAACCCCATACCAAGTTATTTAAAATAGTAAAACTGTGGAAATTTAATAATAATTTCGCATGCTTATTTATGTTTACTAGAAAAAATATTCGACTTATTTTTATATACTTTATAGTAGTTTTCAAGTATTTATAAGCATGTATTTGTATGTAGATATTTAATTAATTTGATCAATATTTATCATTTGTTTATTTTTAACTTAAACATCGGTGTTTGTTATGAACAAAATATTTGCTTCACGATTTGTTGTTTTATTTTTTTAATTTATTGTAATTAATTTTTTTTTTTTAAGTAATTGACTGTAAAACCCACTCGCGAATTCCATGTTGTTAGCGATTGTTCCCTGAAGCCTTGAGTTATGATTTTTTCTACACGTCCTTGTAGCAAACCTATCAGTCATTTGCACCTTTAAAATGGACCTTGTCTCTTTCTGAGCATGAATAATTTTAATGAAGTTAATAAAAATATTTTGTAATATTTAAAGTAATTGTTTTATTTTTATTTAAAATAATTGTAAATTAATAGCATATCTATATATATATCTATTATTCTCCATTTTTTTTTTAACCACTCAATTGGTCTAGTTCATGTTGTGATCAAAATGTCAATGCAAAGTGAGAAAAGTAAATTTTTAACTAATATTTTAGTATCAACTTAAATTTTTATTACTTCATGCATTTTATTATAGTTATATTAATATTGATTATTTGTTCAATGTCATTACGTTTTTGTTATTTTTGGTAATTTATTTATTTATTGCACATTTTTTTATTCCTCTATATATAAGGACGTACAATTGATATGTAATAACAGGCAAAAAATCGGGATGAGAATTAAAATTGTAAAGAACTAGGTATAATTACAGATAATATACTACTCAAGTATTCAATTTTTAATTAATGAATTATATATATGACAATATTAATAGAATTTAAAACTTATTAATTCATAAGTGATACATGATAATAGAGATGTTATAACAAATTTTCAAATTCGTAAAGTTAATTTAACACACACTAATAATATTAATAAGTATGTTCAAAATATATGTACAAATTGTGCGAAATGGATATACATTGCAATATTTATTAGTGTCAAATTAATATGAACAAACAGAGAATTAATAAAAAGGATATAAAGGATTTTTCTTCTGTAACCGTTTGATTTTGACGGGGCTTGAGAACAAATACATTATGTAACAGCCGAACCATTGTCGTTTTAGGAAAGTCCTTGGGAAATATTTGCTCCAATTTAAAAATAGACTTGGGGTATTGTATATGTAATGTGTGGTTTTAAAAGTAGTGATTTAAACGAGGCGGAGGTAAATCATCCTTAAATGTCCTGTCCACAAAAATAAACTTTATTCCTTTTAAAGAAGAGGCCTTGACCAGAATTATTTATTTTATAGCCTTTAGTAGTCTCCTACTAATTAGCTGATGGAAATTAAGTAAATATCGTTCGCTTCCACGTTTGTATAATTCCCCTGATTGTTAATTAAATTATTGATTACAAATGCTAATTTAATTGGTATTTCGTTTTGCTTAGAATGACTGTATATTAATCCCGGTTCATCTCTTCGAGGAAAATTGAACGTTTTAAAAATTTAAAATCAAATAAAACTAATATTATAAAATGGAACACCGGGAAATATTCTTTCATAACTTCTGGATATTATTGCGGATCTCGGCAAAGGTTAGCGACTAACTAACAAGGTGACCTATTTTGTAAATTTCCTTGAAGATTTAGATTTAATAACTTTGCAGATTCATGGTTATATTTTTAATATAATTGTTACTATTATTAAAACTATTAAAACAATGCCTGTTCAGATGCATTTAACGTGCCAATTTTTTCACCCCAATTGATTCGAGTTAAAAAAAATTGTTTATGATAACGCACCTTTTTGTAAATAAGTTAATTTATGAATGTTTTAAAAATATATTTTTCGAATAAAAAAAAATAAATTTAAAAAAAAATCCCTTTATTGTGTTCAGACTCTTTTGAAAAATAATTCCGCTTTAATACCAGAGCTATCGCGAAGTAATTTATTCAATATTGTAAGTTAAAACACAATATGTGAAATTAGTCTTCAGTTTTTTTTTATAGTGCTTAAACAAATTTTTAATAGTAACCGTTTTTTCAAGAATATACCATTGTTTTATATTTTTACTTTCTTCGTTCGATCAACATAACATCAGCTAAGTTTCAGACTGTTGACTGTGAAAATATTCTTAAGCCCATGGAGTAATATAAACAGTACAGTTAATCTTTGAACCACATATGCGAATACATACTTTAAAGTTACGGCTTGCTAATAAATAATCATTATTATTTGTAAGTGAAACCGATGAATGAACAAACTAATTTCGCGTACATTGTTTTGTTACTCGACGGTTTTGGGATGGAGCTATTTACTTAGACAGCGATGGGAGTGAAGGTCGCTTCCATTGCATAAATAACACCAGTCTCCTTGGCAAATACAGAAGGCCATTTAATTTTTTTTTCCTTCTTCGAAACACAACTACAACGGAACGTTTAGCTCTGATTTTTCTCATTTCTAAAAGATTACTTTATAATGATATTGGTATTACTTTCCTAACCTGAAGAATTCAGCTCAAGATAAGCATAAAATAAGGGTTTATTTAGGCTCACGATATTTAAATATTAATTAATGATGTTTAATTGATTATGATATAGTAATAATTAAGGGTTTAGTCCTGTAAGTGAAGAAGAAAATCCAGGAGTAGGATGGCAACTGGTTGCCAAAAAGTTGGGACGAAGTGGGTCGGGCATGTCTTCGGCCTTCGGTACCGTTAGCTCACCTCCGCTTCACCTGTGTCCGCTTCGCTCGATATTAATATTTGGTATCTTCCCATCTATGTTTTGGCGCTGTTATTTAAATGAATAATGAAGAAAAAACTAAACTGTGATGCTCCATAAAAAAAAATGATTCAAGTTTTTAAGCAGATTATAATCAATAGCAATAATTGTAAATTTATTAATGAAACGAAATGTTGAAATTCACAACGCTATTATAATAATAAGAGATAGGGAGGGAGCTCAGTGGTAAACGTTGAGTTAGAGCCGAAAACCCGGGTTCAAATCCGGCTTTGTTAGATAAATTATATAATCTGTCAACAATAGGTGGGAATGGACCTTTTGGGTTCTAGAAAACCTCCTGGGGCTCATCCAGCCTCAATAAGGATATCCTTAGTGCAACAGAACAGTTTAAACCACCCAATATGGGTTTTAGTGCAATAAGTTTTTTAAATATAATAATACTACAAGTATAATTTATTAATGAAATAATGACATAATAGTTGTAAAAATGGCCATAACTTCAATAACAGATTTACGAGATCATAATATTTTAAGACAACTCGTAGGATTATCGAGAATTAATATGGAAACCACTTTGAGAACTAGTGGGTTTAAGTGGTAATGGTGTTTGTCATGAAAGGATCGTAGTCAGATTAGGCCATTGTGTATGATTTTATTCCTAACAAAATAAGGAGCATTGAGGATTTTATGACAGGTTTTGGACCGTGAGGATTGATTTATTGGAGTCCCAAAGCAATAATCATTAAGTCCAAATAGTTCTTAAAATAGTTAAGCATAAGAGTCTAATAAATAGAAACGGTAGAAATTGATGAAATACTCTGAAACGGTGATAACTTTCTTGTTTCAGCATGAACATTACAAGCATTATTTAAATATAAATATATAATATAGTACAGTAAAATAGGTCCGAAATATTCCTAATATCACTTTCCTCAATATTTAGCGTTGTGTTGGATACCACCTTTTATATTTATTTAATGGTTGTAAATATCTTTAAAATACTATCAACACTTTTTATGTTTTTTGAAAACAGTTTTTATTCATATTAATCTCGTTACTAAGAAATAGAGGGCATTAAGCAAAAACGAACCGACCCGCAAAATATGCAAAAATTAGTTACAAATGGCTTTGAATGGGGTTAGTACTTAATATTTTAAAAGGAAAGAACAATCGCTTAGTTCAGGCGTCTAAAATGGAAAATCGAACTTAAAAAATTCATGAGAAAAAAATACGTTTCTGTGTCATTAAAATAAACCAAATTGCCTTAATTCCATCGTAAGAAATAACCATATTTCCATATTGAGGGGGGAAATTTAGTTTTGAGACAAAAAGACAACTTATTTAAAAAACTTCCAATTTCCCCAGACCATTTAACTTTTAATACATTTTACTTAAAATAAGAATTGTTTTTTTGTGTAAAATATATATTATAAAATAATATATAATATAAAATAAATATATATTAGAATAATAATATTATAATTTAGATAAATAACTTCATAAATACGATATAAAATGGAGAAAGTTTAACAGAGATGTCTACTGTATAACACGAAATATGATCTTCGTGGAGAAAAATTCTTCCTTAAGAAAATTCCTGTTGTCTGGTGGCCGATATTAAATGACACAAAAGCACGAAGTTGTATCGAATAGAAAAAAAAAATGTTTTTCTCTTTTCATAGATTACATTTAGTTTTAGTAATCTTTGTATTAATTAGTGAAATGCCATTCCATCTGCTTGATTTCTTGGTTATTTCATGTGTTTTGTTTCTCCCTCTTCTTTGTTCACTAGTTTCCATACTTGTTATATTATATTTAGTAAACAAATGTCTGAAAATATAAAAATTAAATCATATAAAATGAACAAAAAAAAAAACGCGTTATTTTTAGCACTTTTTTATCGTTCCGTAGCAGAGAGAGGACAGTTTACTAATGCCCTGGGAATAAATCTCTAGTTATTATCCTAAAGAAACTCCACGATGGATGTAAATTGCATTTTATGCAAATGTGAATGCAAGGAGACATTACTTAAGGAACAATTGAGAAAGAGTAACTCTTCATTTGTTGGCGAGATTCCAACCTGCTCCAACATTTCCTCTAGGCTCCCTTCCTCTTTCGTTCATGATTTACGAGAGTTGGTGATTAACAATCTAACGACTTTTGTTTAATGAGTACGCCTTTCCATATTTAAATTATTGGACGTATGCGAGTTAAATAACAATTTCAAGTTCGTAATTAGAAAGCCCCCTAATAGATATTTCTTGTTTAGAATGATTTCTAGTAGATGCGAAGCAATTATTGAATTATAAGAACATAAGTTATTAATATAGAAAATCAAAAGCTCAAAAAAGACATAAAATACATGTTAAGGCATTTGTTGAAAAATTCCAAACAAAAAGCCTTAAGTCTCTAAACTGAAAACAGGAAACAAAAGTTGACAGGTATTTTTATACTATTTATACCACAATTCTCAATTCAAATCGCAACGCAATTTCAAAGTTAATGTCAAGAATATTTAAGTTATATAATGCTTGACTTATTGATTATCAATTAATTTTATAATTACAATAATTATTATAATATGATAATAATTATAGTTCTTTCTCTTACCTTCTCTCAGTTATCTCTGTCATTAACTTTCAGTTAACTGGATGGAGGTAAATGATAAATAAAATAGCTTGCTGGTCTACCAATAGTTTAACAATCCTAATTCTTCAAATAATTATTTAAACAGATTAAGGAAAAAATTAAATTAAAGTTTCTTAATGCGATGTAAATATAATAGAAGATAATAATAAATAGATATATAAAATAAAGGTACCTTCACTGTAAGCAAAAATTTTATTTTTATCTTCACCATTGCTCTATTATTACTCAAATATATAGCTAAATATAAATATTATATATTTGTTTATTGTATAATAGGCATGTAATTAGTGGGGCGATTACGATGCGAACACCGCCTATTAGTAGAAGCGCCAAATGGACCCCAAGGTCAGCCAAACCCGGCTCTAAGATGTAGATAGATCTCTCCTCTTTATCAATGTTTTAAAATCCTTCCCAATATTTGCAATTTATTTAATTTTACATTAAAATAAATTAATCTATTTATTTCATATATTAGTTTTAGTAGATAAAAAATATATTTTAATTAATTATGAGGAATTTGCAATTTGATCTCTCTTCTGGAATTGTTAATTTGATATAAGAACTGAACGAATTGTATCTGATAATCCCTCAACAAAGTATCTACAAGTATATTCATTTAGTCAGGATTTTTGATTTTTAAAGTAAATTGAAAATTTAGGAATTTAGTTGTTCTCTTGCGAATGTAATGACATTTAAAAAACTAAATCTGGCTTTCAGATTAATAAATTTACTTCAATTATACTTTTTCTGGTACTTGTGAATTAGCCGGTACCCAGAAACTGTTTTCCGCCATTGTTTATACCCTTAACACTGATAATTCTGACACTGACATCACCTTCTTTGTTAATTTAATCTAATAATAAAATGCTAAGACCCCCCCCCCCAAGCCACGTTCTTCTTCTTGTATTAATTTTTTCCCTACACTTTCTACGAAAAAATTACCATTTCTATAATTTGTCAAACTACACGACGTTTTTCACATAATTGCATATTTTAAATTATTTCGAACTTCAGGAAGTATTTCACAGCTTTTTCTTTTGAAGATGACTATTCCTAAAGTGTTATTCTGTTCATTTTAAATTAGCAATGACAAAAGGAATAAGACAAAAACACAAAATTAAATTTAATAAACAATACAGAAATTTAAATTGACATAAGACAAAAATAACTCAAATGAGACTAATGATAAGAATAGGTAGATAAGGAGATAGATTTCATGGGTACCGGCTAATACACATGTACCTTTTTATATTTATTCCAACAAATGACTATTCGGTTTTTACCTAATTCTTAGAATTGGAACGTGCTACTTTTCTAAATACGTAAATAATGACCAGGGGACAACAAAAAAAACAACTAAATATTTCAGATTGGATATCCATTAACCTCAATATTCCGCCAAAACAGGTCGTTAAATATAAAGGTCGGTTGAATATGGGCCCAGGCCTGCTGCTCTAAAATGTTCTTTCCATTATAAGCCTTATATATCACATTAAAATTTTATAAATCGGTTGGAAACATAGTTATAAATTGTCAGCCTTCGGCCAAACATAATTCAGCAGATCTACTGATGTGTTTTAATTTGTTTTTCCAGAAATTAGGACATGCTTTGAATCCACCCATTTTTTTGCTTTGATCAATCGAGCAAAATTGGGCCCAAATAAGAAGAAATTTGGTTTCCCTGAAGCAATCCATTCATTTAGCCATTTTAGTAAATCATCTTACAAATTGAAGTGTTTCCCGAAAAGGTCTGATGAAGTAACGATGATTTGATGCGTTGGGTTTTTAAAAGGTTTTCATTTTCTCAGTCTCTTCTCATTAAGCGTCTGATTACTAATAAATTAATTCCTATTACTTACGAGTTGGTATTTATTGTTTTTAATTTTTATGTATTTAATAATTGTATTATTATTTTATTGTATTTAATAAACTATAATAAATATTCAGCCAATATTATTGCCTTAGAGTACGTTTAAATGTAAAAAATAAAAAGTATATTTAATAAGGAAAACAAAAAGGACAATAAATACTGTAGGATATAAAAAATCAATTTGAAGTGAATGAAAGCGAGTAAAATTAAGATTATAGAAGATATCTGAGGTACATAAGATAAGAGATTTTTGATGTATGATGCAATGTACAATTTGAAAGCTTTGAAATAAGTCGGAAGAGAAGTATGACCAAAATAAGTACTTTATTGAGCATCATACATATTATATTACATTATATATATGTCTGTTAAAGGCTTAGCTAAACCGAAAGCTTAGCCCCCAAACCATAATTTTCCAACTATCTCTTGGACATTAGTATAGTCCTTTGTGTTCATTACATAAAATTCTCTTGTCTATACATTATTCTACATTCTTTGAATTATTATTTACATTATCGCTAGTTATATCAGATTTTCTTTCATTAATAATTAGTTTTCCAAATTTTATTTATTTTATGGTTACACCGAACTTATTTTTAATTTTTTCTCCTGTCAATTTAAATATCTCATTTTTTTTAATTATGGTGATAGCACACAAGTCAATTATGTTGTACATTGGCTATTTATTCCACGCTGTATATTTGAATAGGGTAATATTCTCCGAATTAATGTTTTTATTTTTATTATTAGTATATCATTTCTCATACAACCTGTTTCCTGGATTTAAATAATTTCAAAATTAGCCCACCTTTATTAAATATTTGGGTGTACTTCATCATAAAAAAGAACTTGGAGAGTACAAAGGGTATTGTGTTTCACTATTTACAGTGAGTATTGTACGTCAGGTGCACGTTCTCCGTAAGGCTTCATGATGAAAACTTAACGAGAAAATACTGAGTTTTTATTAAAGTTGCTTATCAGAGGAAGAGGAGAAAATGAAAATATACAGTATAAATAGGCCAGTTGAGCGTCAGTTCAGAGATTGCGGGGAAAAGCTCTAAATAATGGCTCATAGCGGTTCTCCCGTCCCCTACCAACCCCCTCCTTTGTATAAACTGTCTCTCCTTATAGTCTCTCTCTCTTCACGATCTATATCGAATATTGAACACCTTATTTCCTGCCTCGTTGCCTTTATTTCCAACCACATCGCGCGTAATAATTACATTTTAACGATTCTATATTTCGCATAATATGTAATTCATTCAAATACTATAAAATATTTTTTTGTTATTTAAAACCTATTATAGTATTTTTGTATAATTTACTATAAATAAACCCTGTCTCGGTCAGAAATGTTTCGATCGAAAGATCAGACAATCAAACCAAACATGTCTTCTAAACAAAAAATCCAACGGTTCGGATCGAAAATCAGAGCTAAGACATCACTCGGACTCGTTTGGTGGTCCGTCGAGGTGAATCGGAGCTCCTGGTGAGCCCAACAGACAAGATGCTGACACAGCAGTTTAAGAAGGAACTTGAATTCATTTTGAAAAATAAAACCAGGGACAGCTGGGTCATAGAGCTCCAAGATGATTAAATAGTGTTAAATTTAACAATATGACAAATTGCAGACAGAGAGGAGATGAAGATTACGGATGAAGAAAGGGTCTGAAAGAATGAAGAAGTTTTGGGAACACAAGAGGACACAAAAACATCACAGTTAATATTTTAAAGGGGAGCGGAGTGGCTCAGTGGTAGAGTACTGAGTTGCCATGCCGGAAATCATGGTTCGAATCCCGCTGCAGGCCATGACATTTATTTAGTCTGTTTGTAGCGAGTGGGAGATGGATCATATAGGATCTAGGACCCTCCTGGGGCCCACCCAGCCTCTATAAAATATTTGAAAAACAGGGTACCCAAAATAAGGGGGGGGGGGAATGTGGCGTTTGACCGTGACCTAAGACAAGTCACCTCCTTGCAGAACCATTGTCCATGAAACAGTGCAGTCTCTACCAAGTACTAAACCCCAGACCCTTCACGGGTTGTAGTGGGGCAGGTTTTTTAAAAAATATATTAAAAACTATAATGTATATAGATTGATTCAAGTTCTCTAATGTGGGCGTAAACTATGTAAAAAAATAAATAAAAATAAACCACTGTAAAATAAATTATAAATACAAATATGACCTCACAAGCTACGAAGAAGACCTGCAATTTCGGTAGAATTTTCAAATAAATATCTCATTCCTATTTGAGATGTTTATCCTATCAATATAAAAGTACTATACAGATACTCACTATACTAATTTAGCATGCTAAATCGTTCTTTTTGTCCTACTCTTCGATTTACCTACAACAGAAACAGCATAACACTCCCTTACATAACACTGCCCCCAAAATATTTTTCCGGGGTGTGGTTAGATAAAAAACCCGACAAGTTTTATGAATTGTAACCAGATATGTTTCTGTTGCAGTTTAATTTTACTCAATTATATTTAAATAATTATTATATTTCTACTTTATATAACTGTTTCGTATGTCATTGATCATGAGTTCTATATTAAAAAATTAAAATGTCTAGAAAAGGAGCAATGAAACGTTCATGACCGCCTATCAGTTAAACAGATCTTGCAAAATGCTGTGAAACCCAACTAAATGGCAGCCATATTGTTTCTTCTCACAGGACCACTGTGTGAGGTTCAAAATCATTTAATCATTTTTTCGCTTGTTTTAGTTTACATACAAAAATTATAACCATCAATAGACAACAAAACAAATTCTTCATTAAAACGCCGTAATCATTTAACATGCTAAAAACTACCGCTGCTGTAAAATATTGCATTTATCCGAGTCATATATTGATACAATATTGACTTTTATTGTTATATAATACATCTTTTTAGATAGCTGATGATATAAATCTTTTATAATTCTAAAACAAAAGAAAATATATTTAAATATTTATAAATCCTGCCGAAATTATTTTTGATGAACCTTTAAGGTTATGTCGGTAATATTTTTCAGTAAATCTAAGAAATCGGATGATTTTATAGAGTTTTGTATCTAATTATAATTTTTCATAACTGGACGTCCCATTATTTTATTAGTCATATATCGAATTAAAATTATAATTAATATAATCGCGACCCACTTTATTACTGTTGAATTGTGCAAAGGACAACAAACAGGTATTAAAAATTATCCGAATAATTACAGTCGTCAGAAATATTCTTTGAAACAGTAGAAATGAAATAAAACGAGAGGCCTTATCAAGATATTCAAATCAGTAAATACGATAATCTGTTAGTTAAATAAACCTCTCGGAAAAAGCTTTGATCCCTCATCCGAACAGATTTCATCAGGCCCTTCCAACATTATTGAGACTAAAAGTTCATTATCATTTATTATATTGTATATAATTTTATTTTTAAATGCTAATCTTTTTAAAACTCATGATATAGCGAAAAAAATGCTAGGGCAAACATGGGCTTATTTATTATGGAAGAACAACATTTTGAATATAAAATATTAGGTTTTCCAACATTTTTACTTCATTTTCGGTAAATAAAAAAAAGGGTTTTTTAAATGATTATATTATTTTTGGATTCGGTAATTAAAGATTTTACATTATTATAAACGTGCTAAATTTCAATAAAGAAATAAAGCAGAAATCGTACTTTACTTGAAGCATCAAATAAATGTTTCCTTATAATTTATTTAAATAAAAAATAATTCTTGTAAATTTAGTATTCTTTAATTTATTTTAATATAAATAACATATTACATTTTAGACATAGTTGATGAATCTAAAATTGGTACATAAATCAAGATACACAATTTAGGAACTGTGCAAAAATTGACAATGATATTTTCGTTTATTAATCATACATATTATTGTTATTTACATTGTTATATTCTTTAATATGTAATAAGTGCTAATTTAATATTTATTTGATGCATTGCTCGAAGATTTTAATTTGATTTAGAAATAATTTTTCAGCCTCGAATTTATAGTTTTTAAGCGTACCAGGAAGTCGTATACAATTTTATAAACTAATTTACAGTTTATATATTTTTTAAAATATTTAAACGATATTACACGAAATATTAATAAAGAACTACAGTCCGGTAGGTGTTATATGCACAATTAATTAAATATTTCTTCATCGTGAAGTTACAACGCATGTTTTTCTCACTTACACTAATTCAATTCGCGTGATCCAATACAGAAACATTACAAATTATGCTGACGAAACTTTCGTTCCATGTCACATTTTAAAATTCTGACATTTAAGGACGTAAGATAAACAGTTTGCCGAATCGAATACGCGTCTACTAAAAACGTATTTGAAAATAAATATTCGAGGTCGGGCATGTCCATGCTAAATTTCAGTGTGTTGTTCAGGATCGTTTCATTTCTTCAGATTTTTATGATTTATTTTGAACATGTTTTTATAATTAATTGATGGCATCATGATATAAGCAGCCTGTGTAACAATTGTTTATGATATCCGATATCTCTGTCTTTAAACTGTGCCTATGTACAAATACCAATCTGTAATGTTTTTTCAATGATATTGTTACAGCGTGATGAAACCTTCGGGATAATTTTAAAGAGTAAAGTGGCAGTTTCGAAACTTTTTTTTCCTCCTAGTATTTATTTAGTTTTGGCCAGTGGTGAAAGAGATAATAGAGACCGAAGCGAGATAGGGCGACACCAGCCACCGGCTAAAGAGGTTGGAATCTCCTTGACACAGATCCCACCGTTTCAACAGATTCTCCTTAAACCGCTTAAAAAAAAAGTTAAAATTAAACGTATTCCGCCATTTAAAACAAAATAATAAAATATCTATATGCGACCCTCGTAATGTAATTGATAATTCAATAAATATTTGGATAATAATAACATAGGCTTAGCGAACGTGTAGGCTTGACGCTGATACTATAATCTCTGCCTACTAACTTCCGCGCGCAATCCTCCCGCCTACGCCCCGGTCTACCCTTCGATGATTATTAACTTTTTCTAGGATTCGTTCATTACTAACCCCTCACAACTTTACAAGCCTATCCTAATCTCCGGACTGTCATTATATTAATCTGATAAATGATCTGCAATTCAGCGGTATACAGGTACGGAATATTCTACGGAGCACCTAATTTTTGAATACATATGATGTTCATCCTTAAACTTTAACGGCCAAGTTCTACATTCTTAAGAAACAGTCGGAAGGATGATAGCTTAGTAATATCGAGACCGAAAAATAAAAAGCGATTTTATTCAACAGTTCAATTAAATTCATTTTGATATAATATAAATAAATCTAGCAGAAATTTAGGATCCTCTGATCTTGAAATTTAAGGGTTGGAGATGATTTTCCATCAAATTGGCCTGAAGTAAATTCCGGTAAACAAATTTTCTAAACATGAATAATCGTGGAGCCCATACCAAAGGAAATGTATCCACTTGTAATCTAACTACCATATAATCTTATCTGGTTATATTATTTTTTAATAAAATGTTAAAATAAAATAAATTATTTATTAAAATTACTTAAATATTATTATTATTATTATCTATTTTTTCCCCTCGCATTTGCGGGTTCAAAACTGAGATGAGAGACAAGCCCCCCAACCATCTGCAGTTCTTATTTTTTGATTTTTATATTGTTCTTATTTAAACATTCAGAAATTTCTGACGATTCTGGCTGTGTCTAAGAGAACTGCCTGTTGAGCCTCCTTTAAAACCTCGACCGGAATTCCTAGATTCTCAATCCCCACCACATTGGATTTAGGAACCAATTATTAGACGGATATAAGAAGAACTATTGCTCTAAAATAAATACAACAGTCATAATAAAAATATGTTATTAAAAATAATGCATCATACTATTTAAATTATTAAAATCAAATATATAAACCAGCGCTTAAAGCGAGTTTTTTAAATATTTTTTATATATTATTTTTGTATATCTGATCCTTTTGTATTTAATAATAAATTATTGTTACAGGCTGTTGACTGGTGGAGTGTTGGTGTTCTGACATACGAATTGTTAACTGGTGCATCACCTTTCACTGTTGAAGGGGAAAGAAACACTCAACAGGAAATTTCCAGGTAAATTGTTTCCCCGATTATATTATTTTATATATTTTTATCCTTTTTAATCGTTGTTGTAGTGCATAGATTGTGATCCCTATGTTTAAACAACTCTTATCCACTAATTTCAATTACAACTTTACTAATTACTTACTTAATTTTGTAAAATGTTAATTATGTTATACACAGCCATACTCGTTAGACCCTTAAGGAACAAAACTAACGTTAAACGAAGGGGAAAAAAATCTTAATGCTATTCAAAAGATTTTAAGAAACACCTTTCTCTCGAGGTGTCCCCTTCACTTCCTATATCTGAGAAGTCATTTATGCGTCTCAACTATTATCAATCGCCATTTTTGATGTGTTGGCATCTTAAATTGTCAAAGAAATGCTCTCAATTTAGAAAAATGCGTTAATCGGTATGAAAATATGCAACCGGATCAAAAATCCTAGCAGATATCAGTTCATTTAGAAGCAACTTAAACAAAATATTTCTCGCGTTTAGTGAGTTCTAGTATAAACTGTGTTTTTACATAGTTTTTTTCACCTTCAACGAACATGAATGAAAGCGATAAGGGAATTGTTTCACACGCTTTCCCCTCGTGAGCCCCTAAATCAAGGACTGAAAACATAATTAATTATTATAATTACTTAGTAATATATTATTGTTAAATAATTGCGAGGTATCATCGTAACTTTTTTTTTTTTACTGAGGGAAAAATCACTCCTTTAATGAAAGATGTATTAAAAACCTTTTACATACTTTTTTCCTCGTATGTAATGGAAGGGACGATGTTTAATGTTATAATAAAGCAATATTTACAAATCAGACTGAGTTTTAAATGTGAAAGAAGTTACTATATTCAGTCGTAAAATTATTCACTTCGTAATAACTTTTCAAAAACCCTCCTGAATGTGGCAAGGTGGGAATAAATATCTTTCTAAAAAAGAAAGAACGGTCCCGAGAAGCATTATATAAATGTCTTATTTTACTTTAAAAGAAAATGGAATTTTTGGTATACAGAAAAGTTCTAAAAAGGTTTTTTGAAATGGAACTGAAAATTCTAGTTGTTAAAAATGTGGTACTGTACGGATTATATGCCAGAGATCGTGTAAAACAATTATATGGCCAAAATCACCCTCAATCACTAGTATTTTTTCCAATTTAGGGTGCCTTACTTAGTAGAAGCTGAGTGATCCCCAAGAGCGTCTTCAGAGCTCACAGGACCGATTCTCGGCTCGTGACAATATTAATAATTTACCTGTCACAGCTGGTCTCTAACTCGGTTCCTAGAGATCAATAACTGAGCACCGTACATACTAAACCGTACATACTCTGTGCTGCCTTACAATATTCTTAAACTTGAAAAAAAATGTAATTGTTTTTCAATTTTCTTCATGATTTTCCTTACATCTGATTTATGTTTAAAACTCGCAATACATGTTATAGCCAGCTATCTTAGCCTTCCCAATCGCTTCTTGGAAGCAGGTTGAGTTGTTACAGAAGTTGTTTTAGCCAATTAGTGATAGGATTTAATTGGATGAAGCCGGGAAGAGAAGTGAAGATCTACTTTCGTGAAATGGCCATCCTTACTTCCTTAATACAATTATTCTGCCACATTTTCACCTTTTTTTCCCCTATCCCATGTACGGAGAAATTGTTTGATTAACGATATACTCTCATTATTGAACTACAGCTTTTAATTGCTATATTATTTTAAATATTTTTGATTAAAAAATTATAATAATATATTATTTTAAGTTTTAATTTGAACTAAACAGGTTTTTAAAAATAAATTTCTTATACAATGTTTATCCTTTGAAATTACTTCTTCTCATTAAAGGTAAACAAAAAAATGATAAAATGTTCGAAACTCATTAGTAAACAATTAAATCAAATTTATATCAAAAGCTAAGCTATTATAAATTAAGAACACCTTCCATTCTTTAGATACAGAAAAAGAAAGATTCATGGGAAAATAATTTTTATTTATTGAAGATAATTCAAAAGTTAAAAAACCTTTTTCAAAATTTAGAAATTGTTATGAGAAGTAATTGAAAATCAGCATTTTATTTATGATTGATTAAAAAAACAATCTTTCAATAAATTCCCGTTAAATATTTACTGGTTACAAAGACTTTTTAAAGAACAAAAAATAAAAATAAAATAAAAATTGTTATTTAGGAAGGTTTATTTTATAAAATGAAACATGTAAAACATTGTTGATAAAGCTTTCTATTATAAATACATTTTTAATTAAAACATTTTGCTTTTACAGATGTTTAATAATCCATAAATTTTAAACAGTTCGATGAAGATTGAGATTTATTGAATATTTATTTTTATTGAGATTTATTTATTCTATATTAATATTAATATATACGATTTTATTTTATTTTAGGAGAATACTCCGGACCACTCCTCCAATACCAGATGACCTTTCCCCTAATGTGGCAGATTTCATTGCCAAACTTTTAGTCAAAGACCCCAGAAAGAGGTTAGGTGGAGGAATGGATGATGCTGAAGAACTGAAGCGCCATCCTTTCTTCAACGTAAGTATAATTCTTTTTTTTTTTTTTTAATGCAATATTAATTAATGTAAATTATTAATAGTTTTCACTTGTAAATGTTTGGAATAATTATACAAAAGTAATATATTATAAAAAATAATTGTTTTCATAAAAATTTACTTTAATTTTAATATGATAAAATATAAAATGTAGAAACTATTGCCATGGAAGTTAAGTATTATTAAATTATTCCTTATGTTTATATATAAAATAATTAAGAATTTCCCACTGACCTCATTTTTTTGTTATTGAACAGGGTTTAGATTGGGAAGCGCTTGCGAGGAAAGAGATTTCCGCTCCTTTTGTTCCTAAAATCTCTGGTGAATTGGACGTAAGCAACTTCTCTGAGGAATTCACCAAAATGATTCCAACTGATTCTCCTGCCATCATCCCTCCAAACTTCGACAAAATATTCAAGGTAACTACCTAAAAAATTTAATTTCAACTTATATTTTATGTTTAGTAATCAAAGAATATATCATCTGTTTTGGAGCTTAAAGGGATCAACTTCAATTTTGTGAAAACATTTTTTTTATTTACCTGTATCTTTCTGAACTAAATTGTGTTCAGTTTCGACAAAATTGTGAAATTCTTATGAAGTAACGAAATAAAAGTATGTTTTTGATGATCACATATTTTTCAATTATGAAGCATAAATTTAATTCAGGCGCAATAGCAAAAATGCATTTGATCACTTATATCTCCAAACTGATAATATTATTTGTTACAAATATGTGATTAATAACTCATTGTAATATAACTTCCCAATCATTCTGTAAAATGGGCCAATTTCAATACAGAAAGATTTAAAAAAAAAAAGTACTGTGAGCTAATCAAGCAAAATCGTATGGCTAAGAAAAAATATTTAGAAAATTCATTGTTTATAATAGATTATTGTATACCATCTGATTTTCTATCTCGTAATTCTTGTTACAATAAGTTTAATTATAAATTAAGTATGGTATTTATAAAATAAAAAAACAATGAGTTACATATCCTAAAAGTCATTCTTAGTCAATCTTTTTCTCAAAATAAATCTTTCATTTAGTCTTCTCACAATATTTTAGTAT
This sequence comes from Troilus luridus, assembly GCA_964056705.1. NCBI lineage: Eukaryota > Metazoa > Arthropoda > Insecta > Hemiptera > Pentatomidae > Troilus > Troilus luridus. Next base: position 117,639,787 of record OZ057413.1, on the reverse strand, counting down.
ACTTTTAAATTACCTTTATTTAAATTTATTTACCAGCCATGATTTATACACTACATCTTGTAATTTAAATTTTGTTTTCTTGTTCTTATTTAAGGGTTACTCGTATGTTGCACCTTCCGTTTTGTTCAGTGAAAACGTCATAAGTGATGAAATCTTCAAGCCAAGTCACGATAAGAGACCCACCATAGCCAATCTAATTGCTCAAACATTCAAGGTAAAATTATATATTCCTTATTGCTCTGTATAATCTCAGTTTTTATTAAGTAATTATGTATAATTAGAACATTAAATAAACCGAGCATTGCCTTATAAGTCAATCATGCTTAACAAATAATGAATTGCATAAATAATAAGATTTCTTTTAATATTTTAATAGGAATCTCAATTCTTTGAACATTACGATGTTGATCTGGAAAGGAGTGGAGTATTAGGAGATGGTTCTTTTTCGATTTGCCGAAGATGCGTGGAAAAGTCGACTGGAAAAGCATTCGCTGTGAAAATAATAAGCCGAAAAGTTGATTCAACGAGAGAAATAAATTTACTCAGAGCTTGCCAAGGACACCCTAACATAGTCAATTTACACCAGGTCTATTACGATGAGGTAATTTAATGAAAATATTTAATTTTATATCTGATTGCGTATTTTCCTTTTGAGTGAAGTTGAAGAAACAATAAACTTATTAACATTGTTTAATGGCTTTCAGGCTCACACTTACTTGGTGCTAGAACTTTTGGAAGGTGGCGAATTACTTCAGCGGATAAGAAGGAGAACCAGGTTTACCGAGAATGAAGCAAGTAGAATTATGAGGCAGCTTGTTTCGGCTGTGAATTTCATGCACCTTCACGGTGTTGTTCATCGAGATCTCAAACCAGAGGTAAAATTGGGTTATTAAATAAATAATAATTAAATATATAAGCACATAACTAAATAAATCTATAAATAAATTAATATATGCTCTCACCAACCCAGTTTAGGCATAACCCACCAATAAATTAATCCATTTATACACTAACAGATCAGAATTTAATTTATTCTTTCATTTTTAGTATCAGACATTTCATTTTCAATTGATGAAACCTCACTCCGTTACATTAAATGAAATAGTTTTCTATGTTAAAGTAATATAAGTCTAAAACTAAACGTATCAAATAAATCTGTCAGTTATTCATAAAGAAAATGTATTACCTATTATAAGTACTACAAATAGGTAGACATTTATATAAGATTATTCTTTTACACCTTAGATTATTATATATATATTTTTTTCAGAATCTTTTGTTTACTGATGACGGCTGTGATGCCCACATCAAAGTGGTCGATTTTGGCTTTGCACAGCTGAAACGCGAAGGGGACTCGCTTCACACTCCATGTTATACCCTTCATTACGCTGCTCCTGAAGTCCTGCACAACTCAGCTCAAGGATATGATGAAAACTGTGATTTGTGGAGTCTTGGTGTTATTTTGGTAATTTTAATATTTAATTGTATGGAAAATTAGGTAGATTTTATTAGGCTTATTTCAGATCATTGCTAGGAAGAATTGAAGGATATATTTATCGAATGAAATAAAAAAAGTGATAAAACATAATTACTTAATTTAAGATCCATTTAAAGATTATTAACCAATCTTTGTGATTTTTAATAATTTTAATAAGCATGATCAATATTATACAGTATGTAAAAAGTTATGCAGTAAAACATTAAGCTTTTAAAATTATTTATATTATAAATGTGTTATAAAGTTATTTTAATAACTAATGAGGTAGTTAATAAATATTCATAAATGTATATCTTTTTTTTTTACAGTATACAATGTTAAGTGGTCGAGCTCCATTTTTGGCTAGATCAAGGGACGATAGCTCAGTTGCGATTATGAACAGGATAAAGGAAGGAGATTTCAGCTTTTGCGGCGGTGCGTGGGAATCGGTCTCACACGAAGCCAAGGAATTGACAAAAGGTTAGTTTTTACTTTTTATAAGGAGACAGAACTATTCTATTGACATTAAATCTATTTACTTCAGTTTTTAACCAATATTTTGACTATAAAATAAAATTTACTAATATTTTATCGGTTATTAATCTTTGCCATTGCATCAATTAGACTTTAAACTATTTTTTTTTTTTCCTTTTAGGTTTGCTTACGGTTGAACCTTCTCAGAGACTGAGAATGTCTGGACTTCTGTCTCATCCTTGGTTACTAGGTTGTGACGTAGCTTCCACACCTCTTATGACTCCTGATGTTCTGACTGCTTCTGCTGAGTATGGTGTTGCAACTGCATTCAGTGCATTTCATAAAGCTACTCGTGAAGGATTTAGACTACAGGTAGTTTTTTTAAAAATCTATTTTATAATTAATAAAATTACAGTGGAATCCCGATATTTCGTATCCCGATTATTCGTATTTCCAGCTAATTCGTACAAATTTGCCGGTCCCCAGAGAAAATCCCGATTAATGGTATAAAATCAATGCATTTCAGACCCCTCAATAATTCGTATTATTTTTATGATCGAGGTGACTTATAACGTCATATAATTCGTATTTCCAGTTTTAAAATATTGTTACTTAGTACTGTTTTCGAAAGGGGGGGAGAGAGAACAGTGAAGCAGATATGCCAGGGAGCAGAATGAAAATAAATCACTAAATTTGTATTGTTTTTTTACACAACTATGTTTGTATTGTTTACAGGCACAGTATTGTTTTTTAAGGGAGAGCGATTGAGAGAGACAAGTTTTCTAAGAAATCTTTTAAGTAATTCGTACTGTTTTCACTCAAAGGAAATTAGGGTAGTAGAGAGGGGAAGTTCTAGGAATTTTATTAAGCTTTTCTTACAATCACACTTTTATTTACGATTCAGTTCCGTTTTGTTACCGTTGTGACACGTAATCATGCCTCCAAAATACATTAGCCTCTCTATTGAAGAGAAACAGCAAATCATAAACGCCGTGACCAGTGGCTGTAAGCTAATTGACGTATCCAAGCATTTCATCGTCCCTGGTTCCACGATCACATCAATCCTGAAGAACAAGGACAAAATCACTTCCCAGACTTGTAAAGAACTTAAAAAAGTTGTTAACATAAGCAAGGAATTCAAATGTACCAGTTGGAGGTAATATTTGAAGGGAAAAAGTCCGAGTTTTCACAGAAAAATGGGAATTGAAGACTTTCGTGCAAATTATGGATGGTTCGATAAATTCAAAACATTGCATTAATACGTTTTTTAATTTTGTACTGCCGATAATTGGTATTCCCGATAATTCGTACCAAATCATCAGTCCCTTGACCATACGAATTATCAGGATTCTACTGTATTAACTTTTGATAATTTAACAATTTTATTTATAACTTTACAATCTTTTTAATAAAGGGTGAAATTTAACCAATAGCTTTGATGAGAGAATTTGATATTTCAACAACCTTAAATATTATTAGAATGTTACTTAATAATCTTAAAACTATCTTTTTCATTATTCAGAATTAAGTTTAAAATATCAAGAATAAATAATGACAAAATGTTTGATGCAATTACCAAATATTGCCTGCTAGATACCTCTCTCCACTAACTTTGTCAAAATACAAGCCAGCAAATCTTCTTTTTTGACTTCCTCTTATGCCATTCCAAGTGTCGAGGAGCTTTTTTCTAAGGCTACTTTATTTACTTTGAATAAAATATACTTCAATGTAGGTTATAATCCCAGCAATGATGGGCCCTTTTCTGACAACTGGTCTCCCGAATATTTGTGTCCCCTCAGGAGGAAGGGGCAGCTTAAATTCAGTACCCATTGAGTATCCCATAGTTTTAAAAATTAATTAAATTACAGTTTCTTTTTGCATGGTATGTTTAATATTGGCAAGATAGTAAATATATATTCACACTTACACTTATATTATTGTATTTAAATAAAATTTCTTTCTTTGATCCTTCAGGATGTTGTGAATGCTCAATTAGCTCAAAGAAGGCGAATGAAGAAGTCATCAGTAGACAACAGAAGTTTTTCAACTTCTAGCAGTTTCTCGAGTTCCAGTTCCTCTGGTGAGTGTAAAAGACAATCTAAAAAAATTATTTTGAAGTCTAAACTTTCTGTGTTATTAACACTAATAAATTGAAACATTATTTAAGATATTTCAATAGCTTAAGATAAGTGAATTCAGATATAAAAAATATAATTCTGTTCAGATTTAAGTAAATTTTATGATGTGATGCATTTATAAAAAATTGAATTTTATGGTTTAACTGTTGGCTAACAGTGTTGAGTCCTGAAATATTCTGTCTTGAATATAAGTTGACATATATATATATATATATATATATATATATATATATATAGATATATATGTATATATATATAGATATATATATATATATATAGATATATATATATATATATATATATATATATATATATATATATATATATATATAGATATATATATACATATATTTATGGAGAAGAAAATTGTTTGGGTGGAGGTCAGTGGACGGATTTCTTAAATATAGTCTATTTATTTGAAACCAACATTTCAGCCCACATTACAGTTCTTCTTCAGGGCTCGATAGAGGAAATACAAACAAATGAAAATGACATTTAAAGAATTTTAAAGTAAAATTTTACTTTATCTTTTACTTTTTTGTTCTTTACAATTTTTTTATATAATATGTCAATTTGTTTGTATCTTGTCTAGACTATCCAGCCTTGAAGAAGAACTGAAATTGGTTTCAAATAAATAGAATAAATAATAATCAATAAATAAAAAAAAAAAAAAAATTCAACCCTATTTAAGAAATTTTTATATTGGGAAAGAGAAAAACATTTTCTAGTAAATTATATTTTCTTAATCCTTATTGATCACTTGAGACGTTTCGACAATGTGTCATTTTCAATCTATTACATTTAGTTTTCTGCATCAGAACCAATCATTTATATAACTTTATTACAGCTATAAGTCTAAAAATTCTCCAAGTCACATTCATTTTAAAATTTATTTAAATAAAAACTCTAGGGGAATATTATGTAGAATATTATCTTGACCATGGAGGATAAATGATCTCCTAGAGTTTTTATTTAAATAAATTTTAAAATGAATGTGACTTTGAGAATTTTTAGACTTATAACTGTAATAAAGTTATATAAATGATTGGTACTGATGCAGAAAACTAAATGCAATAGATTGAAAATGACAGAGTGTTGTCGAAACGTCTCAAGTGATCAATGAGGATTAAGAAAATATAATGACTGGAAAATAGTTTTCTCTTTCCCAATATAAATTCCTAAAGAAATGAGTCCAGTTTATAAGAAAAAAATTATAGAAATTATTTCACTGACTTCCACCCAGAACCTTTTCTTTACCAGAAATATTTCATATTCATTAGAAGAGAAACATATTAATTTGACCACCTTTCCTCAGTTCTTTTTTATGACTGAAATTACTTCAGATATTTTTTATGTGATATGATCTTTTCTGAATACAAAAAATTGTAGTCTTGTGATTATGGTTTTGAATTTAATATATTTTTCATTTCATAACTATATGTTGTTTTATTTTGTAGGTGTATCATCAGTTCAAACACCCGTAAGGGTTAGCAACTCCAGTGCTACTCATCCTAAGCCAGCACTGCGGGGTAAAGCTAACGATGAAGGGAATGTTTTTAATTTTGGAGAAGCAAGAGTGAAAGAATACTTGTCCAGCCTATCGAGTAATTCTTCTGAATCAAACACTCCAATCACTTTTACCCTATCACCTGTACCACTGCCAAAGAATAAGAGATCTGGTGATAAAGAAGGAAATAGGACTACGGGTCCGATGACTAGGGCCAAAAGAAGAAGGCAGCTTGAAGCTGCCAATGAACCTACACCGCAGCTTAAAAGAAAACATACCCACCACCATCACCGAAGTAAAAGACAAAAAAACGATCAAGCAACTACCTCTGCTTGACCCTAAATCATCCTCATTCTAGTTATGATGTAAATATTAGTTTAGAATTTTTGAGCTATAGTCATTTAATGCGATAATTATAGATCGTTAGTGATATATAATTAATAGGGATTTGTCTCCCTTTAAATGTTATATAAATATATTTATCTAGAAATCTTCTGTTGTAAAATAAAATGTATTTTAATAGTTAAAATTACCATAACTTTCACTTTGGCCTTGAACCCTTTCGATGTAAAGATTAAATAGGCTTTATAATTACTTTTATGTGCAATGGTACTAATTTTGCATTTTATAATTTTAGATTTTTTTTTCTTTTAAACACAAATTTTAAGAGTGTATTTTATCTCTTTGATGTAAGTCTGAAGCTTGATGAAAGTAATTTTGATGAGTTTCAGTAGCCAGAGTTATTTTGAAAAAATGTAAATTTTATTGCTTGTGTAAATTTCAGTTCCACTCAGTCATATATGTATGATTTCATTATTAGGCATATGTAAGAAAAAATAATGGCTGTGTCATGAAAAATGCTTTTAGTCTTTCCCTTGCAGTAAGAAGACCAGAGCTATGGTTTTGGAAGCTGTTGACCAAATTTTTTGTAGATAATACTTCCTGAAGAAATGAAGTCATAAATAAATTAAATGAAAAATGTTTAGGAAAAAAAAACTTAAAACTGATAAAATTTATTATTTCATACTTTATGAAAGTGACAGTGTCCCTTTGTATGAAGTAGATTCCCATTAAATGTATATTTTTAAGCTGTGACACAAGTCTTCATTTTCATATTTTTAAGTAAAACATAGAATATATTATCATGAGTGCACACCATAAAAATTAGTTTTTGTTTCTATGGTTTTTCATGCACTTTATTAATTAATATATCCCATAGTTTCAAATATAAAAATTATCTTCACCAAGTGCCTTAAATTAATTTTTGTATTTCAGTCAATGAGAAAAAAAAACATTATAAACGTAGTATGTATGTAGGTAAATTTTGTTGTTAATATATTGTTGTTTTTCGTTTTTTTTCATTTATTTTTTATGGTTATACGTTATATAAATGTTTATCTTTAAATGTGAATGAGTACTTATTTAGGGTGTGCATAATTTGCTGTAAGGCTGCGAAAAATTTTTGACTGAAGAGGCCTGTATAATTTGATGATATATCATGTATTTTTTATTTATACAATATTTATTTTTCTCCTGAACCTCCAAAGAGTGCCTCTAAGTCATGAAGATACGTAAGATTTATTACCTTATCATTGATTAGAGTATATATTGTATGTTATTTCTTGTAAATAGTTAATATTTAAATTGTGTAATTAATTGCTTGTAAATGTTGTCCCCTAGCATCTCAGGAAGTTTACGTAAATATCAAGGGTTATAAGTTTCTGATAAGAATAAACTGTTAAATTAATTACATTTAAATCAGATGATTTCTTTTTATTGAATATGTCTATAATACCATGACAAGTATTAATAATGTATAGTAGTATGGACTCATACTTTCAAAAGACATAATTGTTATGCTTTATGAGATCTTCCAAATAAAAATGAATTTTTTGAGCGCTAAAACAGTTTACTGTTTGGAAGAATTAATTCTGAATCTTTATTATTACCCCATTAGAATTTATATTAAGAGTACTTCAGTTCCTTTATTGCTTATTTGTCAATCTGTAAATGCTAATTGTCAATTCCCTGAGAAATTAAATTAATGCATGGGGTATTATAAAGACGATTTTAGTTCAAATTTTCATTTTTTTTTTTTTTTTTTTTTGTACAAATCTGTTGTGTAATGGTTTTTAGTGTTCGGAGAGGGTATAGAATTGTACATTCATAATTACTTATACATTTGTTAAAACTTTCATAAGCAAACTAGAATTATTCAGTGAATGATTGTTTGCTAAAGCATGCCTATGTTGCCTTATTAATTACATGTGATGGTTCATCAGTAGATAACTGAAAGATTTATTTTTATACCCAAGAAGTGAGTTGCTATTGTATAAAAAAAAAAAAAAATAATAAACCTAACACATGAGTCATTTCAGTCATAAGACTTTGAAAAAAAGAAAAAAAATGAAATGTTAAATATTGTAATTTTTGTGTATTATTTCATGTTTAATATATGTAGAAAAAACTAAAGATAATATATAAATGTTGGGAACTTTGAAGTGAATATATACAGATATATATATCTATACAATTGTATTTTATTATTCTTTTTAAGAATTTCCTCTTTCCATTCCCGTTATCCATGATAATTCAATCCTTAACTATGATAATTAACAATAAGTATGAAATGTTTAAATACCATCAATTCTTTCCCTTGGATTAAGGTAAGAGGGGTGCGAAATAGCTTTGACGGTGGAAGAAATAATAAAGTGTTAAAATCTAAACATTAATAAACTAAATAATGAATTTATTTTTATCATTAAAAGCCAATATTAAAACCTTTTTTCATAAATTCAATTCTGAAAGTAAGTAAATATATCCACAGCAATAATATAAAATGAGTAGGGTTCCTTGATTAATTTACCAAAAAAACATAATTTTCTAAATATTAGAAATACTATATTTAATTTGTACATCTTATTAAAATGCAATGTTAATTAAACTCTGAAGGTATGCATTTTTAATTCTAATTAATATTTTTAATTCTAATTAATTAAATAATGATAATATTTACATTTGTTGTAAAAGGAACTTCATATTGGTAAAAAAAAACTAACTCAGCAATATTACATTATTTATACTGGGGACTAGCTTCGAGTCGAAACTTATTGCCAATAATTATTAAAGATTTGTAACTTGAAATAATATTGTTATATATATCATTATGATACCTGAATTTCATGTCTCCAGTTATAACCTCTAACCAAAGCACATATATTTTTCTGTTGTATAAACTATACAACAAATAAAAAAGTTGTATGGACTATAAAAAGTATAAGAGATAGAAATGGTTCATTTAAACTTATTTTATGATAAAACATTATTTAGAAACTTGAAAGAAAAAAAATAATTTAAATGTAACATTAGAATTGATCCAAGCAACATTTTCTCTAATGCTTAGTTTTTTTTTCTATTTTATTTGTGTATTTCGGTAATAATTTCATCTAGAAATGAACGTTTCAACAAGCATATATCATCTATACTTCGAAGGGTTAATTGAAACTTTTATTTCATGATGAAATGACTATTGAAATCTACTCATTTGTATTTTTGGAAAATATTAAGATGAAAGGAATAAACAGTTAGAACTTTTTGTAACTCAACTTGAAGGGACAAACTGTGGAACAGATACCAAGAATATTAAAAAGGAAGCAAATGGAAAGTTAAAACATGTAGTGACATAACTAAAAGCGACAACCTGTGGAACTGATTCCTTAGAATTTAGTTACCATTATTCCCCAACTTTCTCTCTTCTAAAAATTTTCAGACATACCATTTTGGCTTTTGAATGGTATAGAAATAAAATAATTAATTATGTTAAGATGGTCCATGGGTTCAATATGAAAGGATCTCAAATGGTATAAACTATTTATTATAGAATGATTTTCTATAATTATTGGGAATAATTTCCTAGTTTCTGTAAATATTAATCAGCAAGTTATATCTAACAAGTAAAATATCCGAGTTAAAATGATATGATTATGAACATACTATAATGAAATAGATAAATTTTTTTTAAATTACCCATTAGCTATAAATACTGAGTAAAATTGATTATAACGGATGTTATACTTACTCATCCGAGGGATGAATCATAAGAATTTAAAAAAAAATTAAATTTGAAATTTAGAAGTAAGTATGCCATTTTGTTTTTTTTCCAGTCTTAAACTATAAAAAGTATAAGAAATTCAAATGTTTCATTTAAACTTATTTTATGATAAAATATTTGAAACTTGAAAGGAAAAAATAATTTAAATGTAACATTGGAATTGATACCTTAAAGACCACTATTAAATTGCAGTGAAGGATGGAGATGTTCCAAGAAGTTCTTAATTCAATAAAAGAGGATTCCAGTGATGACTCAGCACACGATTTTCATTTTATACCGCCACCTCAAAGTATTAAAAAAAAAAAGAACAAAATTTTTTGTTTTACATATCAAAGTAAATAAAGATGTGTTTAAAAAAATGAGAAATTAGTTTATTAAGAAAGGGATTATAAATATCAAACCATTATTTTTAAAGAAAAAAAAATATATATAACTTAAATATATATTACAAGTGTTTGTAATATTTAATTTAGCATGAAAATATGAAAATCTATTGTTAAAAAAATAAATATATAAAATTCAATTATTATTAGTACATAAATTGAATTAATAGTAAATAAATAAATAGTAAATACATAAGTTTAATAATTAATATAAAAAGTATTGTTATACAAATAATCATTAAATAAATTAACAAACTTGTAAATTCTAAAATTTAAATTTAAAAAATGTATATATGTATATGAAAGAAATTTAGATTTCTATGACTAGCTTATTAGTTTTCCCACCTTTTTAAGCATAGTTTAGTTAGTGCAATGGCTGTTTTAGGTGTTAAGAGCGGTTTTTATTTCAAGTGTCTGTGATTGAAATATTATTAACTAGTGATGTTTTATTAAGGTATTATAAATGAATTATTTTATTCTTACTTAAACAAAATATTATTTAGCTGTATACATTTATTACAGTTTCATATAAATCAAGGAATTTGTAAAATATTTTGATCACCCTAATTTCATAAGTTTCTCTGCAGATGTTATTAGACTAGCAGAGTGTTTGGTCACTATCAGATAATTTTAATTAATCATCCCTGTTCCCTGCATTAGTTTTATATTATTATATAATATCCTTAAATGTGATCAAATTTTTATTCGGAGTATCCACTAGTAACAGTAAATGACCTTTAACATGAATTAGTTGTAAATTTATTTATTTATGATAACCTTGAAAGTGACTAAATTTTTTTTACATCCTTTTCAATCATAAAATAATCTTAAGCCTTCACCATTACAAATGTTGGAGGGTTTTCGGTTAAATAAACATGGTTGGAATGCACTATTACTAAGCCTATATTGTGTATGGACGTGATTTGGGCGATTCACTCTCACACAAGTATAATAAATTTGCATTAATTGCTGTCTGACTATTCACTCCATCGTAATATCAATCATATTCCACCCAACCATTAGACAATGTACAATATGTGTAGCAATATATAATATAAGTGTAGCAAAATTGTTAAACTTTCAAACTGTTAACAGTTGTTACAATATATAGTTTTTATCTACTAAAATTATTATATTAAATCAATGGTTATGTGTTAATTTGTTTTAATATCAACTTAAACTTTTAAATCAATCGTATCGATTTCGGAAGGATCTTAAAACATTGATACATCACTAGAGATTTATCTATGTCTTACAGCCGGACAGAGCTAGGGTTCAGTCAAACAATATAGACATTTGGCTCTTTAAGGCATAAAAAGAATGAAAAAAAAGGAAAGCAGGGTAGCTCTGCGTATAGGGTGCTGAACCATATTAGTAACCAGTTGTGGCAGAAAAATTATTTATGCTGTTAACAGGCATGAAACTACTCTGAAAGGACTGGAGACTCATGATTTTCTCCCTATTGAGGGTATCCATTTTACAGGGGCTGGGTGAACTATTGGATTGTGTTAAGATCCCACAAAGTAAAGTTACAGTTCTTAACTGACTGGTTTCTTGGATTGACTTTATAAATATACAAAAAATATCTTGAATCTTAATATATTACAGTAATATTTGATATTTTTAATTGGTCGAGAATATATTGTATTTTTTTAAATTAACAAAATTAAAAAAAATAATTGCTCACATTAATTACACATTGGTGAATAATAATTGTACTTTCAATCATATTTTTATTTTTACAGTACTTCATTTAAAGAATGCATATTTATTTATATTTGTACTACATTTAACAAATATTAGCCTATTAGTTTATAGTCCTAAAAATATTTCAACTATTTTATATTCTTTTCAAATATATCATATAGGGGTTATGGAAGATTTGCTTCTTTGTGTAAGCCACATAGACTGAATACATCTCTTTTCTTATCTTTATTTTCAAGATTAACTGTTTGAAGCATTCAGAATCAAATGCTGTAACTCCAAATTTTAAAACAACTTTTTTCGACTTTATATTTTTCACTCATTTAGTCAAGCTACGCTTTATGCTCTCGACACTTAAGGTTTAAAGCTATAACAATTAAGGAGGCAAAGTGTCGTTTAAGACAAAATTGCTTGACTGGACTTGTGAAAAAGTCAAGTTTTGACATTTTTGAGTTATCTAGATTTGGTGCTGAATGACTCATTTATCTTTTTTCCTTTTCATAGAAAGTGATCTCTATGATAAATGGTTTTTATTTCTAATTTGAATTTGTGTTTTATTTTTGATTCTTGAATTACTGTTCAAATACAAATTATTCAAATAATCATTTTTTAAATAACTTGCTAACATTAAACTTGCAAACTTTATATTGATTTTTTTACTTTTTAAAAATTCCTCTATTGATGGAAGGCTTGTGGTATACATTATATAGATTAAAGATTTAAATTTTATTTAACTTTTTTTATTTTTTGCTTTCACAATTTTAAGTATCAAACGTCCATGTATCAGGGTATTTTACTATCCTCAGAATCATAATCTTTAATGATCGTATAAACTATTTTCTATTATACCCCTATTTTCATATAAATTGCAAATTAAGATCCTAATAAAGGAGTTATGTCTGGTTGATATTTGTAATTAAATAAATCATAATAGGAGTCTATTCTATTGTCATGGTACTATAATTTATTGAAGAAAAAAACTATGAAAGATAAAAATAAAGGAAAGTGCAATTATCAACAATAACAATTCTTTTGGTTAGAGGAACCAAACAAAAAAGCCACGTATGGGTCCACCACAGTTCTTTCAGACCAGATCCTCAACAGACTCAAGAATGTTAAGATGCTATCCAATCATCTTATGCCTCCACAATCTGTATTTAATGTGATTGTATAAAAAGGGTATAGGGGACAAATAAAAATGTTTAAACCTTTTTAGTTTATAAAGTAATTGTCTGCAATTTGTAAGTTGTGGTATGAGTATTCGAGAACAAAACATGTTTAAGACACGAAGCATTATACAAGTTCACATTTTTTTATGGGAACATTGTAAAAAGAGAAAAACTGATGGGAAATCAATTCCATTAATGTGAACAATACATTGGGTGAAATTTCTAACTTAGCTGCTTCATTTCAGTGATGGTTTTGCCTTATATTTTTCCTATACTTTCAATTTCTTTTATAAGTTCTAGTGGTATCATACATTCAATGCAATTTTGTCATAGTCTTTTGTCCTTAGGATTGAATAAATACAAAAGAATACAACAAAGAATGCTGAAACTAACATTACATAAGTGTTAATCAAAGTATAATTTATTTTGGTATCATTAACACTAGTTGTCTCTTTGAGTTAAGTCGCAGCAATTTTTAACTTTTTATTAGTTTCCTTAATACTCTCTAAGATAAAAATAATAATTTTTAGTACAAAATAAATTTAGCTATGGGGAATGAGTATATTTTGGTAATTATTTCATCAAGAATTAAATGTGTCAACTAACATTTGAATTATAGCTGATATATGTTTGTTGAAACGCTCATTTCTTGATGAAATGATTTTAGAAATATACACACTTCCCATAATTACACTCTTTTTCCCATACCAAAGCTTATGATTATTTGTATTTTTGGAGAATATTTAAAAGGAAACAAATGAAAAGTTAAAACTTGTTTTGACTCAACTCAACAACCTGCGGAACTGATACCTTTTTTTAAAATATATATATAATTAATAATATATAATAAATAATAATTAAGAGACCGAGAACCAAATGGGCTGAGGGAAGGAAGAGAACCCACAAAGAGAGAATGAAAGCCATATGGATGATCAGAACGGTGAATCATAAAAGCACTGCGTGATCTGTCAGGGTAATAAATAATAATAATAATAATTAATAATCCAAAGATAATAATAGTTTTTTTTTTAGGTTTTAATTTAGCAAAGATTAGTAAATGATGTTTCATCTTATTTTTTTTTTCTTATTTACATTTCTTATTCTTTAACAGATTTTGGTATTGTTTCAGTGCCGGTAGTTTCGTCATTCTTAATTTTCGTAAAGTGGTGATCGGGAGTGCAGAGTGTTTTTCAGTGCATTAAAAGCAGATAGCCTTTCAAAATGTTTTTTCCTAAGTAAGTAATCAAACAATTTTCATATTAGTTTTGTTCATTTGTTGGATATGCATCAATATTAATTAATTAATATTAATGACAAATTTTAAGTAGGCTTTAAAAATATATAATTACTTCCACAGTAATGACTATTCATTTCATTACTATTTATTTACTCATTTTTTTTCTTTTTTATATTTCTTATTCTTTTATCAGATTATTGTATTTTTTTAGTGCAGGAAGTTTCGTCGTTCATAGTTTTCATAAAGTGGTGCTCGGGAGTGCGGTATGTTTTTCCGTAGTTCAGTGCATTAAAATCAGTGTTGGTGTTTCATAATGGTTTTCTTAAGTGAGTAATCAAACAATTTTCATTTTAAGTGTGTTTATTTGTTAGATATACATCAATATTAATAAGTAGTATTTTAAGAATGTTAAAAAAATAAGTAATTTTTCAGTAGTAATGACTGATCATTTCACTACTTTCTATTTATTATTGTTTTGAATAACTACTTTTTCCTTTATTTAACAAGAAATTATTTTTCAAACATATAAGTAATGAATATAAGGCATTTTATAGTATTAAAAATAATTAATTTAAAAAAATTGATTTTAATTCACTTTTGATCTGCTGTTTGTTTAATTAAGTCTGATGAATATTAAAAAAAAATATTTGAAACAATTTAAATGATCATTTGTTTTTGTTTTTTTTTCAATAGAGCCTGGAAAATGCTGATTTACAAACCCGAAGCTCTTTTTCTATTTTTGGTATAAAGGGACCTCAATCTAATCTTGTATCTTTTCCTTTCCTACTTGGCTACTTCATTTCATCGAGAATTTAATGTTTATTGACTTAATTTCACCAAATGAATTATTTTACTTAAGAAACTTAGATATCTGTTTGGTCTTTTATTAAATTAAGGTATTTTTATTACCAAGGAAATAGTTGGGGGTGCAGTCAAATTAAACACTAAATAAGTGGGTACTTATAGGGTTAAATAACACAAAAAAGTTGTAAGAGTCCAATAAAAGTCGAGCCTACAACACAACTATAACAGGTACAAGGATGAAGGCCAAGAATAGCCAGGTCGAAGATAAAACAACAATAATAACTCTAAAAGAATACAGAGGTACAACAGTAAAAGCAACCTAGGTTATGATGAAAACATTAAATTAGCTAGGTTGTGATGGAAGGGGCTTCACTTTCTCTGTGCGCAGCTGGCATGACTTTCGCACAGGTCACTTTCTAAATTATCTGACTGGAGTCTTTTGTTCTTCATCCCCCGCCCTCCCCCCTCCCCTCTTCCAAAAGAACAACAAATTTATAGAACCTTCCAGTGTAATATTATTAAATATTATCCTCCTAGTCTACTGTTCACAAATGGGAAACTAGCTGGCAGTGACGGATAAAGTTGAAAAACAACATATAAGTCCACCCAAATTCATCCCCTCCAAAGAGTGTAGAAATCAAACAGATTATCCTATCACTCAAGAACAACAATGCACCAGGTAGACACTGTGGAAGTATGCTGGTAAAAAGATAATTAACAAATTGACTTATTAGTCAATTATATTTCATCAAGGGGATTTAGGAAACTTAGAAACTTTCCCAAGGTTGGATTTCTACACTGGATATCCTGCACCATCCCCTGCATAAAACAGGTGACAAAACCAACGTTAAAACTGCTGTGCTATTTACCTCCTTCCGCGGACATTATACCAAATCCTTCCAAAGCTCTGTAGATTAGGGTAGAACAACAAATTGATCCACAATTGGTGGAATACTAATTAGAGCGGTCTTGTACTCAGCAAATAATGGATCTGATATCTATTCTTTTTCATCTGAAGCTAAGGAATAAGGAATTTGTGGTGACTTAAATAGACTTCATAAGGCTACTTTGAATTGGATAACAGAATCACAACAATCATTTGTTCTAACCAGCTTAGTCCAAAGAGGTAGAACAGACTTACTGGAGATGGAGATTACTCGTGAGTATATTCAAGACCAAAGCTGACAACAGGGAAGAAACGGATGGAGGAAAGAAAGGAGCAACACCGGCAATGTATGATGGAGCCTTTTGCTAAGATCCCGGCTGAGAGACCCAGTTGAAATGACCTACAGTACAGAAAAATGAGTGATACAGGCTAATACAGAAAAAAAAAAAAGTATTAAGTTGGGGAAATAAAAATATTCTTGTTTAGAAGTAAAAAGATGAAATAATTTTCAAAACTTAACTGAAGGCAATCATTTCATATAAACAAATTTTTGTTTTTTTGATAAAGTTGCACTCCGACCATTACTTGATCTATTGTGAGCCTTGCTGTGTGCGATTATTATAATCTAAGCTTAGCTAAACCCACAAATTTAAGTATACTTGGTGGGTTGATTAATTCGACCTGCGTAGGGTTAGTGACACTATCCTGACCAAAGGTTGCGAACCTTAGGTCGGCAAACCTATCAGATAGGCAGATAACATGATAGGGTGTTTCGTCATCTGTACGACAAGAGCAGCATGTGGGAAAGCTCGCCAGTCCCAGCCTGAACATATGGGCTTTGAGTCTACTATGACCCGTAAATGCCGCTATAATTGCTTTTTATGCTTCCCTGTCCAGATCCAGAAGAGCATTACATGTCTTATCATTGAAGCTGTCAAGGAATAATTTAGAATGTTTTAATCCTTTTACCCTGCACGAATATTCGTACGATTTCTTAAGGTAGATGGGCTTTATTCTACTCTTAGCTTAGCTCAGACTAAAGCCCCATACAGCCTGGCTAGCCTATCAGCTTCTTCATTGCCAGGGATGCCCGAGTGTCCAGGAACCCACTCAATTCTAACCCTCTTATTCTCCGCCAGTTTGTTGAGAACTGCATAGCTGTCCCATACAATCCGTGAGTTAGTACTGTGCCCGATTAGTGCACCAATGGTAGCTTGACTGTCTGTGAAGAAGGTTATCCTTCTAGAATACATCCGCTCCTCCAGTAGTGACCGTACACAGTAGTTTAAAGCAACTACTTCTGATTGAAATACAGAAGTACACCTACCTAGGGAAATCTAAGTACCTTCCCTAGATTTATATTTCCTTCAGAACCCTGCCCCACCACCAGTGGCTGTAAGAGAGCCATCTGTATAACAGTTGATGCCATTGCAAGGTTTGTGCCGTTTTGCTGTGTCAATTTTGACCTTGTATTTGGGTGACATTAAGTCACATAACTGCAAATCCGATCCCATGGCTAAAATGCGATCGGCCTCAATTTTAGTGAAACACTCCCATGAGATGCAGTGAGGCGAAACTGACGGGATTATGTTCTGTTTAAGCAGCCTGTTCAGGGAGACCATTGCTCGATGCTCAAGTTCTAATGTTAAAGGCCTGAGACCAAGTACCATCTCCATTGTAACAGTCGGAGTCGTCCTCATAGAACCCGTCATCAATAGACAGGCCAATCTTTGTAGCTTCTCCAACATGAGTTTGGGTCCACTTTTACCAGCGCCTTGCCACCACACCAGGGATGCATGGGTCTAATGGCTGTTATATACAGCCAGTAGATCATTTTTGTTTTCAAACCCCAAGAATTACCCACTGCCCTTTTACAGGCCCAAAGACATCTAATGGCTTTGTTAGTCGGGTTAACCACGTGTTGATTCCAACTCAGTTTGTTGTCCAGCGTCACACCTAATTATTTCACTGAGTTATTCCAACTTAACTGAGTTCCATTGAGCGACGGTAATTTCATTACCACATTCTGCTTTCTCGTGAATGCCAGAATGTGGCCTACAGTGCCACTGGCAATGTATGATGGAGCACTTTGCTAAGATTGCGGCTTAGAGACCCAGTTGAAATGACCTACAATACAGAAAATGAGTGATAGAGGCTAATACAGTAAAAAAAAGTATTATGTTGGGGAAATAAAAATATTCTTATTTAGAAGTAAAAAGATGAAATAATTTTCAAAACTTAACTGAAGGCAATCATTTCATATAAACAAATTTTGTTATTCCTTACAGGAAGCTAATCAAGTTGTTAGATTGTTTATATTTTGCAAAAGGTTTCATGGCTTTCTCTAGAGAACCCTTCTAGGTACTCATTAGATCATCATAAGTCAACATTTAAAGAAATAAGCAATTTGAAATAATAAAATGAAAAAAAAGAGGAGGAAATGAGAGAACATTTATGCATTTATTTAGGTTAAGTCCCTTTTGGTCTCAGGGAATTTTTAACAGAACAAAAGAAAAGGTTTCCGAGTATCTACTTTATGTGAGTCAAATTTTTTCTGGAATTGAACTTGGGCTACTAAATTAAATGGCACAGCAATCTTCTTGATTTTTTAGAGAAAAAGTCTTTTCTAAAAAATCATTCATGACAAGATGCTTTACACTCTATCAATCAATGCCCAAGCTAGGTACAGCGGTCCTAAACCTATTGATTGAGGCCTCCTGTTCTATTGATTTTATAAAAATTCATTCATGACATGATGAATTTTGCACTCTATCAATCAATGTTCAAGCTAGATACAGGATCCCTGGATCCATCAGCTCAAATTCAAATAGCATAACTAACTATTTATCTGAATAAAAGGCTTACCAAATGTGAAATATTAATTCTAATAATGGCTGTTTACTAACACTCATGTATCGCAGCTCAACCCAGAATTCATATGTGAAAAACACAATACTCTCATTTATGCCTAGGTCTAACCCTCGAATGAATATTTGGCTCAGCGATTAGATTTTTTGGGATTCTTTATTTATTAACTTAATGAGCCTATCTCGATTATTGTGATAATATTGCTTCATTTATATTAACAGAGCATGTTCCACCTTCCATCATTTCTTCTTATCTTGAGCCATTCCTGGCATCTACGAGCCTCGAAAAATTGCAGCCATTTCTCTTGGTCCCTACACAGCTGCTTCATCTGGTGGATAGTTTAGCCTCTTTCCCCTCCAATCCTCAGGATATTATCCAGGTAGGAAATGCTGGGATGTCCTCACAGTCTTTTCTCCCAGAAGGTCGAGCTTCTAGAACTTTCTTTGGTTCTCTTCCATCCTCCATATTGCACATGTAGGTGTACCTCTTAAGTTGTTGGTATTCCAGAGTGGACTTTAGTTCTGTAACCTCAAACAGTTCTCCTATACTTTAATTTCTAATGCAATCCCTTCTTGTCTTCCTAACTGATCTCCTCTGAAAATTCATTTGCCATAATGCACTAGGCTTGCTTATCAACCATTATCCATCTTTCGCTTTCATATTAAGGGTCGGAAGATAAACAGATTTATATATATATATGCCTTTTAGTCTCTATACCTACTTCTTAGTGACCAATTATACTATAGCAGATCTGTTAATAAACTTGATTGATTGGCTTTAGAAATTCTGTAGGATATCTCTGAGTCAATTTTACAAGAGGAACAAATGAAGGTCCCTTAATAAGTCCGGCAAAACTTTAAAAAGATCTCGATTGCATATAAGATGAACGATTTCTTGATCTACTCGGGACAGAGCGAGGACCTTGCTCTTAGAACTGTTAATGACAATCCTTTTACGGAGAAGCTCTTTAGCCATTCTGTTAGGGTTTCCTACAACTTTTCAATATTCACAATTCCATACCTTGTAATCTCCAAAATTTTCCAATGAACTTGTCCATTTTTAGATCAAATATTCTATACAATTACTTTTATTTGAAGAACTTGTTGCTCTACCATAAAAGTGAGGATCGATGTTTCACATCTTCAGACATTTTTTAAAAATGTTTTTCTAATTAATGTGGGACTATCCTTTTTAAAATGCATATTACTATTTCATAAAAAATAAATAAATCTAACTTTGTTTTCATTGGAAAATTTTCAGAATTTTTCCTCTCTTATACTGAGGTATTTTTCTGTTAATTAACAACTTAATGTGTGCCTTAGCTCATTAGTTTGTGACTCACTCCATCAGTCATTCTATAAAATTAATTTTAAAAATACAGTATTTGAAAAAATAACATAATATGTGATAGTCGTTATTTCTAAAAGTTTTATTCTTCCAATTAAAATAGTATATTATTTTTACTGGTATACTTTATAGTTTACTGATCTTATAAAAAAGAGTGAATGATGCATATCTGACGGTTGCTTACATTTATTTAATTACTTTCAGCCATTTTATAGGAAAAATTTATTATAATTTGCTGTAAATTACAAATTTTTGCCGCTTGGTGTTGGGGAGTAATTACATATCATCACTTACGTTTTAACCTAAATAAATAAAAAAATATTATTTTCAAATGTTCAATTCAATAAATTATTTCCAGCATTTTTGGTAATCTAAATTAGGCTACAAGCTGAAATTCAAACATATAAATTTTATTAACCGTCTGTATAAATTAAAAATAACAAGGTTTAGTTCGAAAAATGTACAAATAATTATTCTTTAATTAAATTACCAGCCCAAAAATTATCCAATTGTGGTGGTCATTTGCCTGGCTGTATTTATGTTACCACTAATATATTCAAATTACAAAACCATTGGCATATTGGAGTTTACTTTCATCATGGCATAATTAATTTTCTTATTAAAAAACGTTTATTGATTTTCAGCTTCATTAAAGGGCTACCCTTCTTCAATAACTTGACAATATTTTCCTTAAGAACAAGTATAGCGATGTTTACTGTTTTTTTGTGTCTTGATTCATATGGCAATATAGTTACATTGTGAACAAGGAGTGTATACTAGATGTTTTCAGGGGAATATGAATAAGTATATAATGAATATCTATAATCCCCTGAATAAGTTAAATTCTTTCCAAAAGTAGGATGCTTGCTCCTCCCTAGAACGTGAAAACTTTTTTTTACAGATAAGTCAAACTTTAATTGATTATTGTGGAATTTTAAAAACGATCTTTAAGCATTTAAATAAATTAAATTTTCAAGGGAGAGTGGGAATATAGAATAGAAAGGCCTGGCATGGAGTTGGGACATCCTCCGAAAATTTCTGTATCTGTCACTATTTGTCATTATATATTTTCTTACAGTTATGGAGATAGTACTAATTTCATTTACACTCAACTCTTTTACATAGGCCACTGCTTGGGACTTAATGTTTTCTGCTTACTTCTTGAAGATATTTGCTCCTAAGATAGCTGTCTGAAATGGTATGAACTATGCGAGAGTCTAATTTTAATTTTGAATGAGTACCAATAATTATATGAACAACACTTGGGTTTTCTTTACCATTAACAACGATTCTGGAAACAAAAAAAATGTTATTCTTGCTCATTGCAGTATATTTTCGGTTTCATTCTTAAGCGTTCGTGAAAAGTAATAAGTGTTTGAATTAGTATAACCCTTTTTTTTTTTTTTTTTTTTTTTTTTAAATGAAGTAGCTCAGTGTGTAGACCACTGTGGCAGATGAAATATTTAATCCTAACAGGACCCTGTGGAATCTGGAGAACCTCCTGGGGCTGGCCCAACCTCCATAAAGTGGGTACTCTCAATGGAAACCTGGTGGTTAAGTGTTATCTCGACCAAATATTCTCCCTTCACAACCGTTGGCTTAGAGTATAAAACAGTCTCTACCATGTACTGAACTCAAAGACCCTTCATGAGGTCAAGGGTCTACCTTATTTAGAGTTCAACTAATTCAAAATAAGGTACTAACATAATAATTATGGTAGTAGCAATTCAGTTTTACTTTGGACATTAGTGAGAAATGTGAACCATTGATTGAAATAGGCATACAGAAGATGGTAGCTAATTTTTTATCTCGTTTTTATTTACCACTTAACCGAATTTTACTATTTCGGAAAAGCGGGGAGAAAGTAAAGATGATTCCTTTAACTGTTTTCGAAAAGTACTTAAGAGCTTCCAAACCACTTAACCTGAGTTAAAGGGATTGTTGTCTAATGGATTGCGTCATTTTGCTTTTTCCAGCACTTTACTTGAATCATTATCTTATCGAAAACTGTCTTATGGAATTTTCTCTTACCTTAAATGTAATAAAATAAGTATTTTGCTGGTAACTTAGATTACTTTAATTGTGTTTGAAGTTACAAGTGAACAGATTTTAACAGTAGGAATTGCTTTTGGATAGAACTCATTTTGACTGTTTGTTATTTATTGATCATATCCTATTATTAAGTTAAGTAAGGCAGTAGCAGTGACACCACGGAGGTGTGCACGAATAATCTTTAAAGTAATTACCTCTTAAATTTAAACGTAAAATACTCGCCGTACGTTGAGAAACAAACATAGAGGAAAATGGATACTTATTCCGCAGGCTACCATCGTGACGTCACGATTATATCTTTATCATTTCTTCCCCCCATCATTTCTCCCCGATAAATAAGTTAAAAAAACAATAACCTAGGATATTAATACAAGCAAAAATATACACCGCTTTGTCATCTGTAAAAAGTACAGCACTCCGTTCGTCCATAGTCCAACAGCCGTGTAACTCTGTGAGTTCTGGTCAACTCAGTTCCTATTACAGTAGGAAAAGCCATTAATCCATGCCCCTTTAATCTTCTCCGAGCAGTACGTTCAGAAATTTGAGCAACTCGAGCTGATGAATCGCTTGAACAAAGGTAAGGTGCCGGTTTCGTAAAATTCTTAAAGTAAAAAAAACGGCCATCCTGTCGTTCTGTTACCATAGGCCGTCCGGAACCGGGCCTTCTATGACGTCTCGTAAAGTTTCATAAGGAACTCCGATGGCATTAGCTGCCTATCCAATGGAACGTCCATCATCAATAAGTGGCACACCATGCGCAACATCCTCAGCAGGAAGAGGCATTTTTAAACTTAAAATTGAAAAAATTAAAAGCCGGAAACTAGGAAATTTGCTGTTGCAGAAACGGCACTGAACAAATGGCACTGAATGAACATTTTAATTCCATAGAAAGTGAACATTGGAATCTACAGTCCTTTCATTGAATTAAGAATTCGGTGTTATTAACCTCCATATTAACATTCCTAATGAAAACAAACAAAGAAAACTCATATTTATCCATTAAAAATAAACAGACCAATCCAAAGCAGAAATATTTTTAGACGAAAACATGAAAAAATCAAGTAGGTGGAATTTTTTGCCTGGCAATGTATTACAATCTGGCCTAATTTCCTTTTCCTTATGTTACATCAGCCTTCTCATATAACACGAAATATACAAGTAGAAATTACTCAAATTGAATTATCTATTACGAGGTATGTTAGTCAATTTTAAATAAGCTGTAGTTTTGTTTTAGAATACAATACGAGATAGAAAAATAATTTTATTCTGGGACCAGGTCTCTTAAGAATAACAGAAATGCACAAATTTATGGGGTTATTTGATATTACTTCTGCTATCGAATAACGTTAGTGATCACTCGAGGAATAAACAAAACGAAACGAATCTGGTTACCTTTGGTGTAGTGGTTACCATAACAACCTTTTAAGCCCTATATCAAGATTTCGCAACCCAGCAGGTTGCTCTAGGGTTTTTTTAAAGGGAGTAAAACATCCTGGTTATGCCGTCCTTTGGAAGGGACGTGAAATGGAGGCTGTGACAAGCACTCGTTAAAGATCCCTATTATAATTAAACCTGTAGCATAGTCCGATTTGCCACACGATTGGCGTATAAAGTCTCGTTAAATGAATAAGCACAACTAAACCGATATTTTTCAGTTATGTTTGGGCCATACTTTATCATAATACTGATTTGATTATTTCACATCTCTAAACTTCCTGTAGCTATTGTGTATAACAATATCAAGAAGCATCATTCAGTATTTTTTTTTAAATTTATAGTTCTGATATTCCGTTTTATAAGAAATAATCCCTCAAATTACGTGAATTCTACTTTAAGTAAAAATATTTAAAAGCTTTGATTTTTAGATGTTGCTGATGCGTCCGTGGTAATCTCTTCTTTAAAACGCGCAATACACTTCAACCACTGTCAATATGAAATATGAATCAACGTTACGCTATAATTAACAAAGTTCATACATAGGGTTTTAGTCCACTTTTCATATGGAAACCATTCATGTGCAATCCTTAAAAAGTTTACAAACCCGTAGACTTTAGGTTTTTTCTTTCTGTGTTTTATCCTTGGAAAACAATGCATTTTCGTTTTACATTTACCGGAAATGAATTGTTCCGTTTATGAGATTGTTGAAAACATTATTTAAAGATAAAAACAAAACAGACTAAATACAAACATCAAACAATCGGAAGACAGGTAGCAGATTAAAGTAATATGGCTGAATATTCATGTCCGGGGATTCTCGGTTAATCATTTGGAGTGATTTGCATTACAAATGACCAGTGGCACTACTCTCGATAGAAACCCGAATCACTGAGGAGGTCAACAATGGCAGCTTCCCTGTTAAATTGAATTCTATGTTTCTCCATCATACTCATAATTTATTATCCTACGTTGATTGTACTTGGCTTGTTAAGAAAACCTAGTAGATTCCTGGGATTATTCCCACCAGGTATTATATATTGTACTATGTTCATTGTTCTAATTAATATTTGCTCAATATCTTTATTATTTATTATAAATTTAAGTTTAATATAAAAGATAAACAGAAAGAATTATTTTAAACTTTAACCAAAAAATCGTTTTTAAAAGGAAACTATTGGCAGCAGTTTTATACTTTTTACGATATTTTTTAATATCAAGATCTACTTTGTCAATGGGGTAGAAAAAGTACTGCTATGTTATATTTATTTTTTTCCAATTATATATTTGTATTAAATAATAGTAATAAAAATTAGTGATCCCGATTTCGATGCCTTTACCAATGCTGTTTACAAACTTTCGCCCAGGGATTACCCAGACCCTCAATACGTTATTAATGCGATCCTCCCACAATTCCCATTGGAATAGAATAGAAAAATAATTTTATTCTGGGACAAAGTCCCTTTAGAATAACAGAGATGAACAAAATAAATGAATATATATCTGGCCAAAGGCCTACATCAAAATAAAACAATAATTACATAATATCCTGAAAGTAAATAACTAACCAGGTATGTTTTGGTAGAGAATCAGACAATGTGATACTGATGAAGCTCGATATCATTAGGTCTCCATATAACTCACTTAGCTCCTTGTTCCTTCTGATCCTGAGTTGGTCGTTTTCTCGAACTGGGCCGAATATTTGCCGAAGAACTCTTCTTTCGAATCTATTCAGCTTTTCCACGCTGGATTTATTCAGTGTGAGGGTTTCACCAGCGTATGTCACTACTGGCCTAATCACGGTTTTATATATCATCAGCTTGGACTTTAGGCTAAGGAGCTTACTTCTCAGGAGCTTTGACATTCCAAAACATGTTTTATTACCTAATACTATCCTCGCTCTGATTTCCTCCTCCTCATCCAAATTCTCATTTATACGGCTTCCTAAATACTGGAAACTTGACACTCGTTGGAAAGTGTGTCTTCCAAACGTGTAGCTATGAGGTGGTCGGTTTTGCTTACTATTCTTTATTACCATTATCTTGGTTTTCTCCTCATTCACCTGTAACCCCATTTTTCCAGCTTCCACTTCCAGCCTCTCGAAAGCTTCTTTTAAGATTATTAGCGATCTTCCTACTAATACAAGGTCATCAGCATATGCAAGAATACCCAGACTACGGTTAAAGATGGTTCTCTCCATCAGTAATCCTGTCCTTTTAATGACACTTTGCATTACAATATTGAATAGTAGAGGTTCCAGCGAGTCTCCCTGCCTAAGTCCTGTACTAATCCTAAATGTTTCCGTGATTGAGCCATTTAGCCTTACGCTGCAAACTGTGTTTTCCATCGTGCTCATTACCAAACGCACCAACTTGGATGGAATCCGCATTTCGCTCATAGCTCTGAAAAGCTCATTCCTGGATATTGTATCATAAGCCGTCCTGAAATCTATGAACAGCATCCACAATGTATTGTTGTACTCCTTCATTTTTTCACACATCTGTTTGGGGGAAAAATCTGATCTATAGTAGATCTGTTAGGTCTAAAGCCTCCTTGGTATTCTCCAATATTTCTCTCAACATAGGGCAATAGGCGATTATACAGAGCTATCGAGAATATCTTATAGGCAGTATTCAGTAGGCTTATCCCTCTGTAATTTTTACATTCTGAGTCTCCTTTCTTCTTGTAGACAGGCACTATAATAGACTCTTTCCAGTCTTTCGGGATCTGTTCCTCTTCCCATATTTGGGCAATTAGTTCCTGCAGCTCTTTAGTTAGAGCATTGCCAGCTGCCTTCAGGAACTCAGCAGGTATGCCATCTGATTCTGGTGACTTGTTATTTCTTAGCTTCATAACAATATCTTCTATATCCTCTCCATCTGGTGGTACTGCTTCGTCTTGGCTGTCATACGAGTCACATTCCAAAACACTTATTTGTTCCTCTGTGTGGCTTAGTAGTCCTTGGAAATAATTCCTCCATCTCACTTGGACGTCCGTCTCCAGCACCAGTAGTTTCCCCTCCTCATTTTTCACCATGCTCCTTCTAGAGCAATAACTGGTTTTACACGACTCCGCTCCTTTAAAAAATTTTTTGGTAATTTGAATATATCTATAGATTATTTATTGATTATAAAGCATCTGATTGGGAATTTAGAAGATGTAGAAAAAGTTTGTATTTAAATGAGGTT
Source organism: Troilus luridus (assembly GCA_964056705.1). NCBI lineage: Eukaryota > Metazoa > Arthropoda > Insecta > Hemiptera > Pentatomidae > Troilus > Troilus luridus. The sequence goes on along the minus strand of OZ057413.1, from coordinate 117,613,008 downwards.
AAAGAAGATGCATGACGGATATCGAGAGGAAGAGAGTTCCAAAGGGAGATAGAACGGGCTAGAAAGGAACGCTCAAAAGTTTTGGTTTTGTGGGACCGGATATAAAGATCAGAAGGGCGAGATCTTGTGGCCTGGGATTGGATAGAGGATTTGAATAGCAGGAGACTATAGATATAAGACGGGTGTTGTGAGTTGATAGTTTGATATAAGAAAGAACCAAGGAAGTAAAGTCTACGGATAGAAGGAAAAACCCACTTTACCTCAGCGTACCGGCGAGACACATGAGACCTCCTCGGGGCGTCGAAGACAAATCGAAGCGAACAGTTCATAATTCGCCTCAACCTCTCCTCGAGCCTGATCGAGAGGCCACCATATGCCAAAGTGAGGAAAGATAAAAGAAGTGATGAGGAGCTTACGTATGGGTAGTGTTAGAAGATGCCTGGAACGGTGAAATAACTTTAGAGAGCTTATTGCTCGGTGGGAAATTTTGGAAATGTGGGGTTTCCATGAGAGGGATTGGTCGAAAATGATCCCGATGTTTTTAACGGAGGGACTGAAGGCAATAGGGTGATCATTTAAGGTTAATTGGGGAAGTGAGTTGATTGATTTAAGAAGGGTGCTGGAACCAATTAGGATGGCTTGAGTTTTCGCGGCATTCAACGACAGTTTATTCAAGTTTGCCCCGGCTCTGATCCTATCTAGGTCACCTTGAATTTTGTCGAATGCAGCTATTATCTCAGATGGAGGAAAGGACAGATAGATCTGGGAATCATCGGCCTACAGATGGTGGGAACAGTGGAGGATTGATTTGGGAAGGTCATTAATGTAACAGTTGAAAAGGAGTGGAGAAATACTAGAACCCTGTGCCACTCTTGTGTTCAGCGGTAGGAAAGAGGATAGGGGTTGATTAGGGATGGAGACTGCTTGAGTTCTATCCGAGAGGAAAGCTTGGACCCAGAGTATGGAACTGTTGGAAAAGGAAAGAGATTTTAGTTTAGAGAAAAGGATGGAATGGTTCAGCGAATCGAAAGCTTTTGAAAAGTCGAGTAGAATTAAAACTGTTCGTTTTTTTTTCGTCCATGGCAGTATGCATGTCGGTGGTTATTTTAATGAGGGCAGATTGAGTGGAAAGGCCAGGACGGATGCCTGATTGAAGTGGATCAAGGAGTTTGGACTGTTCCAGAAAATTTGACATTTGGGATTAAACTAGTCTTTCGAGGGGTTTGGAAAGGTTAGAGAGTATAAAGATGGCCGGAAATCATTTGGGTTTGAGGGATTGGGTGATTTTTTAATAGGATGGACTATTGCTTTTTTCCAGGAGGAAGGAAAAACTGCATTTTGTAGGGAAAAATTGTAAATGTAGAGAAGAGCAGGTAGAATTTCGGGGATGCATATTTTTAACAATTTGGCGGGAATGCAGAACCGATGGAATTAGAGTGGGATTTCAATAGGGAGGAGATAAGGTCAGTGGTCGAAATGTCGGAGAAATAGAAGTTGTTATGGTTGAATGAAGGTGCTATTGCGAAAGTAGGAGAAGTGGATCGTGAGTTGGTAGAGAAAGACAAAAAATGGGTGTTCAATGCTCTAGTGGTTGAAAATTAAATGTTAAGTTCGTATTTTGTCGGAAATGCTATTTACTTTATTTGGTTTGTACGTTCTTCATAAAAAAAAGTTAAACGCTATTAGAAGCGTTTAGGACCAGAAACGGATGTTCAAATATGCATTTGTTATATGCATATTTTTTATTAATCTAGTCGAGCAATTTTATTCTCCTGAAACTTCAGGTTTAGAAGTGGACTAAAACTATGAGAAATAAGGGTGAAACCGGAAAGATTACAGGGGAAGGGGTGGTTATTTGTAAAGTGAGAGTTTCCGAAGGATTAGCCATTTGGATTTAGGATCAGGCGCGGAGGAAAGGGCTTCATGAAAGTATTTGGATTTTACCTGCCTTATTGTTGATTGCGTTAAGTTGCGAAGAGTCCTAAACACTTGATAATCGTCGGTCCGTCTAGTCCGTCTATACCGTCTGCGAGCTGCGTCGCGCTTCCTCTGCAGTTTTTTTATGTTTTGATCCATCCAAGGAGCGAGTAGTCGACGGAAGGTTGTAGTTTTGAGAGGAGCATGGGTGTCCAGGATACTAATAAGATAGGAAGTAAGTGTGTCAACCATGGAATCAACAGTGGGACAGGAATAGATTTCACTCCAATTCAGGGATTCAAGGGAAGGCAAGATGCTTTCGCGACTGATAGCATCTAGGTTGCGAAAGGTAAAGGTTTTAGATAGTTGTTCGGAGTTTGGATATTATATGAAATTTGGATTAGGTCGTGAGAGGAAAGAAACTGGACGGGGAATTGAGAAGAGGAGAATAGTTTCTGAGGAGAATCGATGACATACAGATCTAACCATGTGTCTGAACGATGGGTATGATGGGTAGGAGAAAATGGAACAATGGAGAGATTTAGGGAGTGGAACAGTTTTTCCAGGTATAGGATCTAATTTGATTTAACAAAGAGATTGGTGTTGAAATCGCCAGAAATAATGATATGGGTGTAGAAGGGAATATTATTGTAAAGGACATATTCAAGGGTAGTGGCAATATACTGCGTAAAGGAATATACAGTGGCATATTCGGCAATTTTTCTTCTCTTGTTTTAAACACTAAATCAAAGTGTTAACTATATTTACAGCCTCGGTGAATAATTTGTTAAGTCGAATTTTGTCCCGAGAGAGTTAACTGTATTAAGGGAGGGTGAATCGTGCCATTCTCTTATGTTTTTACGTAAAATGGAGTTAAACATAAGAAATAACTCCTTCTTATCTCCTAATTAATTAAGAAAATAGTACCGCTTACCTAAGTACAAGAAATTCATTTTAAACTCAATTTCACTTAAAACACATATTCACGGGGTGTTGTAGATATATGAGTTGTAGTTAGAATATTAGTTCTAAAAGGGAAAAATTCACGAAATAAAAGTGCCGGATCTTAGTCGTTTTTATGGAGTTATGTCTATTATGCCTCCTTTTGGGTTATTGCTCATTTTTATTTATTGAATTTAGTTTATTTATAATTGCGTGATCATGGTAAAATCTTATTCAAGATATTTTTTCTTCCCATTTTTAAGATATAAAGAAGCCGACGGGTTGATGTGTAGATTTGTCAGGATTGAAATCAGGAGAGTATTCGTGATGAAGGATCATCAAAAAGTTAATGAAATGCAAATCTGGATGAGGGATGGTAGGGAATACATCATTCCTGGCTAGCATCAGTTCGGATCTGGGCGGTTCGATTGTGATGTGTGGTGACCAATGTTCATGCTAACATACATAAGACTCGTTTAATTAGGAAACTTTTTTTTAATTTTATTTTTTAAATTTATTTATTGATATTTACAACTGTATCAATTAAAAATACAACAAGTAAATGGGCTAAGCGATACATAATGACATGTGAAAATGACAAGTAGAGAAACTACCCACTGGTAGTACTCAAATCACAAGTTCAACTAAGAAGTCACGGGGCCATCTTCTTTTCAGACGCCTCGGAGGATTATCGGGAATTGAAGAGGAAGCTAGATTTGAAACTAGAGGGTTTGAGTGAAAATGAAGTTTGTTATGAAAGGATAGATAGCGGGTTCGGGCCAAATCAGCAACAAATGGGACATTAAGGTCGTTATGGATGATTTTATTATTAACAAAATAAGAAGCATTAAGGATTTTACAAAGGATTTTGGATTGTAGGGATTGGATACGAAAGGAATTCGATGACGTTTAGTAGAGCCCAAAAGCTCTACTCCGTAGGTCCAAATAGGTCGTATGATGGTCATGTAGATGAGTCTTTTGTAATTAATTGGGAGCTTAGAGCGTTTGTCTAGTAAGTGTTGAAGTAGCCTGACGCGTCGAGCGGTTTCTTGTCTTTTCAGTCTCGTATTCCAAGTTAATCGTTGGTCAAGATGGAACCCTAACTATCGGATCTGTTCTACAGGCACCAGTGGGATATTATTAAATGATACTGAAGGGCAGGAAGCCATTGGTTTACGACGTAAGGTAAAAGTGATTTGATGCGATTTTTAAGAGTTTATTTTAATTCTCCAGTTTTGACACCATTCTTCAAGATCAGTGATATGGGATTGGAGGCTTTGGGATGCAATAATTGGATTGGTGTTGACTGATAATACACATGTATCATCAGCATACGTGGTAAGGATAGTATTAGGATGAGTTGGGATGTAAGCTGTATAAACTGTATAAAGGATTGGCCCAAGGATTACTACCTTGAGGAAACTTTAATTTTAAATTATGTTTCGATGTCTGAACTTTTATCAGGTTAAGTTATTCCATCGTATTTTGTGTATCGATTTTGTTTGTTGCTGTAATTGCTACCAAGATGTGGATTTTTTTTATTGATAAAGTTTTATCATTTCTCATAATATAAGCAATCAGTAGAAGATATATACAATGCAAAAGGTGGGTTAGAAGCTATTGTTTGTGTGGGTTTAAAAAAAACATATGAACTTCTGGAGAAAAAAAAAACCTAAAACATTTCCTACTCTTTTTACTCTTTACCCTGTATTTACTACATTTAAATTCCTAATGCGTGAATTAAATATAAATATTCGTAGTATGATAAATAAAATGACATAAAATTCTGCGCACAATTAATAATAAAAGTTAATTGATTCAAGTGATGTGTTCTGTTTTTTTTTTGTTTTTTTTTAATACTGACTACATAAAAGTATTTAATTTGAACATTGAAAATATATTAGGGAAAACTCATGGAATAAAAGCCGGAGAGGAATCTCCCGTTCTCCGGGCACGGGATTCCCAAATTTAGCTCAATAGAGATTAATTTTTGTTTGAAAGTAAAGCGCATGCTAACACTCCACTGGGAGAAGTCAGAAAATATAAATAGAAGTTTAACGTATATATTTTTCTCTTTTAAATAATATTTCAACCTCCTTCTTTTAGGTTTTCACCATTTTGAAAAAACGTTAAGAACAAGCACTTATTTTTCTAGTTATCCCTGAATCCATTGCGCATTTAATGCGAAAATGTTTTATAACAAATTTTAAATAGCATTAAAAGTCCTAAATGATTTACACATAACACTATTTAACATATTGAATAGCTACTGAGATTTGGGGTCGTGAAATATCCAATAACGAAAAAGGCTACGATTTGGTTCTGTCACATTTTTTTAGTAGAAGTATAACGATATCTGACAATGTTCTATACAGACTATAACGATCTCTGAATTGCAAATCTTACTCGCGACAAACAAGGATTATATAAGTCGATACGACTCCGGTTTCTTGAGGATGTCGGATGTGACTCAGTTCCCAATATTAGCCAAAGAAGACATCTTCTTTACTTTAACTTTTTAGATTGGACATAGCGATTAGCAAACCCTAAGAAGTTTATTAGCGCAAAGATTTTTTGTTAACATGAAAGTCTGTGGCGTAAGAGAGGATTGTGTTGAGGTTGAACTTCCGGATCTGAATTCGGAAGGTTCACTAAGATAATTTATTACTCTTATGTTATGTTTTAAAGTAATTTTTGTAAGTAATATACTCAATAAAATATTTCGTCACTTAAAATATATTAATTTAAAAACTTTTGCATTATAAAAGCTCATATTTATCATATACGCCTTTTCTGGATTTATGTATCCTCGTTTGTTGAATGTATAAATCACCATATGTTTTATTTTTACGGTTTGACTATTTCTTCTGCCTGTTCTACAGAAAAAATAAATAAATAACTTCTTCCAGCGTAACAGTTTGGGGAAATTATTCAAGGAGACGGAGTAGACCTAAACGGGAGAGGAAGAGTTCATTATATTCGAGAGCTGGGGAGCAATCAGAGGCGCCTTGTAGCAAGTCCCGGAGGTTCACTTCCTCATTTCCATAAGCGGCGCGAAGTCGATCTGGAAGGGTCTCGCGGTCCGAAAGTCAACGCGGAATTGTTATAATTTATGATGATTATCTAAATTGATCTGATTTATATGTTTTAACTCTTCGAGCCTGTGTTGGTTCTAACGAATCAACATCTGTTTCCTCAATAATGATACGTTCTACAATGCAAAAGAGGATACTACATTTTTACAAACATCTACCCAAAATGTTCGTTTCAAAAGATTTTATTAATCTAACTAAACGAATTTTTTATTTTTACGTAATTAGTTAAATTGAAAAAGATCTCAGTGAATTGCAAATTACAAAAGAGTTATACAATAGGGAGAGGCGAAGCTCAGTGGGTAGGGTGTGAGGGTCCCGGAATCAAATCCAGCCGTGTCCTATAAATTCTTTAATCTGTTAACTATCACAGATGGACCCTATGGGATCAGCAGACCTTCATGGAGTCAGTCAGCCTCTAAAAAGTGGGTACCCTTAATTGGGGAAGAATCGGAGTGACAGGAAAAAGATTGATTAATTGACTTCCAAAGAGGGTGAAACGAAAAAAGAAGAAGAAGAATGATAAAATTGATTTTTTCTTGCCAGTTTTTCAGATATGAATCTAAAGAAATTTGATGTTCCAATATAACTGTCATTTCAGAAACCTCATTTATTTAAGATTCTAGTTTGTACGAAGAAATTATAGTAAACAATTCCATTTACTTTCTCGAGTTTATGTTGATATAAAAAAAAAAATAAAAATAAAAACTGAAATAATTCATATCCAGATTTGGGCAAGGTTAGCTGGATGCATTAAAGTGGGTTAAAGGGTATTCACCTTGGAAATGATAAGATGGATAATATTCGGCTCCAGGCTTAAGAGGGAAAGCGGTAAAAAAAATTACAATGATAAAAAAAAATTTCGGTTGCGAACGTGCCACGTAGAAAGCACTTGACTCTGTAGGGGATACTCATGAAAATGCGTGGGGTGTTCGCCTGAATACAGGATTAAGAAAGATGAGTAAAGGGTTAGGGAATAATGAAATTAAACATAACATAAGTAGGACTAACATATTAAGCAGGGCTAGTAATCTACCATGGCTTAGCTTAGGGGTGGTGGAGGCTGTGAGGGTGGGCGGGGGAGGCTGCGAGGCTGGGAGGAGGACTTGAATTAAACAGAATAACTCTGGTATTCATTCCCTTATGTCATTCCATGGCTATTGAAGCTTTCATTCAATAATCTATTCACTTGTTATGTCAACTGTGCCACAAATTTGTTATATTTATAATATAATAATATATAAACGTATAGCAATAATGTATGAAATAAAAGGAAATAATATTACAAAATAAAAGCTAAACACTGTCCCGAAATCTAAAAATCAGAATTTATAAAACCTCATCATCACGTTTATAAAACATCATCCATCATCCTCTTTCCGGGTGTGAAATGTGGCTGCTAACGCTGAAGGAGGAGCAACGCCTTAAGATATTCGAGAATTAGGGGTAAGCGTAGAATATTCGGACCAAAAAAGGAAGACCCGGAGCATGTACCCGGTTAATATTATTCAAGTTAAAGCGTCGCGAAGATTAAGATGGGCTTAAATTAGTTGGACTCGGTAACGAACGAATTCCTACAAAAATAATCAGCGTGCCGATAGGTAAACGTCTGAGAAGTAGACCGAGGCGTAGGTGAGAAGATTCCTCAAGTGATTACGCACTCTTAAGTGATCTTGCGGATTTGGGTTTGACTAGGGGTCCGTTGGCGGAAGTTAGATAAGCAGAGATTGGGAGAAATTGGTATCGGGATAGAGCCTTCGGGTTCGCTATAAATTATTATTATTATTAATAGTTAATCAACTTTTGTATGACGGACAATTTATTGATTATCTCATCACCAAATCTTAAGATAATTAAGCGTATTACGATATGTTGCAATTCGAATGTATGTGTAAGCTAGCTTAGAAACATGAAGCATTTTTCAACATAAAAATCATGATTTAGGATGAAAGTAAAACATGCGTTACCTCTGCAATTTTCATGTGAATTACTGAACAGACAGAATGTTTATAATGCTTGGAATAATTGAGACTACAATACAAATATATAAATCGTATTTTTTTTTAATCTATTGATATTTATGCTTCTTATTTTGAAGACATTTTAGTAAGCATTCATTAAAGTAATTATTAATTATAATGACAGTTTTAAAAAATAAATTTCGTGATAAAAGATTCATATTTTTTCTATTTTTATTTCCGATTCTATCTCTATTTCTCTATTCAAATTTAAAAAGTTATTTTTTTCTAAACTGGCTAAATATTATGTTTATTTAAACAAGCAGCCGGAAAATATTTACTTAAATTGATGTAAATGATTTAATGTTAATAAAGGAGGTGGTAATTAAACATACAGAAGGGCTCCTCTGCTCTGCTTCAAGCGTTTTGGTCTAAAAGTTGATGAGTATTGAGTACTTCGGAATTAAAATTTCGTATTTGTCAAATTAAGTTGTAATAAAACAGTTGTCATTCGTTATCATTAAAGTGAGATTAGAACATGGCTTACAAGGTCTTAAAAAGTTTTTTAAGGATTATATTGAATATAAAAACGTGAATTACAATGTTTCTTTTTTGTAGTATGTATAGTTTTATATTATAACAATTGCTAGAAATTAAAGAAAATAGTTTGTGACTGTAACTAAATAATGTTAATTTCTAATTACCACTTAAAATAATCAAGGCTACAGTTGGGTGCTATCATCTTTAAAGAAACCACTTTTAATCTAATTTTGAAAAAAAATCACTCATTATGTAGGTGATGAATATACACTAGAGTAACTGAATAACAATTTTCATACATTCATCCGAAAATCAATCAAAAAACGAGTGACGTAATTTTGGGGAGCTTTTCCAATCCGTTGGAAATTCTTTCTATACTATTGAGTTCTTTTGAAAAAGCTCTTCCTTTTTATAGATCAATTTCCGGCAGAAATATCCTATTGAGCTACTCTTCAGATGTTTTCATTTTTCAAAGATGTTGACCTTTCCGAGTTTGTTCAGGGGAAAATGAGATCTGCTCCAATTGATACTTTCATCGACTATTGTGTAAAAACAAACACAAGATATTACATTCAACTAACGTTAGGTCTAATTTAAAAAACAATCTTTATAACTTCTGATTATGGGAATTGGGCTGGATTTAAATGTATTGTAATTTTATATTTAAATTCACTCCACCCCACTCCAATTTTCATTTTGCTCCAAGTGATAATTTCTGTTGCAATGGCTTTGTGATGCTATTAGATTTACCTGAACGTTTCTTTTACAGAATGGTTTTATTTAAATTTTTTTATGGTATTGACAAACAATTGATTGGTTATCTCTCGTAGGTATACTTATGAGATTGTATAGTTGATAAATATTTAATAATAATAAATAACAATAACATGGTTAATGCACACCACGACTTAATGCAAATACTACCTAGCGCTGCTTAGAAACTTTCATCCAATGATTAATGACTGAAACCAAACCGTAAGATCTCCCTTAACGAAATCCTCCCATATACGCCTTGGTCTACAATTCGGCTCGACATTATCTTTTTCAATTTCTAAACCCAATTTTCCTTGGTCATAGTGGTTATGGCTATAACTTCAATTGTATTAGCAGCATTTGCTGCATAATTTGGATGTTGCGCCATTTCTCATTGTGTAACCTCATATATTCTCCAGTGGAGCTTTTTGACCAAATAACCTACGCAAGGGGTATATACTAGATGATGTTTTGAATCACTTTGGAATGAATTGTTACCCTATGGGGCGCATATGAAGTTCCATATCTATTTATTGAACTAAGGACTCACTATAGTCATTTTTTTGGCTTAATAATAATAAAAGTAATGTGTTATTATTTTTGTATTCACTAATATTTTTGCCTGTAAACATAGATTATATAATAATAATGATAATGAACGCACATTTGATTTTTCTCTCATAATTTCAACCCTTAAGTTTTTGAATTTATAGATTCATCAATAATGTATTTTTTTTTAATTTAATGTTTTTCTCTTATTTGGCCATTGTAAAATAAATATATTAATTAAATTCAGATGAATCTCCCTCGAGGAGGAAAAAATACCAAGCAGTTGGCCATCCCTCTTCTATGCAATACCTCATTTTCGTATACCTTAACACGTTGTTCATTCTACAAAGTTAATGACCATGTTCGGGACTCATCAAAAACAGTCGCAAGAAATAGAGTTCTATAAATTATACTGTTAAGACAAAAGATACGATTTAAGTCATCATCTCTTGCCTTTAACCGCAATCTATTTAGTTTTTATATAATTATTTATTTTCGAATCATTCGTAAGGCAGTACAAATACGCGCCCCTCGTCGAATATCTGAATTAAGGAGATATTTTATATTAATTTCTGTCAAAAATATTTTTCTTCATTTTCCTTAATGTTGATCAGAATTCTATGACTTACAATATTATTTATTTACAAAAGGTCTCCTTGTCATAACCTTGCACTTTCGTGACGTAGGTGATAACCAGCGCTGCCTACATTTCGCTACCGGCATTTCTCCCCCCAATTCCTTCTCATTGTTTATCTGCCTAACCCTTATTTTGATTTCCGAAATGGTTTGTATTAGTGATGGGCTAAACACTGAAATCTTAATAACTCGTGATGCCATAACTGCTACCATGTAATAACGTGTTACTGGAACACGTTATTTGAGTGACGTTTTATTTCATTGAGGGAGGAGAGTGCCTCAGTGGTAGAGTACTGAGTTACCATGCCGGAAATCCTGGTTCAATTCCCACTGCAGGCCATGATTTTTATTTAGTCTGTTTGCAGCGGGAGATGGATCATATAGGATCTAGGACCCTCCTGGGGCCCACCCAGCCTCTATAAAATATTATAAAAATAGGGTACCCAAAATAAGGGGGAAAAATCTGGCGGTCGAGCGTGACCTAGGACAAGTCACCTCCTTGCAGAACCGTTGTCCATGAAACAGTACAGTCTCTACCATGTACTGAACCCCAGACCCTTCATGGGTTGTAGTGGTACAGGTTTTTTTTTTTTATTTAATTGAAGAAAATAATATACCTAATAAATAAATTTATATGAGAATTGAAAAAGACGTAGTCCATAATAGCACATTCCAAAAAAAAAAAGATATAAAAAAAAAATTGATATAGATTATCAAATTGCTTCTTCGTTCATATCTTCTTAGACTTCATTCCACTTCTTTTTTTTTTTTATTTATAGTCAATTATTTTACAATTCAACCTTATGTTCATCATAGGTATTTCATTCTTTTCATTTTATCTGTATAACAAATAAATTCTTTGGTTACTTGTGTAAACCTTATTGACTTCACCCTCTTCCTTTATTAAACATTAAACACAATCAAACAAATAATCATATTTTCAACACGTATTAATTTTTTAAGTGGCTCTATCTACGTTATCAGACCGTTATTGAACTAATAAAACGTTATTGGCTTAGTTAGCTATTTTTGGGAAATATAGAACGATTTCATTCACGATTAATGATTTAAAAATTAACAAAAAAATTAAACTTTGCTAATTCGCACAAAAAGATGGAGAAAATATCAATTAAATATGTTTAAAACCATAATACTGCCTCAGACGTTATTCAAGTGGCTCTATCTACGTTATCAGACCTTTACATACATGAATATTTTACTCACTTAAATAAATTACAAAAAATGGTGTATGATAAAATAACTAATGAAAAGGAAAAACGAAGAGATAGACTTAATGTAAATATAGAAGAACCACCAGAATTGAACGAAGACACTATTTTTGTAAAAACTCCTAAAGTTAAAAGTAAAAATAAAAATTTATATAATAAATTAAATATTAACAACCAACATGTCAATAATAAAAAACGTCCTAATAAAAAGAAGAAATCTTATTTTCGTGTTTCAGATGAAGAACCTAGTCATTCTTCAACTACTCTTCATACACTGTAATTTGTTAAAAATACAAGACTTGACACAATTCAAAATAATATTAACGAAAAAACATAATTGATACAAATAAACAGTTAATTAATAAATATGAAAAAGATCTAAAAATTATTAGTAACAATTATAACAAGATTCAAGATTCTATTAATGAACTAAATAGAGATGACAAAGCTTATTATTTTTATATGCATATACAGTTATTAAAACAAAAATTAAATGCACTATATGGAATTCTGTAAACCAGGAATAATTCATTCCAATTTAATGATTGATGTTATTAACAACATCCCCTCTAATGTTATTTTAATTTCTACAAACATTGAAATTATATGGGAAAATTCTAAAATTTATTGTTCCTATTATAATTCTACATTCCATGTGTTTATACGTTTGCCTACTCATGGGCAATCTTATGATGGATTTTTAATAATTCCAGTACTAATGTACATTAATAATACTTTTAAAGAATTAGAATTAGATCCACAACAAGTTATAAAGAAAAATAATAATTATTTTTATGCAGATTGCATGTTCTATAATGAATATTATTGTAAAAATATGCAAGAAACATCAAATAAATGTATTCTGAAGATTATTAATAATTCTAGTTTTACTTATTGTACTTTTGTAAATTTTACTACTAATATTATCTTTAATGATTTTATAACAATGTCTATTACTTATAATATTTCTAAACTTGATGATTGTCACAACAAATCTATATTTTTACCACAAGTAGCACTTGTTACTGTTAGTAATAAGGATTGTATTTATAATTTTAATAAAAATTTTATCCATAATTTATATTTTAAATTTAAGCCTTTCTATAAAGCATTTAAGTTAGAGCTAATGCACAATGTCAATATTTCCTTACCCACCTTTATCAAAACTTTTTATATTCCTTTTATTTCTAATGAATGGTTTTATAGCTTAATCAGTGTTATCTTTATACTACTTTGTATTCGTGTTTATTATTTTTATTGGTCTCAAAAGAAAACTGTAATAACTCCCACAGCATCTGAAATGATTGTATCTAATGTACCAGTTGTAAGTACTTATGAAGTACAGTACCCACCCTGGTCAAAATATTGTAAAAATAGCAATCCAGGAGTATTGGAGCATCTTGCCCCGGAGTAAAAGGATAGCATCAGGGGTCTTTCCTAGAATAAGGGATCAGCTTGCAGGTGTCCTTCTTAGAATCTAAGTAATCATTCCTATATATTCCCCCTCCTCTAATAGATGTGGATCATTAGCATTGTCATTATTCTTTAGTTAGCGATTAGGCCAGTTACTATGTCGTTGTCATTATTCAATTAAGTTTCTTTTAAAAAAGTGATTTAGTGTTGGAGATAATATATATATATGTAGAGCCCTGATGGTTATCTAAAGTAGGCCCTCAAATCTCAAGCAATTAGAGTCCATTTTTCAGAGCCGAATAAAGTTAACTCAGGTTACTAATACATCTTCTGTCATCAATATCTTCCTATTTAGTTTGGATTATGCTTCATAATATAAATTATTGAATAAGGAAAGTGTAAAAGACCTACCGGTCATCATTGGCTTCAGGTAAAGCATTTGTCAAGGACAGTAGGTAATATATAATCAAGGCGGGAAGCATCAGCAAAGGGATGACAATGGCAGGAGACGCGATGTAGTCCAGGACACGGTAGAAGGTAACCCCCGGTATTAGCTGCTTTAGGTTTGTAGTGAAAAGGTGGTAGATCTTGTTGTAGTTGGAGAGAGGTCCGCAATTTCAGGAACCAGGATGGTTCTATCCACGCCAAGGCGTAGCCGACGCACAGTGGAACGAGCGTTAGAGAGGCCTGGACATTCATTAATATCTCCGCTTCTGGGTCTCCTAGAATAAGGCTATTGCTACGGGTTTAAAGCTTTTTGAAGGGACTATTTAATTATATGATAAACAGGATCAAACATTTTAGGGTTAACGTGTAAACATTCTAGAGTTGATATTTCGTTGTTAGATAATTTATTATCTAACATTGTACCTATATAATACTAGAATTGGTACAATACAGTATTCTATGGAAAGACAGATACATAGGTATTAAATAAAGTTATACAAAGGAAAAAGTAACAAACCAAATAATTTAATTATTAAACAAAATGAATATAATAATTGATAATTACTTTTGTTAGTTAATTCACTGGGTATAATTGATACATCAAAATTATATTAAATGTAGGTGCCTATATAAAATTGTTTTATTTAAATAACGAAATAAAAATTTAAAAAATAAATAAATAAAAATGTAAAAACTTGACGATTTGTTGTAGGGACTATTGCACCTATGTTCACCATTACACATATGTCGTTCAAATACCACACACAAACTAAGTTTCATTGTTAATACTATTATGTTAGATAAGGATTCGGATAAATGAATGTAAACAATCATTGGTAAACAAAAGAAAACTTGCGAAAAGTAGACGCCAATATCAACAGAAATTATTTTAAATTAATTCTCAAGGCCCGGAAAAGAAAAAAAATCATTTTCTCGGAAAATAGCACCTAGTAGCAGAATCCGACTAATGGAAAAAAAACTTCAAACATTTTAGTTATTTACTGTGAAGGTAGTTTTTTGGGCGATTTTGAGCGATTTTCGCAATTGATTATTTTAGTTTTATCCCCCAAATTTCACCGAAAAATCCCAGACGTTTGAAATAATTCCAAGTTTTATTTGCCTAAAATATCTTATTATGGATGAGTTTTTTTCCAGTAGGTGCACGGTTAATTTAATGCATTACCTCAAACAGTGGATTGCTTTAAAAATATGAGTTTTTAGAAAAATTTATATTTCAATTCAGAATTTTTCATATAAGATTTAATTTCACAATTAATTTATCTATGGATTTGGTTGAGAAGAAGTATAAAGTATAATTTAAGATCAAAACAAAGGACAAATTTAGTTATTAGAGAATTGGTCCAATGTCCAACAAATGCGTGATTCGTTCCACTGTGCGACGGGGAGAACACAGAGAAAGAGCATGATGAGGAGGAGAGTGAAGTAGTAATTGTTGGATCTCGATGCTCTGAAAATTGTTTATGTAAGTTTACTTTATTAACTGCGCATATAATATGAAAGTTAATGAAAAATACTATTTCACTTACCTGTTATGCCATCAAGGACATCAAGAAAGGAAAGGGTATATGCAGAGGTAGTGAAAATTATCGAGAATGAAACATTCCCCAATAGCACAGAACCAAAAAAAATAGGAGTTATCACCACAAATGATAAGAAAATTCGGTTCGGGTAGATGTGCATACAAAATAGATGTTGCAGGGAATAAGGATGTAATTGTCCCTGTATAGAGCCCTGCATCCAAGTCCATATCCGAGAAAGCAAAAATTACTCTATAAAAGACAGTGATCATACTAGCCCTAGATCTTCCAAGGACTATTGCGGTTTAGAAAATTTGCTTATCATTACAATAGTCCTTTGTCAAACTGGTGCGAGATATTAGACGAAATACCGTACAACTAGATGCTAGTGATACATTAACAACAACAACAACAACAACAACTTTATTTGCAATTTTACATATAACAGCATACGTATGAATACATGTTCCGGACTTCCTTGGTGATACATTATGTTTGTTTAGATACAATTAAGAACAACACAAGTCTTATTTCATACCTAAACACAACTTCATGTGGTATGTTGCAGGTTAGAACAGCCCACGACCTCATGTTCATCATAACTATTAGCTTCAGAAAATTTATATGTGGCATCCCTGGAAAGAAGAACATACCCATCCATACCATACCTTGGTTGTTCACAAAATGGAGGATGTTTTCCGCCATCTTGAAATCTGAATATTGTGGAACATTCTTTTCTAAATCCCAACACCACCAGCTGTTCATGTAACGGACGAATAGTGCTCTAAAGAAGTGTCCCATTAGTATACCGAGGACCGTCATAAGCTAAAAAGGGGTTAAAATTAATTCAGCCATATTTCTGATATTAATAAATAAATTTCAGCACTATCTGAAAGTAATACCAAATCCATGACTGTTACCTTCACTAATTCTTGTCCACACACGATACTTATCCATCTTATCTCTCATGATTTTAGTCCGGTTCTGAACCTGAAGTTTCGGGAGCACAATGCATTGCTAGGTAAAGGTTTGTGAAAAAGTTCATTTTTGAAATTTGAGTTATCCGCTTTTGATCCTGAACGTCTTAAATACTAATTGTGATCATTTTGAAATAGAGAAGAAGAGAATAAGGCCAGTGTTTTATGAGTTTCTAATTTATATCCTGCGTGTACAGAAATGTATCCAAATTTCAAAAAGCTTGTGGATAAACATTATGTACTTACTGGAAGTTGTTTAATGCGTAAAGGTATGCATCGCTTCCTGTCTTGTAGTACTTATAATGTTGTCCTCCCATGGGATCGATTTTGTTGTTCTGCGAGATACATTTTTTTTAGTAACGTTGTCGGAACAAGTGTAGATAAGGTGGTTGGTATAGAACTTTTTTCTTGAGCTACATCAACTATTGGCGATGCTGAATATTCGATATGTTTTAACGTGTTAGACGATGTAGTAGCATCTTCATACAGCATTTGTTCGTACTTTCCTGTAAACTTTGCCTCTTCGTATTCTGTGTTGAAATATAAATTATATGTCGTGGAACTAGTTGCATTTAACTCTGAATATTCCGGACTAGTTTTATTTAACGAATAATTGGTAGGTAATAATGTTCCACCAGTTGTTGATGTAAGAACGTCTTCTGAAAACATCGTATAATTACACTGTTCTGCAAAAAAAACCTTTTCTTGAACAATTTTGCCTGTTTCTCATGTTTTCAGATGTGCTGAGTCCGAATCCGAACTTAGAAAAATTCTATCACCCTCTGATTTTGAGAGAAAAGAGGTGAAACTTGGAAAAAATGAAAAATTGTATTTGAAAATCATTGTCTTTATTATAACAGATTTTTTTTCTTTTTCAACGATAAAATATAATTAATTGAATCCTGCATGCTATCAGGTATAATACTAGATATGACACAACCCAAAAAATATACACACATCGTCAATGAGTAGTTTTTTTTCTTTTGTGCTCTTCCTCCTCTGTCTCCCGCTGCAGAGTCCAGCAGTAATCCGCCAGCATCTTCTCATTCCATTTGCCAGAATATCTTTTTTCTGGATATGTCTTGGTGGAATCGTTCTCCATGTTCGTCCGAAACTACACCCAAATTTGGGGCGAAAAAGTGTAGGTGACTATGCAGGAAATGTATTTTTAAGGACATATTGCATCCCAATGTTTTATATGAAGTAAGCAGTTCTTGGACTATTTTTTGGTAGTCTCTAGATTTTTTGTTTCCCAAAAACTTAGCACATACCTCTCGAAAAGCAATCCAAGCCTTTTTCTCAGTAGTATTTAACTTTGCTTCAAAAGTGAGGTCCTTGAGTAGATGTCGAATTTGGGGTCCTACGGAAATTCCCTCCTTTATCTTAGCATCGCTGAGATGCGGAAATTTTTGTTTTAAGTACATGAAACCTTCTCCTTCTTGTCCATTGCTTTTACGAAGTTTTTCATTAGCCCCAATTTTATGTGGAGTGGGGGTAAAATTATTTGGTTTTTGTCCACTAATGGAGGATTGGCAATGTTTTTTTCACCTACTTTTTCCTTACGCTCTGGCCATTTTTTTACGACATAACGGTCTCCTCTTTTTCTGCTGTCCCACTCGCACAAAAACAACAAAATTTAGTGTAACCTCCTTGGAGTCCTGTAAGCATGGCTACCACTTTAAGATCTGCACAAATGCGCCATTTGTACTCATGGTACTTGATTTTTTGTAGAAGTATCTTCATGTTGTCATAGGTTTCTCTCATGTGGACCGAATGAGCTACTGGGATAGATGGATGTTTGTTTCCATTATGAAGGAGTACTCCTTTTAAACTAAACTTGGAGCTGTCAATGAATAGTCTCCATTCCTCTGGATTGGTTGGCAGATCAAGTTTCTGGAGCAAATGAAATACATCATTGCAAAATACAAGATTTTCTTCCATCGAGAAAAAGCATAGAACTCCTGATTCCCGTTTTCTGAAGAAAGATATATTCACGCCTCCTTCCAAGAGATTCCATTGTTGCAACCTTGACCCAAGCAGCTGAGCTTTTGATTTTGGGAGATCTAAATCACGAACAAGATCATTCAATCGGCTCTGATTTATGAGCTGTGGCTGAGTTTCAGAGGGGCTGGACGAACTTGAAAGTTCTTCTTGTTGACTGGTTCCAGGTTGAGGTGAAACGCTTTCAGAATCGCTGCACTCCTCAGAACTAAGACGGAACTTATTCGGATTTGGTGGGATGGGCATGGAGGCATCATGTGGAGCTGGTCTCATGGCAGAGGGGATGTTGGGATAAACAATTTCCTTTTTGCTCTTGAACGAGAAACCTTTGATTGTGGTCATGCAAAAATAGCAATCGGTCACGTGATTTGTAGGTTCTCACCATATCATGGGAACTGCAAATGGCATTAACTTATGTGTCCCAATTAGCCAACCACTCAGAGAACGTGAGCATGAACTACAGCATATTTTAGGAGCCCATGATTTGTCCTGATCACTTACTTTACATCCAAAGAATAACTCGTATGCCTTCTTCACCAGCGGAGTCAGAGGTTTCTGAGTGGACTTGAATGTGACTTTACCACAAACATAGCAAAAGGAATCAGGCTTATTTATACACTGTCGTGACATTACAGAGAAAAAGTGAACTGTTCCAAAAACAATGATAGCACAACTGAATATCCAACTAAGTGAGTTTAGCGAAAGCCTCGAGAGTACTGATCAAATCCTAGAAGAAAATAGTGACAAGATAGGGGCTGAGTGGGAGGGGGGGGGGGAGTTGGGGTATTGAGGGTGAAAGGGGGGCAGGTAAGGATTTGAATGAAAAGGGTACCACCATAAAAGACCATAAAAGATAAAGTAGGGTCATTCCCCTAAAGATCCAGGTAAAGACCAAATCCCTTCCTCAAGCTCAAAAACTAAAAAACACTTTTAGCCATATTTCTTTAACCACTTGTAATATACCCATCAATTTTTTTTCGTTCAAATATACTTCATTGCGCTCAAAATCATCGGGCTTTTGAATTTTTTTCACTATGTTTTGATGCCGAAAAAAAATTCGTCAAATCCACAAAAAACTCACCTTTTTGGATAAAAACTTAGAATTTCTCAGGAAACTGTGTGTGATTGACAAAATCTGACTTCAAATTCGTGTTCAGCACATCTGATAACAGTAAGAAAGCATGTTTTGGTTTGAAGGAGGATTTTCGTGCAGAACAGTAGAACAGAGCAACAAGTGACTCCGTAGTTGAACTGGACTTGGCTGCTATGGTATTAGCTTTTGGTTTTGTTTCCGTAATGTTGGTAATTATTTTAGTCAAATTCTTTTTGAGCTCGCTAAGTTTCGTTGACTAAAACAAAAACAGTTTAATCTATCCGAGTCATAATAAATTATGGTGCATTATATACGAAAGGAAAACAGGTACTTAATTTTCCGTGAATCACTGAAAAAGTAGCGAAAATGAATGAGTATAGATTTAGTAAGTTTAATACCATAATTCTGTAACAAATTAAAAAATTGATAAAACGTTTTCTCCTTATGACTCAAAATTTTAGTATGGCAACAAACTTATATGGAAAAATTATAAACATATTCCAAAGTCAAGAAGTTGCGATTACACCACATGTTTACTCTTGGTATTTTGAACCCTTGAGCCTTACTTTACTTACCTCGCAAGCTGGAGTCTGAATGCTTTTCTGGGATGCTACTTTTCAAGATAACTAATTCCATCGAAAATGATTGGGTAAACAGTTCCAATGAGTGTTATCACTACAGTCACTTCGTTTTGTTACCACCATTTCTTTGCCTCTTTTTGACTGCTTTCTTCAGATCGTCCAACAACTTTAATCACTGCGTACACGAAAGATGCTAGGAGCCATATTACGTTGAAATGTGTAAATATCCTTATAGATAGTAATTTCCAACTGAAAATCTCCCATTAAAATGCTCTTATTAAATATTACAATAAGGATAAGTTTAAAATTATGGAAGCGGGATGAAGCTTACCCACAATTGAGACGGGAATAATCATTTGATTATATTTTGGTGTTTTTATGGATAGGAAACTGTTAATTGAAATGTTTCGATAAATTTTAATGGGATGGTACCGTAATATTAAGAAACTATATTAATTTTAAAACTATTTGCTTTCTCCCTATGGTGAGCAAGATCTGGGAGTTTATGATTTTTTCACTAGTTGTTTCATCTTATCTTATAAAAAAACCTGTACCACCACACCCCATGAAGGGTCTGCGGCTCATTACATGGTAGAGGCTGTATTGTTTCTTGGGAACACCTCCCTTGCACAACCGTTCAATCGTCGAACAAATCACCATTCGTCCTAGATCACGCTCAACCACCAGATTTCCCCCCTTAATTTGGGTACTCACTTTATAATAGCTGGGCGACGCCAGTATGTCCTAGATCCTACTGCTTATATCATAAATTCTGACCGCGAGCGGAATATATGCAATCGGAAAAACTTCAATTGGGAAAACGTAAAAATTCCGAAGTGACTAAATAATGAATGCTATGAAGTAGTTCATTACGTTCTGTTATGTTACTCATTAATCGCAATTGGTAAGTTACTCATCGTAGAGGAGATTCGGAGGTATTTCTTATCAGACAAATATCTCACAAGATACCACATCGCCCTAAATTATGATTAACAATTAAATATGCACGACATTACAAACTTTCTTCCTTCTCACGTGTCTTCTCAGCTTCTTCTAAAATGGCTTCCTTGGAACTTAAAATTATGGAAAAAGTCCTGTTATGTGCCGTTTTTGGATTCCCAATCATAAAAAGCTAGTAAATATTTTCCATGTGAATATGCAATCATCATCTTTTTCTGATAGTTTGCTCTGCTTGGAATTCACTGCCATCCTAAAAGTCAATTGAAAATTATTCATTGTATTTATTTATTGAAGACATAATTAAGATGTGGCAGTATACTTGCGCAGTATGGCTACAAAACTGTAACCATAAACGCCTAGGGACACCATGAAGTATATCAAAGGTAGCTTTTTATAAAAGCCATTGTTTTCATTTTCATTGTTGCAATAACCGTAAAACAATGGCGAATATTTTAAAAATCCTTCGAAGTTCCAAAGTGTCAAAAAATTCATCACTTTCGGTCGCTCTGCTTTAGGTATTATTTTCCTTTCTCCGCTAGATTCTTTGTGACCGAAGAATATCTAGGATAAAAATACAACATGTACATGAGTTGGCATCATTGTAAAAATATAGCATAAGTAACATATTATACAGCCTCACCTCTGGACCTGCTGAAAAAACTACCAACTCTACTGCCATAATAACATTTACGGAAAACAACCACCTCAAGAAGGTGAAGAAGATGCAACTAAGTCCCACTTCGGGTTGCATCCGTTTGATTCTCGGTTCCCAGGGCATCAATTCGTGTTGTTCGCTAAGTTGATAAATTCTCTTTTAAGAAAGTTCCAATTCTGAAAGAAAAACAGATTTAGGTGGATAAGTAAAAAAACACGGGGTGGGGGATATTGTCATCAACAGTTGAGGGGCCAACAAAGGGAGCTTATACATATACTACACTTAGACAAAGTGCACTTATCTTTGGTAAACAAAAAACTTATTAAACAAGTCCATTGATTAATGGAGGTATGGTTTAATTGTCTATTATATTAATATGATATTTTTTCCTCTCAACGGTGTCGGATATATAGGATTGGCTTGAAGGTAGAAGTGATAAAATACATTTTTTTTAAAATGAAGAGTTGTTGCATTTAGAATTTTATACATAATAATAGGCATAAATTCGGTTCAGCTATAGCCAGCCAATATCAACAAAAATTTCAAGGTACTCGCTTTACAAATGATGTAAGTCCCATAAAAACTTTCATCCCTCATTGCGCACCTCTGGGGCTTGATTTTGCAAAATCTTCAAAACAATTATTATTATGTGAAAGAAAATGGTCCGGGTGGAAAAAACGAAAAAAATATTATTATACAAAAAACTTCAGTTGTTTCTTCTGGTTTAGACCGTGCCGGTAAATTTTCTGCCAACGTTTCGCCAGACACGCTGGTGACTTCCTCAAGGCTTAATTGAGACTGAAGATGGTCAGCTAACCCGCGGCGTTATATAGTAGCCACTAGGGTCCACTCGTGATTCACCGGGTCCTTCCGTTAGTCGATTGGGTTTTTTCTTGTCCGTGGTCGGAGTCTGCTCTTCCATGCCTGTGATTGGCTGGTTTCTGAAACCGAGTGGACCCGAGTGGCTACTATATAACGCCGCGGGTTAGCTGACCATCTTTGTCAATTAAGCCTTTATCTTATCCATCAATTAAGCCTTGAGGAAGTCAGCAGCATGTCTGGCGAAACTTTGGCAGACAATTCACCGACACGGTATAAACCAGAAGAAACAACTGAAGTTTTTTGTATAAATAGTGGCCGTGGAAACTTGAAAGAGTATTTAATTATTATTATGTTTAAAAGTAAATCCTGCTTACTTATTTTCACATCTCTAACTTAACAGATGACCGGTTTGATTTTCAAAAAATAAAAAAAACATGTAATTCTTTATTTTAAATTTAGAAGCTAAATCTATTACAATTATTAGTATTACGGTTAGAATACATACTATTTATATTATTATCCCCCTCCTCATTTTTAATTGATTTTTCTCTACATAAGAACCTACTTAGGGCCTTAACAAAAATAAGGGGAAAAATTAGCAGAATTGCCGGAGCCGTTTTCGAGTTTTGGGCTTAGCAACCATTTGGCGATTCATTTTTATTTTTGTAGCTAAGATTCCAGTTTATTAGATGATAGGGACTATAATTTATTATATGATAGGGACTGTACTTGGAATCTATTAGACCTGCAGTCTGGCTCAAATTGTAGCAAATTTAATCTACTTTAAAAATAGGTAGGTACTTATGTTTTTTTTTTTGTTTAAAACTCGCGAAAAGATGTCATGATTTTAGCCCATCAGCTGACAGTAAAAACCAATATAACCCATAGCTTTTCGTCAAAAAATGAAAGTGCGGATAAAGATTGAATAAAATCTTTTTTAGAGTGGTATGCGGAGCTATCGTTTCGCCGCCAAACAGGACCTTCATTGGCAGGGCTAGAGGATTTAATAAAGAAAGTGTGGACCATTTCTTCAATCTATACGTGAAATTGATGGATGACTGCAAGTTTCAGACTAGAACAATATTATCCCTAGGTCATAATTCAGTGACTTTATAATGAAAGGTTCAGCGACTCCGTTTTCAAAAGTACTCAATTATCTTATTAATAAGTAAGGAATAATTAGGGATATTGACATAAAACTGGTCAAATTCACATTATTATTCTAGTTTTTTCTAATATTTACATTATAGTAGAGATTAAATACTTAAATTTAAATACATACTTTTTTTGATAACTTCATCTGTTCCCAAAACTAATTCGAAAATTATGCTTAAGTATATTTGAATTTTCATACAATCCCAACCACAAAAAGGTAATTGATTTTATTACACCTAATTTATATTTCATAATAAAACTCAATCACAAAATATTAAAACAATACAAGAAATTCAGCAGTTGCTAGGAAATCATACCAAGATTTATAGGAAATAGATACAAGATTTTAAAAAATTTCGTGACCTCAATAAATGTCCAAACCTCTAAAATATAACAAGCAATTTTTCAAGAACAAAAAAGAATTTCGAGAAGAACAAAGAAGAAAGAATAACAAAGAACAAAAGAACAAAGAAATTACGAAAGAATTTCGAGAAATGGCGGAACTACCATATGTTCAGGTAATTCTTTTAATTAAATTAATTTTAAGGTGTAGGGAAGAAATACATTGTCTGGTAGGTACTAATATAGGAAGGAAATAGTTGGGGGTGCAGTAAAAAAAACACAGCAAATAAGTTGAAACCTATTATGTTATATGTGCGCCGACGTTTCGACCTACTGTGTAGGTCATCTTCAGGGCCAATAGGAGTGGCTACCTTACCAGTTACCTTCTGCACCGAGCAGCCTCTAGACAAACGTCGGCATACATATAATAGGTTTCAACTTATTTGCTGTGTTTTTTTGACTGCACCCCCAACTATTTCCTTCCTATAATTTTAAGGTGATTTTTTTTTAATGAATAATTCTTTCTATCAAAAGAGTTTCAACGCATAAAAAGATCATTTAGTCTAATGTAAGTTAACATAAATACTTTTGGAATGTTCTTTTTGTTATTTTCCTCCCCCGTTTATTTTTAAATGATTTTTCTCTCTCTATAAGAACCTTCTGTGCCCTTAAAAAAAAGGGAAACAAAATTAGCCGGATAGGTCGAGCCGTTTTCTTAGCCAAAATTTGGTGATTCATTTTTATTTATATATATTATTTATTAGTGGTTTGTATGAGAAAAGAAAAGTGTTGGTTTTATTATTCCCCTCGTCATTTTTAAATGATTTTTCTCAACATTAAACCATATAGGCAATACTTGCAGGTGCCTTCGCAACGAAGGACCACAAGAATAAGATAATTAATTTTAGAATAGAATAGAATAGAAAAGTAACTTTATTCTGGGACTAAGGGCCTTTAGAATAACAGATATGAAATGGAAAAAAAAACATAATATTTATCTGGCCAGAAGGCTAAATGCTACAAATCATAAAGCGTGTAAAACATGACCGAAACAATTTAAAAAGAAATATATAAACAAAATTAATAGTAAGTAAATAAACAGTACAGATCTTGACAGGATATTAAGCAGTTACAGAGAATAGATAAATCCATAGCTTTTGTTAGATGCATGAGCTAGCATGCAATAATTTTTTTACATGATATACAGCTTTTCAAAAAGCAAAATTCAAAGAACTAAATAACTCAATGAGTTCTTCTATACATTACATTCTAAGCAAATGACTAACCTGCTTAGAGACTATCCTTAGGGAAGCTAAGAGGTGTTGAAACAGCAAGGATTTGAATAATGATAGAGAGGGAGTATGACGGATATTAGGAGGGATTGAGTTCCACACTGTGGTGGAGCGGGCGAGAAAGGAACGTTCGAATGCTTTAATTCTGTGTGAGCGTATATAGAGATCAGAAAGGCGGGATCTTGTTTTATGTTGTTGAACTGAGGATTTGAATTGGAGGAGTCTGTAGATATATGAAGGATGTTGAGAGTGAATGGATTGGTATAAGAATGAACAGAGGAAATATTGTCTTCGGAAGGGAGGGAAGAGCCACTTTAACTCATCATAGAGGTGGGAGACGCGCGATCGCTTCGGAGTACCAAGCAAAAATCTTAGAGAGCAGTTCATCATTCTCTTTAATCTGTCTTCAAGCATTTTAGAGAGGCCTCCATATACCACGCTACAATAGTCAAAGTGGGGGAAGATGAGAGAAGATACGAGTAGCTTACGGGAAGATTGTGTAAGATGACGAGAACGATGGAACAACTTCAGGGAACTAATTGACTGTCGGGATATCTGGGCGATGTGGGATTTCCAAGAAAGGGTTTGGTCGATGGTGATGCCTAGGTTTTTCACAGAGGAGGTAATCGTGATAGGATGATCGTTGGTAATGTTGGGAGGGTGTGGATGGATGTAAGGTGAGGATTGGAACCTAAACAAATGGCCTGAGTTTTCATTGCGTTCAATTCCAGTTTGCCCAGCTTTGCCCAGGCACAGATCCTATCTAGGTCTTCCTGAATACTAGCGAACGCAATAAATAGCTCGGAATAAGGAAAGGACAGATATATTTGGAAGTCGTCAGCATATAGATGATGGGAACAGTGGTGAACAGATTTAGGAAGATCATTGATGTAGCAGTTGAACAGAAGAGGAGAGGTACTTGAGCCCTGTGCCACGCCTGAGGAAAGAGGAAAGGGGATGATTAGGTATGGAAACTGCTTGAGATCTGTCAGAGAGGAAGGATTGGAACCATCGGATAGAACCGTTAGAAAAGGACATTGATTTGAGTTTGCTAAAAAGGATAGAATGGTCCAAGGAATCAAAAGCTTTAGTAAAATCAAGAAGGATAACCATTGTTAGTTTTTGTCGTCCATAGCGGTATGTATGCCATTGGTGATTTCGGTAAGTGCCGATTGTGTGGAAAAACCGGGACGGAAACCTGATTGAAGTGGGTCAAGGAGGTTGGACTGTTCGAGGAAATTTGACATTTGTGACTGGACTATTCTTTCTAGAGGCTTGGAAAGGTTGGAGAGGATTGAGATTAGGCGCTAGTCTTTGAGTGAGACAGGGTTAGAGGATTTATTGATAGGGTGGACTATGGCTTTTTTCCAGGTGGTTGGGAATACTCCGTTTTGCAGTGAATGAATGGTGAATTTTATATAAAGAGTACAGGTATAATATCGATAAGCCAGGATTTTAGCAGTTTGACAGGAATCCCATCGAAGCCTGTGGAGTTGGAGTGGGATTTCAGAACAGAGGAAATAATGTCGTTGGGTGAAATGCCAGCGAAGTAAAAATTGTCAGGGTTGAAAGATGGTGCTAGTGAAAATACGGGAGAGGATGATTTTGAAGTATTAACTGAGGTGGACAAAAAATATGCGTTTATTTCATTGGGAGGGGCTGGAAAGGGTCTAGAAGAAGATGAATTAAGAAGAGAAAGCTTTCGAAAGAGATGCCATTTGGATTTAGAATCGGGAGCAGATGAAAGGAGGAGGAGATAGAAGGAGACCGGACGGATGCAGACGGGACGGATGACCGGACGGATGCGGCGGACCAGGAGGGCTGGACGGCATCCGGACGGATGGAGACCGCCCAGGAGGCGTAAAGGTGCTGCCCCAACAGTAAGGTGCACATCCGTGCACCGGGCAGCACCACAGATTAAAAAAATTATTATAATGTACCCTAAAAAATAAATGGTACCCCCCATTATTTAGTGTATAATTTTTGAAATAAAGATTAAAAAAAAAAAGTTGATTTATTGGCAGTGACGAGTGTGCGTAAACCCAACGCATCAACCCGTCACTGCCGAGAACCCCGTATGCCAGCAATGGCAGGAAGGGGGCCCAAAAAAAAAAAAAAAGATGAAAGGGCTTCGTGGAAGTATTTGGCTGATTGTCGACTGTGTCAAATTCCGGAGAGCCCTAAACGCTTGATAGTCATCAGTTAACCTTGTCCGTCTAAAGCGTCTTCGGGCCGCATCACGCTTCCTTTGAAGATCTTAAATTTTTGACACATCCAGGGAGCAGGCTGGTGACGGAAGGTTGAGGTTTTCAGTGGGGCATGGGTGTCAAGGATATATTTGAGATTGGAAGTAAGTATGTCAACCATCGAATCAATAGAGGCAAAAGAATAAATCTCTCTCCAATCCAAGGTTTCAAGAGAGGGTGAGATGTTCTCTGGGGCGAGAGCATCTAAGTTGCGAAAGGTTACGGTTTTAGGTAATATAACAGGAGTTTGGATATTGTATGAAATATGGATAAGATCATGAGAGGACAGAAATGGAACGGGTAATTGAGAGGAAGAAAGGAGGTTCAGCAGTGAATCAATGACAAACAGGTCTAACTAGGTGACGGATAGAAAGGTGTGATGGGTGTGAGAAAATGGGACAATGGAAAGGTGTAGAGAGTAAAAGAGATTTTCCAGGTATATTCGATCGTTGGATTGGACAAGGAGATTGGTATTAAAATCACCGGAGATAATGATATGGTTATAGAGAGGAATGCAGTCGTAAAGGGTAGATTCAAAAATTGAATCAAGAGGGACCAAAGGAGGGCGATATACTACGACATACAGGAGAGGGTTTGGGTTAAAAGAGATTTCAACAAGAAGGAATTCTGTGTGAGGATAACCGGTTTTCTTCTTGACAGTCAGGCAATGCATTACAAAATGCAGTAACAAAATTCAGACTAGTGGAGGAATGCTGTATGAATTAGCTGTACAAAACAGAGATAACATATTTTGGATATTTGGATACAGTAATATACCAGCTAATGAAAGGGCCGATAAATTGGCAAAGAAAGGAGCAGGAATTGTTCCAATAGGACCAGAACCATGGTGCGGGGCTCCCCTCTCCCTGGCTAAGGATATAATCAACAAACTAGCCAAGAGGAAGATAAAATCGGGTTGGGATAGAGCCAAGATAAGGCATACTAAACTTTTTATATAGGAACCCAATAACAAACTTTCTGAGAAAATCAAGAAAGAGGCTGCTCATATGTCGAGAACCGACCTCAAAAGTATGGTTGAAGCCATCACTGGGCACTGCAAACTCAGGAAACATATGTATCGCTTAGGCATTGAAGAA
The DNA here is from genome assembly GCA_964056705.1 of Troilus luridus. NCBI lineage: Eukaryota > Metazoa > Arthropoda > Insecta > Hemiptera > Pentatomidae > Troilus > Troilus luridus. The sequence goes on along the minus strand of OZ057413.1, from coordinate 117,584,773 downwards.
GAACCTCGGTGCAGATAGTGCACAGTTAGCTTTGTAACAGTTCGCAACCAGAGGCGTAGCCAGTCGCGTCCTTTGGATCGTGTGGTGTGGATATGATTTTTGCAATCACGAGTCTTACTCAGATTAAATTTGTTTCTCGTTAAAGTAGGTATTTTTTTATCCCCATTCGTTTGTATTCAGCGTTAATTTATTGTAATTTTACTAAATAACTTCGAGAATGTTTTAAAATCTCAAAATACTAGTTAGATTTTTAGTTATTGTTTTCTAATGCTGGAGGTTATGAAGTGGACAAAATGACATACACCTTGTTGGGTAAAATAGGATACTATGTCGTTTGACTCAAGTGTTTAATATTATTAATAATAAATAAAGATTTTGTGACTGATTTTATTATTAGTATGTCATTTTGTCCCTCTCCCCTATCCTTCTGCTTCTCTTTTAATTACGTACATTTTGGGAGGAAAAAAAAAATTTAATAATTCTTATATTTCTGTGGCTTGGTTCTACCAGGGCCAATGTCAATTTTTTCAAAGTTTGTGTTATTTATACCAAATGAGTGGTAAAGTCTTTTCTTACTTCATATATATATCATATATTATTTAGTTACCCCTGGGAGTAACTTAAAAAAAAACCAGATATTTTTAAGTTTTAACTCATTTACTCCATAATAGTTGAAATAATTGCTTCCTTACTTCCTTACTCCATAATAGAATTATATTATTTAGTTACCCCGAGGGGTAACTTTTCAAAAAAAGGTACGTAAATTTTGGGAGGAAAAAATATATTTAATAATTCTTATAATTCTGTGGCTTGGTTCTACCAGGGCCAATGTCAATTTTTTCAAAGTTTGTGTTATTTATACCAAATGAGTGGTAAAGTCTTTTCTTACTTTATATATATCATATATTATTTAGTTACCCCTGGGAGTAACTTTAAAAAAAACCAGATATTTTTTAGTTTTAACGCATTTAATCCATAACAGTTGAAATAATTGCTTCCTTACTTCCTTACTCCATAATAGAATTATATTATTTAGTTACCCCGAGGGGTAACTTTTCAAAAAAAACTACGTAAATTTTGGGAGGTAAAATATATTTAATAATTCTTATAATTCTGTGGTTTGGTTCTACCAGGGCCAATGTCAATTTTTTCAAAGTTTGTGTTATTTATACCAAATGAGTGGTAAAGTCTTTTCTTACTTCATATATATATCATATATTATTTAGTTACCCCTGGGAGTAACTTTAAAAAAAAACAGATATTTTTAAGTTTTAACTTATTTACTCCATAATAGTTGAAATAATTGCTTCCTTACTTCCTTACTCCATAATAGAATTATATTATTTAGTTACCCCGAGAGGTAACTTTTCAAAAAAAGGTACGTAAATTTTGGGAGGAAAAAATATATTTAATAATTCTTATAATTCTGTGGCTTGGTTCTACCAGGGCCAATGTCAATTTTTTCAAAGTTTGTGTTATTTATACCAAATGAGTGGTAAAGTCTTTTCTTACTTCATATATATATCATATATTATTTAGTTACCCCTGGGAGTAACATTAAAAAAAACCAGATATTTTTTAGTTTTAACGCATTTAATCCATAACAGTTGAAATAATTGCTTCCTTACTTCCTTACTCCATAATAGAATTATATTATTTAGTTACCCCGAGGGGTAACTTTTCAAAAAAAACTACGTAAATTTTGGGAGGTAAAATATATTTAATAATTCTTATAATTCTGTGGTTTGGTTCTACCAGGGCCAATGTCAATTTTTTCAAAGTTTGTGTTATTTATACCAAATGAGTGGTAAAGTCTTTTCTTACTTTATATATATCATATATTATTTAGTTACCCCTGGGAGTAACTTTAAAAAAAAACAGATATTTTTTAGTTTTAACGCATTTAATCCATAATAGTTGAAATAATTGCTTCCTTACTTCCTTACTCCATAATAGAATTATATTATTTAGTTACCCCGAGAGGTAACTTTTCAAAAAAAGGTACGTAAATTTTGGGAGGAAAAAATATATTTAATAATTCTTATAATTCTGTGGTTTGGTTCTACCAGGGCCAATGTCAATTTTTTCAAAGTTTGTGTTATTTATACCAAATGAGTGGTAAAGTCTTTTCTTACTTCTTATATATATCATATATTATTTAGTTACCCCTGGGAGTAACTTAAAAAAAAAAACAGATATTTTTTAGTTTTAACTCATTTACTCCATAATAGTTGAAATAATTGCTTCCTTACTTCCTTACTCCATAATAGAATTATATTATTTAGTTACCCCGAGGGGTAACTTTTCAAAAAAACTACGTAAATTTTGGGAGGTAAAATATATTTAATAATTCTTATAATTCTGTGGTTTGGTTCTACCAGGGCCAATGTCAATTTTTTCAAAGTTTGTGTTATTTATACCAAATGAGTGGTAAAGTCTTTTCTTACTTCATATATATATCATATATTATTTAGTTACCCCTGGGAGTAACTTAAAAAAAACAACAGATATTTTTTAGTTTTAACTCATTTACTCCATAATAGTTGAAATAATTGCTTCCTTACTTCTTTACTCCATAATAGAATTATATTATTTAGTTACCCCGAGGGGTAACTTTTCAAAAAAACTACGTAAATTTTGGGAGGTAAAATATATTTAATAATTCTTATAATTCTGTGGCTTGGTTCTACCAGGGCCAATGTCAATTTTTTCAAAGTTTGTGTTATTTATACCAAATGAGTGGTAAAGTCTTTTCTTACTTCATATATATATCATATATTATTTAGTTACCCCTGGGAGTAACTTTAAAAAAAACCAGATATCTTTTAGTTTTAACGCATTTAATCCATAACAGTTGAAATAATTGCTTCCTTACTCCATAATAGAATTATATTATTTAGTTACCCCGAGGGGTAACTTTTCAAAAAAAACTACGTAAATTTTGGGAGGTAAAATATATTTAATAATTCTTATAATTCTGTGGTTTGGTTCTACCAGGGCCAATGTCAATTTTTTCAAAGTTTGTGTTATTTATACCAAATGAGTGGTAAAGTCTTTTCTTACTTTATATATATCATATATTATTTAGTTACCCCTGGGAGTAACTTTAAAAAAAAACAGATATTTTTTAGTTTTAACGCATTTAATCCATAACAGTTGAAATAATTGCTTCCTTACTTCCTTACTCCATAATAGAATTATATTATTTAGTTACCCCGAGGGGTAACTTTTCAAAAAAAACTACGTAAATTTTGGGAGGTAAAATATATTTAATAATTCTTATAATTCTGTGGCTTGGTTCTACCAGGGCCAATGTCAATTTTTTCAAAGTTTGTGTTATTTATACCAAATGAGTGGTAAAGTCTTTTCTTACTTCATATATATATCATATATTATTTAGTTACCCCTGGGAGTAACTTTAAAAAAAACCAGATATCTTTTAGTTTTAACGCATTTAATCCATAACAGTTGAAATAATTGCTTCCTTACTCCATAATAGAATTATATTATTTAGTTACCCCGAGGGGTAACTTTTCAAAAAAAACTACGTAAATTTTGGGAGGTAAAATATATTTAATAATTCTTATAATTCTGTGGTTTGGTTCTACCAGGGCCAATGTCAATTTTTTCAAAGTTTGTGTTATTTATACCAAATGAGTGGTAAAGTCTTTTCTTACTTTATATATATCATATATTATTTAGTTACCCCTGGGAGTAACTTTAAAAAAAAACAGATATTTTTTAGTTTTAACGCATTTAATCCATAACAGTTGAAATAATTGCTTCCTTACTTCCTTACTCCATAATAGAATTATATTATTTAGTTACCCCGAGGGGTAACTTTTCAAAAAAACTACGTAAATTTTGGGAGGAAAAAATATATTTAATAATTCTTATAATTCTGTGGCTTGGTTCTACCAGGGCCAATGTCAATTTTTTCAAAGTTTGTGTTATTTATACCAAATGAGTGGTAAAGTCTTTTCTTACTTCATATATATATCATATATTATTTAGTTACCCCTGGGAGTAACTTAAAAAAAACCCAGATATTTTTAAGTTTTAACTCATTTACTCCATAATAGTTGAAATAATTGCTTCCTTACTTCCTTACTCCATAATAGAATTATATTATTTAGTTACCCCGAGGGGTAACTTTTCAAAAAAACTACGTAAATTTTGGGAGGTAAAATATATTTAAAAATTCTTTTAATTCTGTGGTTTGGTTCTACCAGGGCCAATGTCAATTTTTTCAAAGTTTGTGTTATTTATACCAAATGAGTGGTAAAGTCTTTTCTTACTTCATATATATATCATATATTATTTAGTTACCCCTGGGAGTAACTTAAAAAAAAAAACAGATATTTTTAAGTTTTAACTCATTTACTCCATAATAGTTGAAATAATTGCTTCCTTACTTCCTTACTCCATAATAGAATTATATTATTTAGTTACCCCGAGAGGTAACTTTTCAAAAAAAGGCACGTGAATTTTGGGAGGAAAAAATATATTTAATAATTCTTATAATTCTGTGGCTTGGTTCTACCAGGGCCAATGTCAATTTTTTCAAAGTTTGTGTTATTTATACCAAATGAGTGGTAAAGTCTTTTCTTACTTCATATATATATCATATATTATTTAGTTACCCCTGGGAGTAACTTAAAAAAAAAAACAGATATTTTTTAGTTTTAACTCATTTACTCCATAATAGTTGAAATAATTGCTTCCTTACCTCTTTACTCCATAATAGAATTATATTATTTAGTTACCCCGAGAGGTAACTTTTCAAAAAAAGGTACGTAAATTTTGGGAGGAAAAAATATATTTAATAATTCTTATAATTCTGTGGCTTGGTTCTACCAGGGCCAATGTCAATTTTTTCAAAGTTTGTGTTATTTATACCAAATGAGTGGTAAAGTCTTTTCTTACTTCATATATATATCATATATTATTTAGTTACCCCTGGGAGTAACTTAAAAAAAAAAACAGATATTTTTTAGTTTTAACTCAGTTACTCCATAATAGTTGAAATAATTGTTTCCTTACTTCCTTACTCCATAATAGAATTAAATTATTTAGTTACCCCGAGGGGTAACTTTTCAAAAAATCTTACTTACATTTTGGGAGGAAAAAATATATTTAATAATTCTTATAATTCTGTGGCTTGGTTCTACAAGGGCCAATGTCAATTTTTTCAAAGTTTGTGTTATTTATACCAAATGAGTGGTAAAGTCTTTTCTTACTTCATATATATATCATATATTATTTAGTTACCCCTGGGAGTAACTTTAAAAAAAAAAACAGATATTTTTTAGTTTTAACTCATTTACTCCATAATAGTTGAAATAATTGTTTCCTTACTTCCTTACTCCATAATAGAATTATATTATTTAGTTACCCCGAGGTGTAACTTTTTAAAAAAAAACTGCGTAAATTTTGGGAGGAAAAAATATATTTAATAATTCTTACAATTCTGTGGTTTGGTTCTACCAGGGCCAATGTCAATTTTTTCAAAGTTTGTGTTATTTATACCAAATGAGTGGTAAAGTCTTTTCTTACTTCATATATATATCATATATTATTTAGTTACCCCGAGAGGTAACTTTTCAAAAAAAGGTACGTAAATTTTGGGAGGAAAAAATATATTTAATAATTCTTATAATTCTGTGGCTTGGTTCTACCAGGGCCAATGTCAATTTTTTCAAAGTTTGTGTTATTTATACCAAATGAGTGGTAAAGTCTTTTCTTACTTCATATATATATCATATATTATTTAGTTACCCCTGGGAGTAACTTAAAAAAAAAAACAGATATTTTTTAGTTTTAACTCATTTACTCCATAATAGTTGAAATAATTGCTTCCTTACTACCTTACTCCATAATAGAATTATATTATTTAGTTACCCCGAGGGGTAAATTTTCAAAAAATGTTACTTACATTTTGGGAGGAAAAAATATATTTAATAATTCTTATAATAATGTGGCTTGGTTCTACCAGGGCCAATGTCAATTTTTTCAAAGTTTGTGTTATTTATACCAAATGAGTGGTAAAGTCTTTTCTTACTTCATATATATATCATATATTATTTAGTTACCCCTGGGAGTAACTTAAAAAAAAAAACAGATATTTTTTAGTTTTAACTCATTTACTCCATAATAGTTGAAATAATTGCTTCCTTACTACCTTACTCCATAATAGAATTATATTATTTAGTTACCCCGAGGGGTAAATTTTCAAAAAATGTTACTTACATTTTGGGAGGAAAAAATATATTTAATAATTCTTATAATAATGTGGCTTGGTTCTACCAGGGCCAATGTCAATTTTTTCAAAGTTTGTGTTATTTATACCAAATGAGTGGTAAAGTCTTTTCTTACTTCATATATATATCATATATTATTTAGTTACCCCTGGGAGTAACATTAAAAAAAAAACAGATATTTTTTAGTTTTAACTCATTTACTCCATAATAGTTGAAATAATTGCTTCCTTACTTCCTTACTCCATAATAGAATTATATTATTTAGTTACCCCGAGGTGTAACTTTTCAAAAAAACCTACGTAAATTTTGGGAGGAAAAAATATATTTAATAATTCTTATAATTCTGTGGCTTGGTTCTACCAGGGCCAATGTCAATTTTTTCAAAGTTTGTGTTATTTATACCAAATGAGTGGTAAAGTCTTTTCTTACTTCATATATATATCATATATTATTTAGTTACCCCTGGGAGTAACTTTTAAAAAAAAACAGATATTTTTTAGTTTTAACTCATTTACTCCATAATAGTTGAAATAATTGCTTCCTTACTTCCTTACTCCATAATAGAATTATATTATTTAGTTACCCCGAGGGGTAAATTTTCAAAAAATGTTACTTACATTTTGGGAGGAATAAATATATTTAATAATTCTTATAATAATGTGGCTTGGTTCTACCAGGGCCAATGTCAATTTTTTCAAAGTTTGTGTTATTTATACCAAATGAGTGGTAAAGTCTTTTCTTACTTCATATATATATCATATATTATTTAGTTACCCCTGGGAGTAACATTAAAAAAAAAAACAGATATTTTTTAGTTTTAACTCATTTACTCCATAATAGTTGAAATAATTGCTTCCTTACTTCCTTACTCCATAATAGAATTATATTATTTAGTTACCCCGAGGGGTAACTTTTCAAAAAAACTACGTAAATTTTGGGAGGTAAAATATATTTAATAATTCTTTTAATTCTGTGGTTTGGTTCTACCAGGGCCAATGTCAATTTTTTCAAAGTTTGTGTTATTTATACCAAATGAGTGGTAAAGTCTTTTCTTACTTCATATATATATCATATATTATTTAGTTACCCCTGGGAGTAACTTAAAAAAAATCCAGATATTTTTAAGTTTTAACTTATTTACTCCATAATAGTTGAAATAATTGCTTCCTTACTTCCTTACTCCATAATAGAATTATATTATTTAGTTACCCCGAGAGGTAACTTTTCAAAAAAAGGTACGTAAATTTTGGGAGGAAAAAATATATTTAATAATTCTTATAATTCTGTGGCTTGGTTCTACCAGGGCCAATGTCAATTTTTTCAAAGTTTGTGTTATTTATACCAAATGAGTGGTAAAGTCTTTTCTTACTTCATATATATATCATATATTATTTAGTTACCCCTGGGAGTAACTTAAAAAAAAAAACAGATATTTTTTAGTTTTAACTCATTTACTCCATAATAGTTGAAATAATTGCTTCCTTACTTCTTTACTCCATAATAGAATTATATTATTTAGTTACCCCGAGGGGTAACTTTTCAAAAAATCTTACTTACATTTTGGGAGGAAAAAATATATTTAATAATTCTTATAATTCTGTGGCTTGGTTCTACCAGGGCCAATGTCAATTTTTTCAAAGTTTGTGTTATTTATACCAAATGAGTGGTAAAGTCTTTTCTTACTTCATATATATATCATATATTATTTAGTTACCCCTGGGAGTAACTTAAAAAAAAAAACAGATATTTTTTAGTTTTAACTCAGTTACTCCATAATAGTTGAAATAATTGTTTCCTTACTTCCTTACTCCATAATAGAATTAAATTATTTAGTTACCCCGAGGGGTAACTTTTCAAAAAATCTTACTTACATTTTGGGAGGAAAAAATATATTTAATAATTCTTATAATTCTGTGGCTTGGTTCTACAAGGGCCAATGTCAATTTTTTCAAAGTTTGTGTTATTTATACCAAATGAGTGGTAAAGTCTTTTCTTACTTCATATATATATCATATATTATTTAGTTACCCCTGGGAGTAACTTTAAAAAAAAAAACAGATATTTTTTAGTTTTAACTCATTTACTCCATAATAGTTGAAATAATTGCTTCCTTACTTCCTTACTCCATAATAGAATTATATTATTTAGTTACCCCGAGGTGTAACTTTTCAAAAAAAACTGCGTAAATTTTGGGAGGAAAAAATATATTTAATAATTCTTACAATTCTGTGGTTTGGTTCTACCAGGGCCAATGTCAATTTTTTCAAAGTTTGTGTTATTTATACCAAATGAGTGGTAAAGTCTTTTCTTACTTCATATATATATCATATATTATTTAGTTACCCCTGGGAGTAACTTAAAAAAAAAAACAGATATTTTTTAGTTTTAACTCAGTTACTCCATAATAGTTGAAATAATTGTTTCCTTACTTCCTTACTCCATAATAGAATTAAATTATTTAGTTACCCCGAGGGGTAACTTTTCAAAAAATCTTACTTACATTTTGGGAGGAAAAAATATATTTAATAATTCTTATAATTCTGTGGCTTGGTTCTACAAGGGCCAATGTCAATTTTTTCAAAGTTTGTGTTATTTATACCAAATGAGTGGTAAAGTCTTTTCTTACTTCATATATATATCATATATTATTTAGTTACCCCTGGGAGTAACTTTAAAAAAAAAAACAGATATTTTTTAGTTTTAACTCATTTACTCCATAATAGTTGAAATAATTGCTTCCTTACTTCCTTACTCCATAATAGAATTATATTATTTAGTTACCCCGAGGTGTAACTTTTCAAAAAAAACTGCGTAAATTTTGGGAGGAAAAAATATATTTAATAATTCTTACAATTCTGTGGTTTGGTTCTACCAGGGCCAATGTCAATTTTTTCAAAGTTTGTGTTATTTATACCAAATGAGTGGTAAAGTCTTTTCTTACTTCATATATATATCATATATTATTTAGTTACCCCTGGGAGTAACTTTAAAAAAAAAACAGATATTTTTTAGTTTTAACTCATTTACTCCATAATAGTTGAAATAATTGCTTCCTTACTTCCTTACTCCATAATAGAATTATATTATTTAGTTACCCCGAGGTGTAACTTTTCAAAAAAACCTACGTAAATTTTGGGAGGAAAAAATATATTTAATAATTCTTACAATTCTGTGGTTTGGTTCTACCAGGGCCAATGTCAATTTTTTCAAAGTTTGTGTTATTTATACCAAATGAGTGGTAAAGTCTTTTCTTACTTCATATATATATCATATATTATTTAGTTACCCCTGGGAGTAACTTTAAAAAAAAAAACAGATATTTTTTAGTTTTAACTCATTTACTCCATAATAGTTGAAATAATTGCTTCCTTACTTCCTTACTCCATAATAGAATTATATTATTTAGTTACCCCGAGGGGTAACTTTTCAAAAAAATGTACGTATATTTTGGGAGGAATAAATATATTTAATAATTCTTATAATTCTGTGGCTTGGTTCTACCAGGGCCAATGTCAATTTTTTCAAAGTTTGTGTTATTTATACCAAATGAGTGGTAAAGTCTTTTCTTACTTCATATATATATCATATATTATTTAGTTACCCCTGGGAGTAACTTTAAAAAAAACCAGATATCTTTTAGTTTTAACGCATTTAATCCATAACAGTTGAAATAATTGCTTCCTTACTCCATAATAGAATTATATTATTTAGTTACCCCGAGGGGTAACTTTTCAAAAAAAACTACGTAAATTTTGGGAGGTAAAATATATTTAATAATTCTTATAATTCTGTGGTTTGGTTCTACCAGGGCCAATGTCAATTTTTTCAAAGTTTGTGTTATTTATACCAAATGAGTGGTAAAGTCTTTTCTTACTTTATATATATCATATATTATTTAGTTACCCCTGGGAGTAACTTTAAAAAAAAACAGATATTTTTTAGTTTTAACGCATTTAATCCATAACAGTTGAAATAATTGCTTCCTTACTTCCTTACTCCATAATAGAATTATATTATTTAGTTACCCCGAGGGGTAACTTTTCAAAAAAAACTACGTAAATTTTGGGAGGTAAAATATATTTAATAATTCTTATAATTCTGTGGCTTGGTTCTACCAGGGCCAATGTCAATTTTTTCAAAGTTTGTGTTATTTATACCAAATGAGTGGTAAAGTCTTTTCTTACTTTATATATATCATATATTATTTAGTTACCCCTGGGAGTAACTTTAAAAAAAAACAGATATTTTTTAGTTTTAACGCATTTAATCCATAACAGTTGAAATAATTGCTTCCTTACTTCCTTACTCCATAATAGAATTATATTATTTAGTTACCCCGAGGGGTAACTTTTCAAAAAAACTACGTAAATTTTGGGAGGAAAAAATATATTTAATAATTCTTATAATTCTGTGGCTTGGTTCTACCAGGGCCAATGTCAATTTTTTCAAAGTTTGTGTTATTTATACCAAATGAGTGGTAAAGTCTTTTCTTACTTCATATATATATCATATATTATTTAGTTACCCCTGGGAGTAACTTAAAAAAAACCCAGATATTTTTAAGTTTTAACTCATTTACTCCATAATAGTTGAAATAATTGCTTCCTTACTTCCTTACTCCATAATAGAATTATATTATTTAGTTACCCCGAGGGGTAACTTTTCAAAAAAACTACGTAAATTTTGGGAGGTAAAATATATTTAAAAATTCTTTTAATTCTGTGGTTTGGTTCTACCAGGGCCAATGTCAATTTTTTCAAAGTTTGTGTTATTTATACCAAATGAGTGGTAAAGTCTTTTCTTACTTCATATATATATCATATATTATTTAGTTACCCCTGGGAGTAACTTAAAAAAAAAACAGATATTTTTAAGTTTTAACTCATTTACTCCATAATAGTTGAAATAATTGCTTCCTTACTTCCTTACTCCATAATAGAATTATATTATTTAGTTACCCCGAGAGGTAACTTTTCAAAAAAAGGCACGTGAATTTTGGGAGGAAAAAATATATTTAATAATTCTTATAATTCTGTGGCTTGGTTCTACCAGGGCCAATGTCAATTTTTTCAAAGTTTGTGTTATTTATACCAAATGAGTGGTAAAGTCTTTTCTTACTTCATATATATATCATATATTATTTAGTTACCCCTGGGAGTAACTTAAAAAAAAAAACAGATATTTTTTAGTTTTAACTCATTTACTCCATAATAGTTGAAATAATTGCTTCCTTACCTCTTTACTCCATAATAGAATTATATTATTTAGTTACCCCGAGAGGTAACTTTTCAAAAAAAGGTACGTAAATTTTGGGAGGAAAAAATATATTTAATAATTCTTATAATTCTGTGGCTTGGTTCTACCAGGGCCAATGTCAATTTTTTCAAAGTTTGTGTTATTTATACCAAATGAGTGGTAAAGTCTTTTCTTACTTCATATATATATCATATATTATTTAGTTACCCCTGGGAGTAACTTAAAAAAAAAAACAGATATTTTTTAGTTTTAACTCAGTTACTCCATAATAGTTGAAATAATTGTTTCCTTACTTCCTTACTCCATAATAGAATTAAATTATTTAGTTACCCCGAGGGGTAACTTTTCAAAAAATCTTACTTACATTTTGGGAGGAAAAAATATATTTAATAATTCTTATAATTCTGTGGCTTGGTTCTACAAGGGCCAATGTCAATTTTTTCAAAGTTTGTGTTATTTATACCAAATGAGTGGTAAAGTCTTTTCTTACTTCATATATATATCATATATTATTTAGTTACCCCTGGGAGTAACTTTAAAAAAAAAAACAGATATTTTTTAGTTTTAACTCATTTACTCCATAATAGTTGAAATAATTGTTTCCTTACTTCCTTACTCCATAATAGAATTATATTATTTAGTTACCCCGAGGTGTAACTTTTTAAAAAAAAACTGCGTAAATTTTGGGAGGAAAAAATATATTTAATAATTCTTACAATTCTGTGGTTTGGTTCTACCAGGGCCAATGTCAATTTTTTCAAAGTTTGTGTTATTTATACCAAATGAGTGGTAAAGTCTTTTCTTACTTCATATATATATCATATATTATTTAGTTACCCCGAGAGGTAACTTTTCAAAAAAAGGTACGTAAATTTTGGGAGGAAAAAATATATTTAATAATTCTTATAATTCTGTGGCTTGGTTCTACCAGGGCCAATGTCAATTTTTTCAAAGTTTGTGTTATTTATACCAAATGAGTGGTAAAGTCTTTTCTTACTTCATATATATATCATATATTATTTAGTTACCCCTGGGAGTAACTTAAAAAAAAAAACAGATATTTTTTAGTTTTAACTCATTTACTCCATAATAGTTGAAATAATTGCTTCCTTACTACCTTACTCCATAATAGAATTATATTATTTAGTTACCCCGAGGGGTAAATTTTCAAAAAATGTTACTTACATTTTGGGAGGAAAAAATATATTTAATAATTCTTATAATAATGTGGCTTGGTTCTACCAGGGCCAATGTCAATTTTTTCAAAGTTTGTGTTATTTATACCAAATGAGTGGTAAAGTCTTTTCTTACTTCATATATATATCATATATTATTTAGTTACCCCTGGGAGTAACTTAAAAAAAAAAACAGATATTTTTTAGTTTTAACTCATTTACTCCATAATAGTTGAAATAATTGCTTCCTTACTACCTTACTCCATAATAGAATTATATTATTTAGTTACCCCGAGGGGTAAATTTTCAAAAAATGTTACTTACATTTTGGGAGGAAAAAATATATTTAATAATTCTTATAATAATGTGGCTTGGTTCTACCAGGGCCAATGTCAATTTTTTCAAAGTTTGTGTTATTTATACCAAATGAGTGGTAAAGTCTTTTCTTACTTCATATATATATCATATATTATTTAGTTACCCCTGGGAGTAACATTAAAAAAAAAACAGATATTTTTTAGTTTTAACTCATTTACTCCATAATAGTTGAAATAATTGCTTCCTTACTTCCTTACTCCATAATAGAATTATATTATTTAGTTACCCCGAGGTGTAACTTTTCAAAAAAACCTACGTAAATTTTGGGAGGAAAAAATATATTTAATAATTCTTATAATTCTGTGGCTTGGTTCTACCAGGGCCAATGTCAATTTTTTCAAAGTTTGTGTTATTTATACCAAATGAGTGGTAAAGTCTTTTCTTACTTCATATATATATCATATATTATTTAGTTACCCCTGGGAGTAACTTTTAAAAAAAAACAGATATTTTTTAGTTTTAACTCATTTACTCCATAATAGTTGAAATAATTGCTTCCTTACTTCCTTACTCCATAATAGAATTATATTATTTAGTTACCCCGAGGGGTAAATTTTCAAAAAATGTTACTTACATTTTGGGAGGAATAAATATATTTAATAATTCTTATAATAATGTGGCTTGGTTCTACCAGGGCCAATGTCAATTTTTTCAAAGTTTGTGTTATTTATACCAAATGAGTGGTAAAGTCTTTTCTTACTTCATATATATATCATATATTATTTAGTTACCCCTGGGAGTAACATTAAAAAAAAAAACAGATATTTTTTAGTTTTAACTCATTTACTCCATAATAGTTGAAATAATTGCTTCCTTACTTCCTTACTCCATAATAGAATTATATTATTTAGTTACCCCGAGGGGTAACTTTTCAAAAAAACTACGTAAATTTTGGGAGGTAAAATATATTTAATAATTCTTTTAATTCTGTGGTTTGGTTCTACCAGGGCCAATGTCAATTTTTTCAAAGTTTGTGTTATTTATACCAAATGAGTGGTAAAGTCTTTTCTTACTTCATATATATATCATATATTATTTAGTTACCCCTGGGAGTAACTTAAAAAAAATCCAGATATTTTTAAGTTTTAACTTATTTACTCCATAATAGTTGAAATAATTGCTTCCTTACTTCCTTACTCCATAATAGAATTATATTATTTAGTTACCCCGAGAGGTAACTTTTCAAAAAAAGGTACGTAAATTTTGGGAGGAAAAAATATATTTAATAATTCTTATAATTCTGTGGCTTGGTTCTACCAGGGCCAATGTCAATTTTTTCAAAGTTTGTGTTATTTATACCAAATGAGTGGTAAAGTCTTTTCTTACTTCATATATATATCATATATTATTTAGTTACCCCTGGGAGTAACTTAAAAAAAAAAACAGATATTTTTTAGTTTTAACTCATTTACTCCATAATAGTTGAAATAATTGCTTCCTTACTTCTTTACTCCATAATAGAATTATATTATTTAGTTACCCCGAGGGGTAACTTTTCAAAAAATCTTACTTACATTTTGGGAGGAAAAAATATATTTAATAATTCTTATAATTCTGTGGCTTGGTTCTACCAGGGCCAATGTCAATTTTTTCAAAGTTTGTGTTATTTATACCAAATGAGTGGTAAAGTCTTTTCTTACTTCATATATATATCATATATTATTTAGTTACCCCTGGGAGTAACTTAAAAAAAAAAACAGATATTTTTTAGTTTTAACTCAGTTACTCCATAATAGTTGAAATAATTGTTTCCTTACTTCCTTACTCCATAATAGAATTAAATTATTTAGTTACCCCGAGGGGTAACTTTTCAAAAAATCTTACTTACATTTTGGGAGGAAAAAATATATTTAATAATTCTTATAATTCTGTGGCTTGGTTCTACAAGGGCCAATGTCAATTTTTTCAAAGTTTGTGTTATTTATACCAAATGAGTGGTAAAGTCTTTTCTTACTTCATATATATATCATATATTATTTAGTTACCCCTGGGAGTAACTTTAAAAAAAAAAACAGATATTTTTTAGTTTTAACTCATTTACTCCATAATAGTTGAAATAATTGCTTCCTTACTTCCTTACTCCATAATAGAATTATATTATTTAGTTACCCCGAGGTGTAACTTTTCAAAAAAAACTGCGTAAATTTTGGGAGGAAAAAATATATTTAATAATTCTTACAATTCTGTGGTTTGGTTCTACCAGGGCCAATGTCAATTTTTTCAAAGTTTGTGTTATTTATACCAAATGAGTGGTAAAGTCTTTTCTTACTTCATATATATATCATATATTATTTAGTTACCCCTGGGAGTAACTTAAAAAAAAAAACAGATATTTTTTAGTTTTAACTCAGTTACTCCATAATAGTTGAAATAATTGTTTCCTTACTTCCTTACTCCATAATAGAATTAAATTATTTAGTTACCCCGAGGGGTAACTTTTCAAAAAATCTTACTTACATTTTGGGAGGAAAAAATATATTTAATAATTCTTATAATTCTGTGGCTTGGTTCTACAAGGGCCAATGTCAATTTTTTCAAAGTTTGTGTTATTTATACCAAATGAGTGGTAAAGTCTTTTCTTACTTCATATATATATCATATATTATTTAGTTACCCCTGGGAGTAACTTTAAAAAAAAAAACAGATATTTTTTAGTTTTAACTCATTTACTCCATAATAGTTGAAATAATTGCTTCCTTACTTCCTTACTCCATAATAGAATTATATTATTTAGTTACCCCGAGGTGTAACTTTTCAAAAAAAACTGCGTAAATTTTGGGAGGAAAAAATATATTTAATAATTCTTACAATTCTGTGGTTTGGTTCTACCAGGGCCAATGTCAATTTTTTCAAAGTTTGTGTTATTTATACCAAATGAGTGGTAAAGTCTTTTCTTACTTCATATATATATCATATATTATTTAGTTACCCCTGGGAGTAACTTTAAAAAAAAAACTGATATTTTTTAGTTTTAACTCATTTACTCCATAATAGTTGAAATAATTGCTTCCTTACTTCCTTACTCCATAATAGAATTATATTATTTAGTTACCCCGAGGTGTAACTTTTCAAAAAAACCTACGTAAATTTTGGGAGGAAAAAATATATTTAATAATTCTTACAATTCTGTGGTTTGGTTCTACCAGGGCCAATGTCAATTTTTTCAAAGTTTGTGTTATTTATACCAAATGAGTGGTAAAGTCTTTTCTTACTTCATATATATATCATATATTATTTAGTTACCCCTGGGAGTAACTTTAAAAAAAAAAACAGATATTTTTTAGTTTTAACTCATTTACTCCATAATAGTTGAAATAATTGCTTCCTTACTTCCTTACTCCATAATAGAATTATATTATTTAGTTACCCCGAGGGGTAACTTTTCAAAAAAATGTACGTATATTTTGGGAGGAATAAATATATTTAATAATTCTTATAATTCTGTGGCTTGGTTCTACCAGGGCCAATGTCAATTTTTTCAAAGTTTGTGTTATTTATACCAAAAGGTAGTTTTTGATTTTATTATAGGTTTTCCATTTTATTTATACTTAATAAATTTACTTTCAATCAACGATATTCTAACCTATTTACATTTTCTTTTTTACTATGACAACTCCAACCAACATAATACAATGGAACTGTAATGGTATAACGGGAAAATATGAGGAACTAAAACTTATAATTAATAAATACCAACCGGTAGTATTATGTATACATGAGAGTAAATTACCCTTTAATAAAACTTTTACCCTGAAGGATTATAATGTTTATAGAAAAGATTTTGATTATAGAAGTAGAGCATGTGGTGGGGTTTTGATTGCCGTAAATAAGAGGGTTGTATCTGAGTTAATTCAGATTAATACCTCCCTCCAAGCAGTGGTAGTCAAGGTCATTCTTCACATTCCCATTTTTGTTTATAATGTTTATCTTCCCCCTGATAATTTTGATGAGGTAGAATTAGTTAATATTCTGAATAATACCCGTTCTCCTTTTATAGTTATGAGCGACGTAAACGGCCATCATACCTCGTGGGGTTCTTCGTACTGCACAACACGAGGAAATACTATTAGGCGAATTATAGATGGTACCGACTCGATAGTTTTAACTCAGGACAACCAACATATTTATGTCCAGCATACCATTCATTCTCGTGCATCGACCTGACATGGTGTTCACCTAGTTTATATACTCATTTGGATTGGCAAGTTTCTCAAGATCTATATTCTAGCGATCATTTCCCCATAATAATCACTTTCCCATACATTAATACCCGGGTAACAAAACATGCTAGATGGATAACAGAAAAATCCGACTGGACAACAATTCAAAACAATATACTGATATCTACCTCTGATATATCAACCACAAACAATAGTGATGAAAGCAATCATCAAATTACAAAATCTATTTTAGCAGCTTTGGAACTTTCAATCCCAAAAAGCTCCACTATTGTCAAATCGAAAAGAGTCCCTTGGTATGACAATGAATGCAAACTAGCGATTAAGAAGAGAAGAAAGGCTCTTAAAGTCTTCCAAAGGGAACCAACTCTTCAGAATCTAATAAACTATAAAATGAACCGCTCGCTATCTCGCAGAATAATCAAGGAAAAGAAGAAAGAATCATGGGAACAATTTTTGAACACCATTTCATCAAATACCCCACCCAGAATATTTTGGAAAAAGATAAATAATATTATGGGAAGATTTGTGGACTATCAACCGACCCTTCTAATCAATGACAAAATAGAGCAAAATCCCGATTTATTGGTCAAGCATTTTGTTGAATATTACTCAAATATTTACTCCACCCAACCACAACCGACAATAGAAACCGAGACAGATAGTATTGACGATCAGAAAGAAAAACTCTTTTAACTTACCATTTACCAAAGCAGAGTTACTTTCCTGTTTAAAAGAGCTGAAACCATCCTCACCAGGGGTGGATGAAATACATAATGATATGTTGAAAAATCTACCAATACCGGCAATAGACGCGCTTCTCGCATTCTATAACCAGATTTGGAGCACAGGGAACTTTCCTGAGATATGGAGGAGATCGATTATAATACCAGTATTAAAAACTGGAAAAAATAGGTTGTTTCCTTCAAGTTACCGGCCCATCTCACTCACAAGCTGCATATGCAAGTTGCTAGAAAAGATGGTTTTAAAATGGCTAAGTTGGGTACTAGAAAAAAATAATTTATTATCGAACGTACAAAGTGGCTTCAGAATAGGACGCTCTACAATAGATCATCTGGTAACAATGGAATATGAAATTCTCAAAAGCTTTGCTGAGAAAAAAGAATGTATAGGTATATATTTCGACATCGAAAAAGCCTTTGATAATTTGAAAAGATCGCTCGTCCTGCAACAGCTACGTGAATGGGGAATTGGAGGTCGGCTACTCATGTCTTCAGTAAAAGAAATGACCAACGGAATCCCACAAGGAAGTGTCTTAAGCTGTGCTCTTTTTGCAATAGCTATAAACAAACTTACAGAGATCATTCCTAAACAAATCAAAACATTTTTATTTGTAGACGATCTTGCTCTGTTACTGTCATTTAAAAATGTAAATAGAATGAAAATATTACTACAAAATTGTTTAGCGAATTTAGAAGCATGGTCTATGAAATCTGGTCTAAATTTCTCCACCGAAAAAACTAAATGTCTACTTTTTTCTAAACGCAGGACGCCTACTCCTTTTCCAACGCTAACCTACAGAGGCATGAACTTACGTTTCGAAACAAAAGTTAAATTTCTAGGGCTAACTCTTGATTGTAAACTTAACTGGAAAGAGCATATTAGATGTCTAAAAGAAGAAACACTTAAGAGACTGAATGTTTTAAAAGTTCTGGCTGGACGTTCATGGCGAGCGGATAGATCAGGCATGCTTAAGGTATATACCAGTCTGATAAGATCAAAGCTAGACTATGGTAGCTTTGTTTACTCATCGTCGAATCAAAATCTGCTTTCAGCTCTTGATTCAGTCCACCATGCAGGCATCCGTCTTGCTACTGGAGCCTTCAGAACCAGTCCAGTGATTAGTTTATGTGTTGAATCTGGTATTGCTCCTCTCGCTTTGAGAAGACACCAACTCGCCTGTGGATACATTGGAAGGCTAAAAAATAGTAATAACAACCCAGCATGGAAACCCATTTTCAAACCGAAGAATAGACGATTTCAAGAAAACCGTAGACTACCTGCTCCATTAGGTATTAGGGCTGGTAAATATATAGAAAAAATCAGCTGCTTGGAACCAACAACTAATGAACTTAATTACCCACCTTGGACTACAAAACTACCTGCAATAGATTTAACGCTTAAAAAATCACTAAAAATACCACTACAGGACTCATGTATTTAGCAGAATATAAAAAAATTAAGGGAAAATATAGTAATAGAAAACAATTTTATACAGATGGTTCTAAATTAAATAATAATGTTGGTTGTTCATTTGTATCAGACTCCAGGATTGGCAAGTATAAACTTCCCTCCATGGCCAGCAACTTCACTGCCGAAAGTTATGCGATTTGCGCGGCACTCTATTATGTTATGCAATGCGAAGAAGAAAACTTCGTAATATACACGGACTCCCTATCTGCTCTTATGGCACTTAAAAACATTTATAGTAAAGACCATCTTATAAGGAAAGCACAAGTTTATGCATCAATGTTAAAAGATATGAATAAGAACATATCCTTGGTTTGGATTCCATCACACGTGGGGATTAAAGGTAACGAAGCAGCAGACCGGGCTGCCAAGGAAGCAGCATTGTCATCGATTGATATTACAAGTATCTACACCTCATCAGATATATGCCACTTTTTAAAATATGGAGTAAAACAAGATTGGATCCAACTTTGGGAAAACACCGAGGAACGAAATAAGCTTAAAGCTGTAAAAAAGGAATTAAAAATATGGAAAAGTTCCAACCGCAGTAACAGAAGGGAAGAGGTAGTTGTAACAAGACTTAGAATAGGCCACACCCGACTTACCCATGGTTACCTTATAACAAAGGACAGTCCACCGAAGTGCACAACATGTAATAACGCACAACTAACAATTAGACACATACTGGAGGACTGCCCCCTCTGGGATAGTTATTTTCAGGAAGCTCAATTACAAAGATTCCTCCCAACTATACTAGGCGATAATAATAAAAATATAGACACAGCCATCAAGTTTCTAAAAAATATAACCTTTTTGACAAAATTTAAAAAATGACAAAGGACAAAGGACAAAGAAATAAAGAAATAATATAGATTGAACGACGGACACTGAAGACCCTTGATGTTGAGTGTCCATAAGCAGTTCTACCTACCTTTATACCAAATGAGTGGTAAAGTCTTTTCTTACTTCATATATATATATATCATATATTATTTAGTTACCCCTGGGAGTAACTTTAAAAAAAACCAGATATTTTTTAGTTTTAACGCATTTAATCCATAATAGTTGAAATAATTGCTTCCTTACTTCCTTACTCCATAATAGAATTATATTATTTAGTTACCCCGAGGGGTAACTTTTCAAAAAAAACTACGTATATTTTGGGAGGAAAAAATATATTTTATAATTTTGTGGCTTGTAATTTATCATCTGAAAGTTTATAGAGTAAACGGGTATAAGAACATATTTATGAACAAGTAGTAAGTACAATCAAATTATAAATATATTTTTTTTATTAATTTTTAAATATTCTTATTTTGAAGAGATTAATATTAACACAATAAAATAAGGCCTTCTGTAACCTCCCTTGTGTCATTAGATGAAATAACCAATTATTTATTATGATTATAATAATTTTTGTAAAGGACTATAGGTAAGTTCCCATGTCCGCGAATCGCGTAAAGTATTTGTGCCGATCGCGTGGCCCATGTTTCTGAACCATATAATGCCACACTTTTGACAAAGGAGTGGTAAAGTCTTTTCTTTGTAGATAACTTAACTTCCTTACTCCCTTTGTTAGGTTCCAACAGTAATCTGCCATCATGGTGGTATTCCACTTCTCTTGGTATCGTTGCTCGATCACTTTTATATCCTGGTGGAACCTTCTTTTTCTTCAATGTAATCCCATAAATTTTGGGAGAAATAGTCAGTGTGAGAATGAAGAAAATGAAATATTACGCTAATGAGGCAGCCGAGGTTCTGGAAAGTTTTCAGCAAGCGTTCCACCAAATTTCGGTAATTGGGCTCCTAGTTATTGCCTAGAAATCCTTCCACCACAGCCTTGAGGCTTAGCTAGGCTTCCTTTTCCAAAGAATTCATGGTGTTCTCGACGGATTGATGACGTGGGAGCAGGGACTGAATGTCTTAAATAAGTGGTTTCATAGGGCTATACTGAGTCCATTAGCAGGCAGCCACTCCTGCTACTGGATTCAGTGATGCGAACCATCCACTATAAAAAATGGGTAACGAAACCACAGGCAGAACCTCATGGGTGGTTTGGAATCCTGCCTATCTCCTAGGTAAGTATTTTCTTCTTCTTTTACCTCCTCCAAGTTCCATTCTGCTTCGAGTTGTTCTATCCCAGGATCTGCATTTTTCTCTGGACCCCCCCATCTTTGACGTCCCCTGGAGTCTTCCCAATAACAAATCGATACACTTGCTGTTCTTCTCTTACATATTTATTTTTTATATTCATGAATATGATGAAGAGCAGAGGGCTCAGGCTGTCTCCTTTGCCCATCGAGAAGTATCCTGTCACTTTTAAAATTATCTTACTTAAATAAGCTATTTTATACTTGTTTTTAATTTATAATTTATAAATAAATATATTTTTTATAATTTTAATTAGCATGTTTATAATTTAATATTATTCAAGATTCGAACCATTCATTCTTAATTATTCGTCCGAATATGTATGTGTTATTTGCCAATTTCGTTTCTTTTTCAACCTTCATCATTTTATTTATAACCTTCTTCATCTTCCTCCTTGTGCCTTTTAGCGTGGAGGTGCCTCCGTCCATGTCAGTGACGCATCCCGGTTCCTGGCCAGGGCCTTCATGGCATTCAGGCCTTGTCCCAGCTTGGAGATGTGGTCAGTCCGTTTTCGCCTAGGTCTGCCCTAGGGACGTCTTCAAGTTGGCCTAGCTTCAAAGAACTTTCTCGGGTACCGATCTTCCTGCATTCGGCAAAGGTAGCCAAACCATTTCAGCTGCCTAATTTCAACCGCTACTCTTCTGGTTCGGCCAGCCACTCTCCTCAGGTATCTCACTTCTGCGGCTGTTGATTGCTCCAGTGATTTTCCAACCAACAAATATGTCAGCTTTAATTTTTCTGATGTGACTTTTGGAAACTTCTTTCCTAAATACTGAAAACAAGGATTCAGGTCAGGATTCGAACCCTCTCTAACCAACTGAACTAACCTGGCTGGTAACACGGCCAGACAAATCCATTCTCTTCACCGATCCTATATCCCCATGTTCTCGCAATTTTGCAGTTTTTGAAGTTAAAGACGTTAAAAAGAATATTTTCTGACCTCCACCCAGACCATTACCATAATACTTAAATAAAATCAACTATTATTATTAAATTAATTTTTAATGATAGTTTATTCTGTATATAAATATTGCACCCAAAGGAAGAAAGAAACTCTTATCTCTTTGAGTTTCTTTCGACCAAAATTAATTATGAAAACATTACAGAGGACTCTATAATATTTGGTATATAATATAATATATATATAGTAGTATATATGTACACACACACACACACACACACACTTATTTTAAAAATAATTATAGTTTTTTGTATCTTTACGTTCTTAAATTATTTTGTTTTCCATAAAATTTGTATATCTGTAAATATTAATAGTTTTCTTTCTTTATAATTATTGTTATGGTATTTATATTTTTTCTTTCATTTAATTCGTTATTGCGAGGTAACCCCTAATTTATATTCATTATTTTTTTATTTTCGTGTACCAATTAAATTGTAATTGTATTCTACTCTAAGACATGATAGTTTAAATTTTTTGTCCCGTATCAATATTCTAAAGAAACGTCCCAGAATAAATATGGATTTTTATCAGTTTTATTATTTTATATGGTCTTAAGTATTAAGAGTGTGAGCTACTTGACCCACCAGATGATGAGGAAATCGAGGATGCGATTCGGAGGCTCAATCGAGCGCCAGGATGTGATGTCATACCAGCTGAACTTCTGAAGGCTGGTGGAAACGAAGTGATAAAGGTGATCCGAGATCTTCTTCATAGTGTTTGGTTAAACAAAACTCTTCCGCGTGACTGGTGCATTGGCCTTATCCTCCCTCTTCACAAGAAAGGAGACCAGATGCATTGTGATAACCATCGTGGCACAAAACTCCTTAGCTCTGCCTACAAAGTCCTCTCCAATGTGGCGTACCAAAGACTACTCCCCCATGCCCAAAGAGAGATAGGCATGTACCAATGCGGCTTTACAAATGGTAGATCTTGTATTGATCAAATATTTGCCCTGAGAATTCTTACGGAAAGGACCAGAGAGTACAATATAACGACCCACCACCTTTTTGTGGATTTCGGCAATGCCTATGACAGAATCTTCAGGGGGAAACTGTATCAAGGCATGGAAGAAATGAATGTCCCCAGAGAATTGATAAGCCTTGTGGAATTGCTGATGAGGGATTCGAGAAGCCAGGTCAAGATCCAAAATGACATCTCTGAAGTATTCAGCACAACTAGGGGTCTGGAACAAGGGGATAGACTCTCGTGCTTTGTTATTCAATTTTGCACTTGAAAAGGTCATAAGAGACTCAGGGTTACAAGTCACTGGTACGATTCTGACTAAGTCCATCCAAATAATGGCCTACGCGGATGATATAGATATAGTCGGAAGAACACATAGGGATTTACAGCAAGCGTTTCTTGCTTTGGAGAAAGCTGGACGGCGAATGGGTCTTCAAGTGAATCAAGCAAAGACCAAATATATGCTTGCTAGCACTTCAAGGCTACCAACACCCTCTATCACGTTTGCCACCTACACATTTGAAAGTGTCGACAGTTTTGTCTACCTTGGCTCTTTGGTCAAAGCGGATAACTCAACTGGAGCAGAAGTTCAAAGAAGAATTTTGACCGCTAATAAATGTTATATTGGGATGGCAAAACTTTTAAGAAGCCCTCTGATATCAAGAAGAGCCAAGGTGATACTTTACAAGACAATGATGAGGCCTGTTTTAACTTACGGATCGGAAACCTGGCCTGCGTCCAGGGCAAATGCCGATAGTTTACTGCTCTTCGAAAAAAAAATGTTAAGAAGGATCTATGGAGCAGATAGACTTGGCGATCAATTTAGACTCAGGCAGAATGCAGAGATATATCGGATGGATCAGGAGCTAGACGTGGTTCAGTATATAAGAATAGCTAGGCTTAGATGGGCTGGGCATGTGGCCAGAATGGAGGACAACGTTACTCATAAGAGACTGCTATTTAGGTACGTTGACGGAAAAAGGAAACGTGGACGGCCACTATTAAGATGGGCAGACGAGGTCGAGAAGGATGCATGTAGCATTTTTTGTAGCAGGTAGCATTAGTTATAATTTTGAGTTAGATCGATTTTTTTCGAATATCATAAAAATTCAAATGAATATCACACAAACTCCTCCCCACTGGAGAAAAACTAAAGTTATATTTTAATTTAGTACGAAGAATACTTCTAGAAAAGGTTATTTTAGTTCTTGTGAGAGAAAAAAAGTTCATTTTTGTCGAGCATTATAATCTTTTACAGAGGCCGGATGAGGCATTAGATCCAACAGAGTCGATTTACGGCTTTTAACATAATTAATATGATATCAGTAACCGACCAAACTATAGACTGAGATATCTGCTTAACAACATTTATTAAAACTGCAAATTATACGATTATTATTTGTCAATAATAATAATTATACATGATAGTATTACATTATTACGTGTACTAATAATCTTCAATGGATTACCTCCCAAATTATACCTCGGGCTACCTTGCGAACGTTACCTATTACTAACTTTTGAGAGTGATTCGTTATGAAGCCCAATAAGTTTTCAAACCCATTTCAATTGTCGTGATGATTTCTCATCAATTCATTATCTCGCTACAATTTCGTGATTTGAAAAATACAAATTGTCCCATGAGCTCGCTATTCTTCGGAGCGAATATTCTACGCAACAACATATTTTCTAATTTCATTTTTTAATATAAGAAAGTAGATGAGATATTTGTAATGAATTGAAAGCTTAGATTATTTGCTGAGCTGTTGATCGAAGTCTCAATATTATCGCTTCTCCATATCAATACCAAGAGGAGTTTAGCTAAGTATTTACATAGCAGTTACGAAAACATACATCAAGCTTTGGGATATCTGAGAATAATTAGTTTATTATTGGTACAATAATAATGGTTCTGTTATTGATATTCTAATTACAACGGTTTATTATGGGTACCCATATATTATTTTTATGTTTACGGTCTCTCAATTTGTTCTGTTCACTATTGCAGTTTTTTTTCATTCAAAATATGAAGTAAAAATATAACTCTTTTGTACAAAAATGTAAATATGAGTATTTTAAATATATAAATATTCACTATTAACTATATAGCCAGTATCCTTTTAGATCAGATTTTTCTAGAACTTCATCGTTGTGTTGAATTTGTCATATTAATTGAATTTCTGTACTTGAATCTTGCTCATATTTGTGAACATGAAAACTAGAGCCATTTTGATTTTTAAATTGAAACCCCAAAGAGATTTTCAATAGATAAGTTATGTTTTTTTTCTTGTTTTTTTTTGTAAAATTTCCGATAAAAACTGCTGACATTTTAATATTTCCTCTATGGAGCCGGATAACATTTTTTGGTTTCAGTTTTATCTGGTCTTATAAATACAAGCAGTTTGTGGCAAAGGGTAGTTTTACTCAAATGTTTTTGTGAATAATTCGTTTTTGCTGCTATTAGGGAGATTTACTGATAGAGATAGGGGCTACGATAGTTTCTTACAGAGGGAATCATCCATCACCACTACTTGCCGCAGCTCCAGCTCACAAGGCCCAAACCCTTCTATAAATTTCAGGTTTAGTATCGACTTTTATCCAAGAACAGCTCTTATCTTAGGAAAATATTTCTTTTCTTCTTTTTCGTTTTTCTTTTTATTAACCTTACTCAGACAGATATTTTCATGAATCTTGTAAACTCGTCTACTTCATTATACCAATATTGCAGGGAGTTTATGGGTCATTTAATAAAACAATGTCATTTTACACTTTATATAGTAACTAACGTGACTTTTTTTTGCGCTTTATTTAAGTAAAAAGAATGTCATTCTGGCTTCAATTATTAAGGCTAGGAAGGAGGGAGCTACAAAAGTACATACAACAGCTAATCACCAAACAGATAATAAATGAGCCAAAGATAATGAAAATTTGCATGCCACCAATGTGAAAAAAAAATAAGAAAAATCATATCATGTTTTTTTAATACAGTCTTAGGATACAACTTAGGCTTATGCTCAATTCAAAACAATAATGGAGATGGAAAGTTACACTAACTTGGTTGGGTCTTGCACTTTTTCCGCAATATAACTGAATCAGTGTTGGAACGGGACCAATAACTAATGTAACTTATTGGAGAAATCTGTGGACAAGTGTTTTTTCAACCTTGAAGAAGGATTGCCCCTTTCAAATACTATGTACTGAAATGGTAACTGGGAAAATTTAAAAGATTGGTATTCAGTACTAAACCACTAGAAGTAGCTATGGGACAGTAACTAACGGGACAAAATTATGACATTCAGCTTGAAGTACTTTCCTCACCTATCATCAATCTCAGCTCATGATATAGGCTCAGGATGTAGTTATTCAGCTAGTTTAGTTGATTGGAAATTGGAAGTTGAGGGACAGTGTAAGCCACAATTTTTTTTTTTGAAAATGACCCACATAATACAACACTACTTTGTACAAAAATGTAAACATGAGTATTTTAAATATACAAATATAACTCAAAAAAATTCACCAAAGGAGACCAAGCGGAGATGTAGGGGCTATGGACAAAGGATTAAAACGCTTCCCACGTCTTGTTCAATATTCTTAATCCTTTAAGGGCTTATTTTAGCCCGTTTTAAACTTCGAGAGTTTAAAAAAAGTTTCCGTCTATTTATATAATAATTGGATTATTTATAAATATAAATTTTACTCTTTGATGTCCTTTTTAATTAATTATTAAACCATGTAATCATTGGTTTATTTTCATATTATTAATACAGTTTACTTGTATTTTTTACAGTTACTTGTATTTATACAGTGTACTTGTATACAGTTTACAAACAGTACAGTCTCAACCATGTTCTGAACCCCCAGACTCGTTCACGGGTCGTAGTGGTACAGGTAACAACTTGTATTTATATTATTAATACGATTCCTCTTGCGTAAATGCTACTGTGATATTAATATAAATCAAATGATTTTGATTTAAAAAAAAAAGATACAAAATTATAATAATTTAAATAAGAAAATGTTTTTTAAAGAAGAAGAAATAAAATATTTCTGTATTGGTATTGTTTTTTTTATTGTACCAGTATGGACTACATTTCTTTCAACTGTTATTTTCTTTTCTTCCATATCTCCTTCATTATTTCCTGTGTTTGTGTTTTCTTTCCTGCGTCCAAATTTCACCTGTTTTTCTTTTTTGTGTTTCTTAAAAGCCTTGAGCATTCTGAAGTTCTTTTAAAAGTGAAGAACATCCTTCAATACCATCCGGAGAGACCTCAAGATCTTGGTATTGAAAGGTTATCTTAAAAAACCTGAAGTTTTTTAAGATAAGTGTATACTCTTTTGCTCAACCTGTTTCGGGTTCATTCTTTGTAGGTGGCCATAGAACTGACTTTTTTTTTTATTAATGCTTTTATTTTTCATATTATTTTAATGAATTTCTTTATAATAATGCCATATTTTGTCGACCATCTCCTTTGCGGGGACATTGAAGGTACCCGAAGATCTGAGAACTCAGTACTTTGCATTTTTAATAGAGTATAATATAATTTAACAAAATATTATAGCTTCATTGATCTATGATTCAAAGTGAACAAGAAAATTTCCGTAAATCAAATGTTGTTCGTATAACAAGTAAAAACGTAAAATGTGTTGGCAACAATCTTGACCATTTTTTATTTCTTACATCGATCGAGGAATCAACAATTAAAACCCGGTTACTTTTTAGTAAAACATCGCTTGCTCTCATTCCTGAATCTTAGCTTTACATAATTTCGAGATGAGAGGAGTATCTATGTTCCAAACATGTAATTATATTCTTATTATTAGATTTGAACTGCCTAAATAGGCTGGATTACTTTGGATTACTAATATATATGAAATTAGTGTTGCTGCTGGTTGGAAGAGCAGAGGTGATCTGATTTCAATTATATCTGATAGATACTGATACAGGCACGTAGCCTCAGCTGAATTAGGTGCAAGTTATATAACAAGTTTAGTCTGTTTGCTTTCTAGGGCCCGAGTCTTGATACGCTTTTGATCAAGCAGGAAACGTGAGCCAGCTACTGAGGAGTGTGTTCTCTGTCTCTCCCTGTCTCTCCATCTACACCTCCTCTCGGGTTTATAATAGCGTAGGAGTGAAACTATGTTTTTGAGCTCGAAAACCTCAATATTATTCAATTTTGACAAAATATTGATAGGAAAAAATCAAAAGTATGCTTTAAAAGGGCAAAGAATAGGCCCAACTATATTTTGGAGCAGTTAAGCTACTTTACAATCCACAAGCCTGGAAAAAAATGACATAAATTCTTTTTAAAAAGTTAGTTACTATCGATCTATAGATTACTTAATATTTAAATATTTTTATTTGAAAAGAAAATATATGTCCAGGACCGGGACTCGAACCCGGGTCACCCAGATCACTAGTCTGGAACTCTACCAATTGAGCTATCCTGGTGCAATCAGGCTCGCTCCCGGGTCATGGCCATATCCTTTCTTTTCACTGATACCATGTCCCCGCGTTTTTTTCAATTTGCGATGTATACGAGGGGAAGAATGATCTTTGAACATTTATTTAATTTGGATCTTGTTGACTTACGTCATTATATATTATTATAATTTATTTTATTTTATTAGTTATTGATTTTATTAATTTTAAAATATTTTTATTTGAAAAGAAAATATCAATTGAGTTATCTTGGCCCAATCAGGCTCGCTGGTGGAGCTCCAGACTAATTTCGCAGACTAAATTGGTCAAGCTCCAGTCTAGCGATCTGGGCGACCCGGGTTCGAGTCCCGGTCCTCTAAATATCTTAACTTTTCAAATAAAAATATTTAAAAACTAATAAAATCAATAACTAATAAATTAAAATATAGATTAAGATAGTAAGGATAGAAAGCATTCTTTTACTGCACCAGGTGCATTTTAAGAGAGGGAATGTGAATAGGATTTTCTTGATTAATTAGATGGTAGGAGTGGGGTTCTTGTGATGGGGGTCACTAGTTCTTTCTGATTGGAGATAGTAGTTTCTCAGTCCATGTTGAGTGTCTGTACACGTGTTTTCCAGCGCTGAGGTCGGCCTGTCGGTGTAAGTGTGTTGAATAGTGGGTTCGTGCAGTGTTATAGGCTATCAAAGAATTTGATATGCCTTCGTGTGATGAAGTCCGTTACCGTCGGGAGTCCGAGGGTATCGTGTATTATGCTGATTTCATCCTTTATAGGGAGCTGTGCCTTACTATAGGCCTCAGTATACCGTTTTGAAATTGTTGGATCCTTTTTGAAGTTGTAGGCGATTTAACATAGGCGCCTTATGTTATAACATAAAAGTGTGCCGGTCGAATAACTGGGTCGAATAATCAATAGTTAGATGCGGAGTGATAAGTTCGGTGAGGTTATAAGGTGATTAAGCCTGTAAGATTTGGTTCTACCCGACCTGATCTTCTTATTACATTGTTGGGATAACGTTAAGTGCCGGTCGAGGGTGACACCGAGATACGTTATCCTAATGGCAGATTTGTTTTCTGTGCCCGCTACTCTATAGGTTTTAGGTAAAGGGCGCTTATTCCTCTGGAAGGAGAAAATAATACAGTCGGTCTTTTTAGGATTAACTGTAATGTTTAGTCCATCTAATTTGTTAGTTATAATTTCACAGGCCGCCTCAGCCGGCCGTACAGCTCTCTCTGCATTCAATGAGCTACTGTAGATGGCAATTTCGTCGGCATACGCCGCCACAGTAGCTTTTTTGTATTTGGCACCAACGATTTCCGCCATATAAACTGAGAAAGGGATCGGTGAGTGTAAGTGGAAAGGGGTTGGACAGCTCTTCGCCGACTTTCACCTTTATTGAACGTTGTGTTAGAAAGGACATTATGATAGAGCTGCTCGGGAAACTCATTATCCTGCAGTGTCTTCCATAGAAGACTATGGGACACTGAGTCGAACGCTTTCGTGCAGTCTAATGCTATCAAATCGGTTGCCTCGTTCTTGCTTAAAGAATTTTTCCTTGAAATTATGCAAAAAAAATAAAAAGAAACTTTTACATCTTTGGGCAAAGAAATCATCAAACTATATTATGGAGTGGTTAAGCGACTTCACTGGGCTACTTACAAAAAAAATAAAATAATAAGTTAATAAAAAAAATACCACAGCACTACCATGTTCGTAGATAAATTGTTTCTAAAAATTGGTTCCTATCTTGTAGCTAAACCATTTGCGTTAACCTAAAAACCTTTCAGATTACTCAATTTCACCTTAAAATTACGAAAAAAGGCACAAACGTATTTTTTGGAATGTTAAACCATATTTTGAAGCAATTAGGCGACTTTAGAGACCTAAAATAAATACAACTCATGATGCTTTTCTGAAAATTGGTTACTACCTTTTCGTAAAAAGATGAGATAAGATCTTTTCGTATGAAAATTTTGTGGGTTCAACAAAAGTTGTAGTTTGAAAATCATTACAGAAATACCTGTTAAAAAAAATAACGGGTAGACTACTTTAATTATAACTACATATTGTTTATTTATTTCTGTTCTGACCTTCTGTTATTAACCAGTATTTTTTCCTGAGACGTCATGTACATCATCTTCATAGGTTTATTTATCATGTTGTTTGAAGAATATATATATATCTCAGGATTTTTTTTTTTAGTTACGCCGTCCTTCGGAAAGGACGTTAAATGGGGGTCCCGAGACTGTACGATTTCAGGTACTCGTTAAAAATCCCTATCCTAATTAAACCTGGGTAGGCAAAATTTAGAGCTCCCACTATAGCATCGTCCGATTAGCCATAGAAGCATAAAATGACGATAAATGAACAAACAACAATATATCTCAGGTGTCATTATTAAATATGGTTCCTGCCTTTCGATATAATAGAATCTGTTTCGATACAACATTTGAAGGGTATTGGATCAAGTTCAGGGTAATGACCCTATTGTCTTTAAATTGTGAAAGAAGATGATTTGGCTGAGATCACGCACAACCGCAAGGTTTTCTTTCCCTCTTAAAGAAAGAATTAATAGACGCTGAGTAAGCCCCAGAAGGATCTCAGTGTCCCTTCACGGGTTTTCACTGAATAAATAATTTATCTGTCATAGCCTCTTTCGAACTCGAGTTTTTTATTGCTTGATATTATTATAACGCGTCGAATGAAAATTTTAAAACTGCAAAGGTGTCAGTTCTAGAACACAACCGATTAGAATATCAAATATCAATATTCATAGTCATTTAATTCACTGACTAATCAAAATTTCATCAAAGTGATTATTATAAAAGTACATAATTTATGTATCTCCGTAAACAATATATATCTCCGTTGGGTTTCTATTTTTTAAATTATACTGAATTTTATTTTAACATTTTCTCAGTACTGATGGTTTTAAATCATTAACTTATAATTTACATGAGCTTAGAAATTGATTAATGAGAAATTTTTGAAAAAATAAGTAAAAATACCGAGAATATGTTGAAATTTCAAAACCAGTATTTTCGACTCATATTGTTTCAATTCATTCAATGAAATAAATCGAATAATTTGAACCATCAGAATTTAAAAGCTCTCGAAAACATATCATTATTTTTTAATCGTTCGCAGAATCGTTAAGAGTAATGTAATCCCTCGAACTGGGAGTGGTCGGGTGAGTTATTCCTTAAAATCAAGCACTCAATATATCCTTTGTTGAATATTTTGATATTCAATATTTTATGTTGAGTATTTTTTGCTCAAAACATTCATGTAAACGAATAATTTGAACTATCAAAGTTGAAAACTGAAAATACTTTAAGCTATCTCTACATATTCGAATAATGAATATAATTATAAATAATAACAATTATATTTAATAAATCGTTAACGTAAGTCATAGCTTTGGAGATCACGATGCTGCTAAAGCGATGTTTTCAGAACTTGACGGTTTGATCCATCGCAAAGGCACATTGGTTAGTCAGCAATATAACTTTCACACACAAATTCTGCAGATGCCCATTGGTGATAGATAGAACCACTTTAAACGATTCCGTGTCAATTCAAGTTTGTTTTTTTGGAGGAGACGGAAAATGATTTGAGAGAAATGTCAGATTTTTTTCTTCAAAAACGGATCGCATAGCTTCCAGTTTAATTTGGACTAAAGGTTCGATTTGAATCAATGTTAATATTTCAGATAAAAATGAGAGAGAATTCGTGAAAAAAAGGTTTCACTTCATGGCAATGGTAATCAGATGTCTGAAATTCCGTTAAGATATTCTTTCAAAGATGATCTGAAAAAAATACCATATTTTGTTTCTGAAAAGATTCCCCTCTACAATTATCATTTGTTCCTATCTATAGTCGAATTTTAAAGCATTACTTCAAGTTTTAAGATGCATTGATGACTTCTAAAATGCCCTGAAACCATTTTATTTAGATACATTATTTCGCTCTCTTTCTTTTTGAACAAAAGTCGGTCGTTATTATTTAATATATGTTTTATTCTTTGGTTTAAAAGATGAATTATTCTTGGGAGTGGGAAAGTATTGATTTATTTGCATTATTTTAAATCGAATAAACAACCCCTCATAAGATAAATTATCAAAGCATATATTAAGATAAAAAATTTATTTTATATTGAAGGCTGCATGAAATGCTACATTATGATAAAAAATAACATCATCGCAGATTTACCTCATTTCCATTTAGAAAAAAAAAATCCTCTTAATGTTAAAATGTAATATAACCTATCTTTATGTACATTGACTGCCTACAGTTCACAGGATATTTTACAAGTGTCTAAACGGGCCCATACACGATCAGTATTACTGACAGCTTAGTCTGATACTGTCAGTAATACTGATCGTGTAAGAATCAGTATTGCCGTATGCCCGTTTATTTCATTCCTCAGTATTTTTTAGCTGTTGAGTGGGACGCATCGATGATTTCCGTTGCAATAACGAAAACATAGCAACATTTTTCAAAAGTTATAAATGATTTATGTAATGTTTTTCTTAAAACTTCATTTTTTTCTTATAACAACAGTATGGAACTTAATTTTATACGTAAAATTGTGTATTGTATATGGAAAAAAATATATTTTTCCTAGAGCCTAAATGAGAGCTTCACAGGTTTCTATCACATTCCGGCTTATGGAGAAATTAGCGTTGAAAACTTTAAGTCCTTAAAATTTCGGCCTGTTGCTAAGTAGCGTAGGTTAACTGCAAACCGCTGTTTTGGGCATATACTTTCCCTCATATTTGTTTCTTGTTTTTGTATGAGGAGAAACAGGTGTGTACTTGCCTACGGATCTGCACAAACCTGTAGAGTCCCATGTTCAAAGTAAAGAAATCAAAGTAACTTTTTGAATATATTCCAATTTACAAACTTTACTTAGTGTTATAATACGTAGTAATAAAAACGTTAAGAACTATTATATACACTGTGTTGTATAGCAATGAATTGAAAGAAGAATATAATAAATTATTATCTCATTTCTTTTTCGAAGATATGATTACCGCGATTTCTTCGATTGTTATCTATAATATTTGATACGGAAAAGCAAAGAGGAGTTTACAGATACAAATTGACACAAAACAATCCAAGGGAGAAATAATTCTGGAAGTAAGAAGTGAGGTGCCTCCGTTAGAGTCCGTCCCGCATTACAGAGGTAAAATAAAACAGCGTGGCTAAAAACATTTTAACATTGAAATGATTGAATGGATAATTCGAAGGATAATGTAAAATGGTCAGGGGCACAGTAAAAAAATTACACAGAATAAGATAGTCTTCTACGCTTCGACCTAAGTTCTAGGCCATTTTCAAGGCAGAGAATAAAAAAAACCCGGAGAAAATATATAAAACATTGCAGTAAAAAAAACTTAATAACAGTTAGTACAGACAGGAATGGAAAGAAATACAAAAAGTAAAATATAAATTATGAAATAACTGATGAGAAATTATAAGCATAGAAATAAATCAACCAGATACTAAAACATAATGAAACATATATTATTATTTTCTATATTTCTTTCCTATCTGATTATTTCTCATCAGTTTTTTCATTATTTATCTTTTTCACTGCGTATTTCTTTTTATTCCTATCATTTCTTTTTATACAAAGTGTTATAATTTTTTTTTGTGCTGCAATATTTTATTTTTTCCGTTTCATTTATTGTCAACCCTGAAAACGGCTTACAACTTAGGTCTAAACGTAGATACAATAAAATAAGTCTATCTTATTTTGTGTAACTCATCGACCTAACACCTGACCATTTTACACTATTCTTAAAAACTTTGTCATTTAGTAGAAAGTTAATTTTTTTTCTAAGGGCTTCCTCAGATTGAGATTTCCATCAACCGAAACTATCCTTAAATTCATTTTTTTTCTATCTTGTATATCTACCTCCCTCAGACCATGGCCGCGCATACCTTCCTCAATTCCTCCTGTCCATATTTTTCGTAGTCTTCCTCGCCGTTTCCTCCCTTCATCACTCCTATTGAAAATTGAATCGGGAAATCTTTTTCTGGGAAGTCTTTTTTTCTCTATATATATTCTAGAGGACGTTTTGTTGAGTTTGCTTTAGTTCTGTAATTTCGGCACTAGTCCTTCTTTCTAGTCTATTTTACTATTATTTTTTTTTTACTACTGATATTTTCAAAGTTAAAACAAAATTAAGTAGAGAATTTCATCTACATCACCTTTGGGTTTTGATTTCTGACCGAAATTAAAGATTGTTGGAAGTTTGGCGTAAATGTTCAAAGACATATTAGTACCAAAACGTACCTAAAACCAGCTCAGAGGAGTGAATATACAACTCGCAGCGTAATAAAGCGATGACTAATGCCCCAGAGGATGTGTATTGCGTCCCATGTTACGTCACTAACCTCGGGCGTAATATCTAATAAATAACCAGGGACATTTTTACGTTGCCTGCTCCCGCATATATCAAGGAGGCTGATCCATACTGACTAAATTTAGCGTTAGCCCTCCCCAGTCGGATGGGGCCTGCGTCCTTTTCAGATCAATGTGACCTTTTAAATTTCCTTTATTACCTCCGCCTATGGAGGACAGATTTTATATCCACACATTGGAGAGCCCTATAACGATTTTCATCCATGTTTGAATTCCCATATAAAAGCTGAATACAGATTCAAAAATAACAAAACTTTGAATTTACTGAGTATTAGTATTTCCAAACAAGTTGTTGACATTGATTATTTGAACATTACTGTTACTTTAAGAACATATTTTTCGTTACAAACATTTGTCAGCAATGTAAAAGTTAATTTTAGCAGAACAATCTGCTGCTCAGGTCGCTCAGTTTACTACCTCATTGGAAATTAATTTATGAGCATATTCATTTAATTTCCATGTTTTTTAATTCTAAGGCTACTCATTAAGTTATTGTTGAAGCACCTGCTGTTATAATAGGTTAAAATTGTCAAGAAAATCGGTAGGGTGTGAAGCTGCTGTACTAGAAAATGGATTACTGAAATTTAGACTAGTCCAAGTGATGGAAGACCGAGACGTAGTAGATTAGATGTATTTCAGGGTTCCACAGGCTTTGTTATTTTTAATATTATTTCTATAGTGACGGGGCCTAAATAACACGAATTATGCTGAAATATTCAGCACAATTTAGCGGAACATCACTGTAAGCGGACACCATGTCCGAAATGGGACCTTGTTGAATAAATTTGTGTTTTGAAACATAGAGTTAAAAGCATAAAACGTTAAGGAGAGGGTTAAAAATGATATTATTAATAAATTATTAATTATGATTATACATAATAGACACTTTTAGGTCGAATTATGGAAACTTCACCCCTTTTGACCCTATAGAAAAATAAATTAGACCAACTCTCATTTTTAAAATTATACAATCGTTCATTTATTAATATATCGATATTATCAGTTTTATTGATATTTTGTACCTATTTGGAATCAGCCTAATACTGAGCATTATGTAAAATATATTCATGTATTTTCCACCTTGTTCCGCGCCTTTATCTCCTCTTGAATTTCATTTTTTCTATTTGCCATACACCCTAATACTTACATTTTTCAGCCTTTTCCCATTTTTATCTAATATCATCTAAATCAAAGCTATGATAAGAAATATGTAGAAAATGAAATATTTTGTAGTTGGAAAACATTTCTTTTCCTTTCCACTTTTTTCTAAATACATCTACTAACGAAAAATACGATATTGTCATTACTATTTTGGAATATATTTTGTTCAACTCTTCGTTTCTAACATTTTACTGATTTTTGTTAGCATGATTCTATATTAAAAATTAAATAGCTACAGTTCCTTTCATGGGAACTGTTCTGCCCAACACCTTTAACCTCTTAACTTTCATTTTTTCTAGTTATTGCAGAACTTAAATACTTATATATATATTAAGGTGTTAAAGCTTGACATTCTCGCTCTTAAATCAATATCACCGAATTCACCATTGTTTCTGCCAACTTATTAATTTACTTCAAGATCCAAAATTTGATTGGGGGTTTTCATCAAAGGTATTATATTGTATGCAGTTGTATAGTTTTCCTTCTCCATACAATAATATAATGTTATTCGGTAAAATAAAAACCCTATGTTACTTTTAGATATTCTTTCAACCCAGTTAAAATTATGTAGCTTAGGCAAAATAAACATGATTTTCCTTCATACAATTTATAAATAGCTGAACGGATAATTCTTGGGTATATTCATGACACGACCCTCCTACGTAATAATGCAGACGATATTGTAATTTGAACCATATTTAGGAGCGTTACAATTGAGAATTGTAAATTTTATAGTTTGCGAAGCTGTATTATTAATTGTAGCACTTCGTTGGGAAGGGTATCTAGCGAAATGGTAATTGTTTTAAACATGGGAATTTAATGGGGAGATCCCTAATCCGTATGGTAATCGGTTTGGGTCAACGAGGACAGAGCCACATATTGCTCGGTTAGATCTTTATGCTAAAAAGGTTCGTGGGCGCGGAAGACATTTTGGCCTGCTTCCAGTCTTCACTAAACTATTCCAAAAGGTTTATTAACTTATTTAAATAGCCTTGATGATGGATTAAAACGTTTGTTTTTATCCTTGTGTTTACGCTCTTGTAAAACTAAACCAAAAAAATCAACTGAAAACAAACCTACCCTACCTTATGGTAATGTTTAGTGATTATCGATGGTAGTGTGTTGGGTATACATATAGGTGTGTTATAAAAAGTTAAAAAACACTGACCCGAATGATAAACGTTGGATAGGTCTGGGAACTGGGAGAATTTATGAAATGGCGACTTTAAAGATTTTAAGGATTTGGGTTCGGGCGGAAGATGGTAGGCAAGAGGTTCGTTCTCGGTTGTAGGTATCGGTTTGGAGCCTTCGGGTTCATTCGGTCTGTAATAATAATTATTATTATAGAAAAGTACATCTCTTATAATGTAAATTAGAGGCTTAACTTTCTCTGGCGTGGCTGGAAGATCAAACGGTCCATAAATTATTGATTGAGTTTAAAATTTGAAAGGAATAATTTTCCTTGGAAAACATAGACAAATTAAATTACTTATAGTATAAGACATACTATATATGATAGTTGGAAATAAGAAACCTAATTTCTAACGCATAATTAACCATTAATTTTATTATTGTAGTGAATATTTTTCTGATATACAGTTTCACCGATAATATTTTTTCCTTTATTCGCTCTTATCGAAATTTTTAATGAATTAAATAAATAATGTTCAACTTAAACTATGAAAATAAATATGTCGAAATAAAAAATATACAAAAAAATAAAGAAATGTTTAATGTATCCAAAGGTTATCGTTACTGAAAAATAAATGTATTTTTTATTTTGTTAGGATTATTTGTCCAAATTAACCTACATTTATTTAAATATATTTATATGTATGTGAATATATGAAGCATATAGATTTGCTTTTTATAGGATATAGATTGAAGCATAGGATATAGATTTACAGATGTCATAATTTCGATAATATTTGAGGGGTGGAGCGGAAAATAAATATTTATTTGTATATAAATATACATAAATATTTGGATAATAATAATAGCCTCATCTAGCCCGGTTCCTACAACTCAGTCGAGTAATCAAATCCTTAAAATCCCGCAATCCCACCGACGTTTACAAGGCGATTCAGCGTTTATTAACTTTTCAGAGATTGGGTTGTTGTTATTGAAATTGACCTATAAGTCATGAAGTTAATGTTATTAGAGAAGTTTTCTTGCTGAGTCAACCAAATCGTCTAGTAACTTAAGAAATGTAGACAAAGTTCGGTTATTACATTGCACTTTTAAAGATATTCAACAGTCAACAATGAATATTAAAACTTAATGTTAACTTATTAGCTGGTCCGCCTTTGGGGCTAATAACTTTATATTTTAATTTCATTCAAAGGCTACAGCCAACTAATTTTAATAAAAATTAATATTTCCCTTTATTTTTTGTATTTTTATGGAAGGGGGGAGGGAGGCTTTTATGAAGTCGTAATTTCAAATTTGTTGTTATTAGGATGATATGGAAAAATGTTTTTTTCATTTCAAATATTAAAGTTTAAATGAGATGTTATAGAGACATTTATATATTTGAACATTTAAACGTATATTTCTGTAATCTGATTAAGAAATATTTTGTTATCTTCGATTTTTTTACGATTTTTTCAGATGTGCGAACGTAATCCGTCCATTGTACTTTTAGAATTGTTTAATTTTTTATAGTTATAAATTATAGTTGTTATTGTTTTATTGATGCATTTCTGTTGTTTTACTTACCAAACTACTTAGGATCCACAAAAAAGTGTGTGTCTCTTTTTATTAATAAAAGATTCTTTTCCAGTTTTGTGGTCAAGAGGAGTGTTAATTTTTCCAAATTAATAAATACGGCTTTGGAGAAGAATTATTTATAATTACAGAATTATTATTTATCAGCGCTCTGTATCCGGATCTTGGGTTCTTGTCCGGCCGTGGCAAAAAAAATCTATTCTGTTACCAGTTATGTATTGATTCTACGGGATCTGGAGAATCTCCCGATGCTTAGCCAGCCTCTATAAATTGAAGAAAATGGTTTCATGAATTTTTGATAGCATAGATTTAGAGGTATGTTTCTAAATAATTAATAGAAATTTTGGAGGGAGCGGCCTATCCCATTACGTTATTTAGCTTTCTATGTCTTGAGTTCGAGACCGCCAATGGCAGATAAATTATTTATTCTGTTAACAGTCATTCATCGAACCCGGTGGAGCTCACCCTGCCAATATTTAGTGGGTAACTTGCTTGTTGTGAAATTTGCTCTACTTGATCTTCATTGAATGTGAATATTGTATTTTAAGTTCTGATGTTCCCTGTAATTGGCGAAACTTTGTCTGGTAAATTATTTTGAATTCGTATTTTTCTAATAGCAATATAGAATATGTATGTGTAGCGGCAGCTACTCTTCCTCTGCCTCTCATAGGCAAAAACCTCCCTAAAACATGCGGTTATGTATTTAACACGAGGTGCTAATCTTACACCTTCTTTGGAGTACACTTTTAAGTTCAGTTGATTATGTCTGTTCCAGGGAGTAGTAGTGCTGAATACAGTAAGTGGAAACGGATGTCCATGATTAAGGATGCACCCATAGTATTTCTGCAATTTTTAAGATATAATTATTACTGGTAGTATCGGGAGAAATTTTGTTCTATTATTGTTTTTTTCTTTCTGTGATTTTTGTATAGATACTTTTTTCATATAACGAGCAAGCAAGGTAGATCTTTTTGTACTTACTATCACCCTGTCAAATTATATACTTACTTTCAAGTTTAATCATTATTATGTTATTTTTGCAGTATTTAGTAATACCGATTTTTTTAATATACTTAAGCATAGCTAATTACCTAGAGTTAGATTAAATACGAAAAACGATTGGCAATTTATGCCTTGTCAACTCTAGTACCGTAGAGTTCACATATGTATGTGATTATATGTTTGGGTGTATGTGCTATGTTGTATGTTTAATCATTTAAACTTGTTTGTTTAAATAGAATATACCTAGATTAAAAAAGGGAAAACATCTTTATTACCTTGAAGTTGTTTTAATATTTTCACTTTATTATAATCGTTTTCTTCTTGGTTTGGCATTTTTATCTGAGTTTACTTTTAACGGTACTTTCATGTGGTTGAGCCTGCGGTGATGACCTTATCCCTCTGTGGCTCTTGGGAGGGACGTCTTTTTTAAATTAGTTTTTCGGTTGGTAGCCTGGGGAGGCCTAAAAGAGGAAAGGAAAGGATCCGAAATTAAGTGGCTCAACTTGGATTTAATTATTCTGCCTCCAAATAAACTACGTATATAATGAAATAGGTTTTAATTTATTATAATAAATATAAATATTACGTCTGCGATTAATAAATTTCTAAATCGCATGATTGGATTATTAAATAAATAAATTCTGATGAAAGATCACATTAGTAATGATCCCGTAATATTCCGAATTTCAGAGCAGTATCGAATATGCCTCTCTTTGATTTTCATGTCCGATTTTTTTTTTAAATTTTTATTCACCCTATTAGTCTATATCTGGCCCATTAAACGAATTACTCTGTCACAAACGGGAGTATAAAAATATATATATTTATATTTAAATTTAATGATAAGTACGCATTTTTTAATTTAAATTATGGTCTAATGGTCTAGACGAATAATAATTAGTAAGTTCGATTTGAGCGTTAAAAAATATAATTCATATTTATATTATAAGAAATTTTAATATTCCAGTATATTAAGGGATAAATATTAGTGTTTAAATTTTGTATGGTACTTATACGTTTTTATTAAGATTTACTTTTTATTAAAAATTAAAGAGGAAATCGGCTGAGCCGAATGTCTGTGACTTGTTATTTTTAGAACTTGTTCTTTTTCTTCATGCATTATTTACCAACGATAATTTTTATTTTTATTTTTTGTATGCACTATGGAGTTTCTTCATGAATGCCAAATATTTGATCTCAATTTACCAAAGATTTCATAACATATATCGTCGATACAGATGAAAAGTATTTATTGTAGAAAAAAGCACATTTTTCGTTTTCGATCTGAAGCGTTTGCTCTTGGAATGATAATTGATATTTAGAGTATCAATTTAGAGTAATTATCAATAAGGTACCAAAACAATTTATTATGATATAGGTAAAATACATTTGACGATAACGTTGATTTTGGATTAACCTTGAAACAGTTTTTTTTCACTCTCCTGAAAAGTGGTCTTTTTTCACTGTCGATACTTCGTAAATACTCCAGAGATTATCTTTTTTGTTATAATTCATTTTTTTTTTTTTTACAAATCCAGTCAAACCAATCGCTAGTAATCTTGATTTTATTACATATGAGGTGTTTACTTTCAAAACCAGTTACATCCATTTTCAAAAACTTTTCAGGACTGATAAAAAAAAGATTCAATTTTATAAAATAATCAATTTAACAAAATGTTTTTATTATTTTGCTAACAATACATTTCAAACATTAATTACTGACAATTTTTTTATGATCTCTTAAATATCTTTTAATATTAAAAATATGTTGAATATACTTCGTTCGGAAAATATGGATATCGGGTTAGTTTATGGTTCATAAAAAATTAATAAATATATAAAATGGAAAAAAAATCACTTTACTTAATATAATTAAAGAATATATACACATAGTGTTGATTTTTCATACATAAAAAAATTTCATTTAGTCTAATGTAACCACTTTTGATAGGAAGTGGAATCTTATGGTATTGATTTATGAATGATCTAGACGGTTTTGAAACAAATCTAATACATAATTTCTGGCATTGAAAACTAAAAGAAAAGCATTTTTGGAAAAAATCGATGAACCGGATTTTGTAAGCTAACGCTTCATATGATATTTTTTATTCTGAGGTAAATTGTATGTAGCCTCCAGGGAC
Source organism: Troilus luridus (assembly GCA_964056705.1). NCBI lineage: Eukaryota > Metazoa > Arthropoda > Insecta > Hemiptera > Pentatomidae > Troilus > Troilus luridus. Next base: position 117,542,336 of record OZ057413.1, on the reverse strand, counting down.
CATCTTCATTTTAATAAGTGAATATCGTTTTTTTCACCCATTAACTATCGGAAAATTATTAACTTATCTCCGTTAATATGAAGTGGGAATACTGACCATGGGCACACCTTCCTGCGAGTAATTAGCCAGGAGATGTGGGAAGAGAAGACAGATAGATATACGAGTAGAAGAGAACTGGGCGGGCAGGCGGGGCTGCGCTGTGAGTCCAGTTCTGCGCCAGTGCCTCTCTTGGCTCCACAGCTAACGCATCGTCCTTCTCGCACTCCTTCACTTCTTCGTCGGCGTCGTACCTTCTGTCTAGCCAGGATTTACCAAATAGTCGGTAAATGTCAAATTGTATAGTTAAAATTAAAAGAAAAATACGAAACAAAAAAAAAGAGAAAAATCTGATCATTTTATAAAATTAATAAAATTTTACTTATCCAAAAGTAAAAAAAAATTAAATAAACCTATTACTGTCCTCAAGTGTCTAAAATTCATCTATTATTCTCTTTTATTTTAAAATAATTTTAAATATAATTATTGATAATTTTAGAAAGTATATATATATATTTTATATCCATTTAAAATATTTCTAAAAATAAATCGCAGCAGCTCACTCGTTCATTATTAAAATTATAAATTCAATACCATATTCAACATTTTTATTTTAATAAAATTTTGAAAACGTTATACGCCCTTCGTAGGGAAATACATGGGATTTTAATGAATAAACATTAATAAAATTTACTTTTATAATATTGAATTTCATTAATAATCAGTTTTTTTAATTTTACAAATATTAAAACTACCTGTAATGTAAAGATTATAATAACTCAGACTCATCTTTTCATTTTAAAAACATTAACCTCTATTCGTATCCAAAATTTTTCATCAAGTTTTGGATTCATCACACGCCCTTCTTACAGAAATACATTGCAATTTTATGAACAAATATTAAAAAACAATTACTTTTATATATTTTTTTATAATACTGAATAGTACATAATTATTGCTTTATAATCTATTTTTTTTTTTTTTAAAGTTGAAACTACCTGTAATATAAAATTTTTAATCAATCTAACATATATTTTAAAAATATTAATTCAAAATCGAATACAAACTTTTTTTTTACTTTAGTCAAATTTTAAAAACGTTAACTTTAAAAAGAAATGCAGTTTTCCAGCTAATATTAATAAAAATTGCTTTTATAAGACTTTTTTTTCATAATATTCAATATCATTATAATACGGTTAAATCGGTTTTAATTTTACCACTATTAGAATTACCTGTGCTGTGGGAATAGTGCAATATAAAGAAGTGGTCAGCCATATATGACCTCCATTGACGTACGGCATAAATATTCACATGTATTTGACCCTTCGCTATTACAAATATCGCTGTATATCAGTATAAAGGGCGATTTAAACTTTGCTATACAAAAGAATATTAAATGCAGTTTATTAATAATTTTATTTTAGTCGAAAAGTCGAGAGGCCAATAAATGCTTACAAACCCTGATATGATGCAGTCAAAATATATAAGTATCGATATCTTTATGTTTTTTTGGATGATTGTGTCATAGAAATTTTAGTTAAAATCCTGCAGTTGGTCTTCATTTTTTTCGTAGATACTTACAATTAATCTTTCCAAGATATTTTTATTGTGGATTGTATCTTTATATTAGTACTATGAGAAGCCGATTTCGAAAATACAAATAAAATATATTTTATCCAAAATAAATATTATTTTCGAGTTTTTTGTTTAATAGTCTATTTAACTACTAAATATATAAATGTAAATACTTTATATAATTTTAAATAAAGTTTAAATGATTTTCATTAAATGTTGAATGTTAACTGATTTAAGTGAAGACATACAGAAGCGGTTCTTTGGTTGATATAAATATCTGCCACCGAAATAAAACTTGTTTTATATTATTATATTATATTTATTACAAAGAAAGAAAAATTGGAAAATACAGAAAATATAGAAACTCCCACAAAATCAAGGAATTGTGATATCATTTAAGCAATATTAATGTGAAACAGGCCTTACTTTTTGGTGGCTTATTAGGCAGTTTAAACCTATATATAGTCAACGTTATGAATCCATAAAAAACTAAATTGGTACTGCCCTCACCATGTAGTATATATTCTCCAATTTCCTTTTATATGTATTTTTAATATTTGGCTGGTATTACACTATACTTAAATAACACCAAAATACGTATTAAACAGAAAATAGTTGCTATTTTCAGTTTAATTGGAAACTATCATCAAAAAACAAGTTAGTAGCAAAAATTATTGCGAAAGTAAAGTACAACTTAGCATAAATTTATTTATATCATATATATGTATTATTTACGCGATATCTAATTATATTATTAGGGCTGTGTGCTCTTGCAGTTATGTAATGACACGGTTCAGCAACTGAAAATAACAATCGTTTGCGTTAATATTCCAGCAAGAATATTAACTTACCACAACTTAATTTTTTTTTCGAAGTATATAACTGCTTGAGTCCTTTGAGATCAACAACGGTTTGATCGAATAATAATGTATAGTAGTTTGCCAACATCTTAACCCTGAATGGTTTCCTCTCACAACTCTTTACGTGCTTCGAGGCTCTGAACTAGGCGCCAAGGGCTCACCTTAATTCTCGTAAAAACCAAACCGCCGGCTTAAGAGAAAAAACAGTAGCATTTAAATGATCTAAACCGACTTATTGCGATGACTTTGAAATAAGTAATTTAAGTTAAGTCGTGAAAAGAGGTTTGGAATATTTTCTCTTCCTCAGGTAGTATAAGCTAAATAAAATGAAAAAAAAAAAGAATTATTTTTGACAATGGTTTTCAACATCACTATTAGGATATGAGTGAACTGGATAATAAAAATCCGTTAGGTCTTATCTTAATAATAATGTTGTCCTCATGAATGGGTATTCCGATGTATTTTGTTTAATAATTATGAATTAATCGTATACTAACCTACTATGCCCTAGATCACGGAGCCGCTGCCCAGGAGATTTTATAAAGGGAGTAAAGAATTCTTAGTTCCACCGTCCTTCCGAAGGGACGTAAAATGGGATCCCGAGCCTATATACAAGTACTGGCCTATGATCTCTATCATAATTAAACCTGGATAGCCGACATTTAGGACCCCCACTGTAGCATCGTCCGATTACCCAGAGTAGTATAAAGGGACGTTAAATGTTACAGGTTTTATTTAAATTTGATATAAATTGGATCCATTCGTAGAAAGTGGTTTAAAGGTTTGACTGTATAAATGTTCAGTATGATTCTTCGTTTTCAACTTCATCGTTTAATGAATTTTGGGATTGATATTCAATAATTGAAGTTAAATAACTTATAAAATTTATTAATTTATAACAATTTCAGTGATTCCGAAGGTTTATCAACATCCAGGAAAACCACCAAATGCAATCTATCCCACTTTATTCTGTATTCGGTCTTAACACAAGGAAAGTTGAGGCCATCATCCGGCGCTACCGTCTACCTCAATGCTGATTATCGTTTTAGTAATTCGGTACTACACTATTATAAACCTATTGTTTTCGATTTCATAACATAGAATATATTTATCTCATACAATATTACTGTACTGCGTTTCTCTTCATTAAAATTTTAAATTCCCTTGCCAACTTTTTTTTTAATAAGAAGAGTCGGTTTCTTTGTTTTAAAGTGTGATTTATATCTCTATTACTAATTTCATATAAAATTTATTTATCACTAAACAAATTTGCCAGGAGATAAAAATCAGTTTCATACCACTTTAAAAACATTTCTGTTTTTCCTTCTTAGCCCTAAAGATTGCAGGCCGAAACGTCGGCACTTATAATAAATAAGTTAACCTTATTTAGTGTTATTAATTACTGCACCCCCAGACAAATTATATCCTTCATTAAAAACATATCTTTAAGCTAAGTACAAAGCTTTTTCTTCTATTTTAATCGTTAATGACTGCTTTTTGCAGTGAAACCACGCATGAAATCAATTAGTTTTTGTTGAATAAATAAAAAAATAACCAAGCAAACTGGAGTTACGAGTTTTTATAATTATGACGATACGCTGAATTAATGTTAATTGTTGTGATATTGAAAATTATGATTATTGGTGGCATTAAAATGTATTGCTACTCAATTGAACCACTGAGTGGAAAAAGGCAATAAGTGACTAAAACCTATTTTTTCAGAAACGCAAAAAACTGTCTAAATAGATTTCTGTTGATCTTACAAAATAACAGTAAACATGAAAAATATACTTTCATACTTGGGCAATCTTAATATATATCTATTGCGCCATTATTTTATACTTTTAGGACGGGGGAACTATTTATTTATTTTCAAGTTATGCCCTTTTTCCACGCTCACCACCCGACACCCTGTTGATTTTAAATGGTCTAGAGCTATTGAGATATTCCCCTTTTCTGCTCGGTAAATGTGCCTTCACATGATAAGAAACATGGCTGTCTCAGTTTATATTACAGCAAAAATCGAGTTATTTTGCTTTTTACACACCTTCTATAGAATAAGTATGTGGTACTAGTTTTAAATATACTTTCTTATTAATTTTTTTAACTCAATATTTCCTCACTTTTTCGGCTATTACCCGTATTAAGTACAAACTATTTAATAACAGAATGACATAACTAGAATCCTGATAAATTATATTAAATATGCTGAGCATTTAAACGTGTTAAATTAATTTACTTGCATACCAGCCCACATTTTATAATCCATGTCTTCTAACTCTATTTTGGGACGACCTATGGTGTAGCGGTTAGCATAGCAATCTACTATGCCCAAGATCGCTGGTTCGAAGCCGGTCAGGTGATCTTAGGATTTTTTAAAAGGGAGTGAAGAATCTTTTGTTAAGCCGATCTTCGGAAGGGACGTAAAATGGAAGTCCGGGGCCTGTACGGTGTCAGATTGCTTAAAGATCCTTGTCCTAATTAAACCTGGATAGGCAAAATTGTAGCATAGTCTGATTAGCAATACCAACATAAATTGACAAAATGAACAAACAACAACTATATTTCCAATAACATTACACTCTTTTCAATAGAAATTATTACAGATAATAATTAAATTATGTCAAAAGTATTATTAGCTGATATAAATAAATAATAACTAGATGATGTAATAAATAATTAGTACGAAGATTTGCCTTGGATATTGGGAAATGCTTTGAAACGTTGGCGATAACGGTATAGTAAAATTTATAATAAAGTTAAAATACTTCTGGAAACTAAAATGACCCGAGTTGTTTTATTTTTTTTATTACGTTCGTTCGGAATTTAATACTTCCTTTCTTTAACAATTCTTTCACCCGTATCGCATTAATAAAAATCTTATTTATTTTGACTTATATAAAACATTTAAAAAACATACCACTACAAACCATGAAAGGTCTTGGGTTCATTACTTGGTAAAGACTCTTCTCATTCTAAAACTACGGATATGCAGGGAGATTTATGACTTATAGTAATCTAATATTATGTTATGCTACCATGATTTAATAATGTATGTATTTAGTATTTTAATTTAATTATTTTTATTATACGTATGTAGAGTAATTTTACCATGATCAGTGTGTTTTTTAAAATTAAAAAAAAAAATATATATTTTCTCAAAATCTTGCTCCTTAGTCACAACTAACAATTCATAATCTTTATCAATTCATTTATTTTTATTCTATACGTTTTGTTATAATTTATTTCCATTTTAAATTTATAATTCCCATTAATCCTGGGCGAATCAGGTTTAGTCCAGGTCCATATGTTAATGAGCAATACCAAACAAATATATAATGATTGAAAAAAATAATAATAATTGGTAATTGTCACTAAGAGGCATCATTTCATAAGGAGTACTTATATAATTAAAGAATAAGAATACTTACTTACATATAAACAATACTTATTTCACTATTCCACGTTAAAACTTAAAAAGAAAGGTCTTTATTCCTTTTTCTTACTTCTTTACGTTTGTGACTTTTTAGTAAGTTGATAAAATATTTTCCATTATAAGCTGAGTTGCCATCTAGGAGCTCTAGATCTGCCGTTCCTCTGGATCCGGCCAATGCAGCGCCTCTCCCAGCCTCAGTTAAATTACTTGTTTGCTTTTGTTAGCGAGGGCTTTTTCCATTTTGTTTTCTCTTTGAAGGGAAAAATAGAAATATTTATTGCAACCGCGCTGACCTCACTATTCTAGTTTTCAACGGCTTGGATAGGGTTGCAGAAGGAAGATACATGTTCCGATAGAGAGAATTATAAAAACTATTAAGTCTTATGATGGATGGAATCTTACATTATCAGGCTTAAAAAAAAAAAAATGTTTTCTAAGGAAACAATAACCTTCAATGTGAAACAACAGCAAGATAAGTTTCCAACTTAATTAATTATTTAAAAATAATTCATAGAGAAACTAAATTTCTCATATATAATACCGCACCATAGATTTCATATTATACATTGACTTTTACATTTCGTAAAAACCAAATTTTTTTTTTAAGTAAATGACATAGTCAATGTATCTGAATCATTAAATACATATAAGAAGCAATTGAATTAAATACTGATCTCATAATATTTACTATATTAATCTAATTATAATTTATAGTAATTTCGTGTGTAAAATTAATATTTTAGTGATTTGGCTGTGACTATCATTATTTCATTAATGACGCTTATTTGCCATTTTAAAATTGTATCTGGTAAATAAATTGATTGTGAAACATGCATAGTATAAGTTATGAATTTTTTATATATATTATTAATAATATATAAATAATGTAAGGTGAATTGGACATGAAGGGTAGACGCCAATATACTCTTTTCACAAACCCAACCCAATCGCAATCCTCCCGCCTTCGCCTCGGTCTACCCCTCGAATGTCGTCTCTTAGCGCTCATTCTAGGTTTTCTTTCGCTAGTAAGCCCCGCATCCTTTTTTTACTTTTCAATTTTTTTTCTGCAACCGTATATTTATTACTTTATGGGGATGCAACGCAGATTAAACTTTGAAGGAAGAACGTCTGAAGGTTTTTTAAAATAAGTTGTAACGTTGCCGTGCTCGACTGATAATCTTCAGAAGGTTTGGCCTAAGAGTTGGCTTAGGTGGGAGGATTGCATCAACGGTGAACTTTAAGGTTTTGGTTTGAGTAATTGTAGGGATCGAGTTTTCGGGTTTGTTGAACTAGACAGAAATTAGTTGAATTAAATAAAAAAAATAAATAAATAAATAAATGAATAAAAAATAAAATTAATGATATTTTTTTCTACCTTACGAACTTACCTTAAGTAAGGAATATACACTCTGTCCTATACAGGTCACATTATATGCTTTCCTTTGTTTCTATCTGTCGCTAGATATCTGAGAATATCGAAGCTAGTCAACTTCGACATAAGGGTTTTAATACGCCTAAATCGATTCGATGCAAAGCGATGTATAAAGTGGATGGGACTAAAAGCAATTGCAAAAAAAGGGTGGATTGCTTGTCGGACAATAGAGTGCTACTGTATCCTCTGTGAGCAGTTCCACTGCCTCTGTGAGCAGTTCCACTGCCTCTGTGAGCAGTTCCACTTTAATTTAGTACTCGCTCATCCGGGAAGAGGGTACATTAAATGGATTAAGGATGGTTTCATTAGAAAAGTTCGAGGATTTTAGTAATGTGAAGCATATTTTAATAAAAAGTATTAGGAAAAAAAATACTATACTTTTTGGAAGGGGTTAAAGATATTGCCTGAAATATTTAATTTCAGGTAAAATCGTCTGTAAAGTTGAATTAATTAATATCGATGCAGATAACATTTTCAGTAGCTACGTCTGTAGAAGTGCAATTACTTTGTAAATTGAAACGTCATTTATTTGATTGATAGCGAGAATCCCAGAGAATTTTTATTTTTCTGAACGAAATTTGTGCTTGTGGTCCCAGTTACAGAAGGTTAAGTGAGGAAGTGGTTTTAATTAAAAATTCTTTCCTGTTATTCTTCGTTCCTTTTCTTTATTAATCACTAGACTTTTTTCGAATTAGTTTTCAGGTTTTTATCCGACACCAATCTAATTTGGGCAGAATGTCTCCGATGTAAAAAGTTATAAACTTTGTTATTAAAAAATATATGTAAAAACATTGCGAATTGAAATTTAAGGTTTGAAAAGATAAAACTATGACTATAAATGATGAGACCATTTATAAGACTTTTTTACCGCTTATGGCTCGAAGTCCAATACTGGAATAGTTAGTTGTATTTTCGATAATATTAGTAGAATAAGTCTTTTTTCATTTTTTGTAAATACTTACTTACTTAGACTAACTTACTTACATTTTAGAGTAATACTTACTCTAGAATCTTACTCAATAGATTAGATACCAATTAGACCATCTTACTCAATTAGACCAGAAAATAGGGGAATGTCAGGCAAATTGATCATAAAATATTACAAGTGACCCCAGAAAAATCTTTAAATCTCCTTCACAGAATTCAAAATGGCCTATGATTCAATCGACTTGTCCAAACCTGATAAAACTGACTCTGAAGACCATTTCAAAGTTAAAATTCCAGGGACTAATAAGTAATCCGTTCCAAATAAAGACGGGGCTTAGACAGGGGGACGGCCTATCACCGATTCTGTTTAATGTTGTGTTGGACAAGATCATGAGAATTTTTGGCAAAATGACGATGCGGTAATAGGAACATAAAGGGACAATGTGAAAGTAGAGTGTTGGGCCTTTGCCTAGACGATCTAGCGCTGCTAGCATAAACAGAAGAGGGTTCTATAAAACTGGTAAACACCCTGAAAGAAATAGCTGAGAAAACGGGACTACAGATTTCGTATGAAATAACAAAGGTAATGACAACGGATGCTGGCTTTAGCAAGGAAATATTGAACACAAAATATGGGCAAATAAAAGCCACGAAAAAGTTTAAATACCTAGAGGAGATAATATGTAACAACGGAACAGATAGGGCATCCGTGGAAGAAGGAATAGCCAAACTGGAAAGACTGAACTTTGGCACTTGTAACATGTACAGCAAGAATAATTTGTCCTCCAGTGCAAAAATGAGGCACACTGTACAGTAATATGACCAGTGATACACTCCAAACGGCGGTGATATTTTAGTTGGGAAGAATAGATTTTAGCATGTCGAGAATTCAAAGTACTTACAATGTCTATGACAACAAGAAAAAAGGAAACTGAAGGGAAATTAAAGGAAGAGTTTACTTGTTATTAATACACCGACATAACTAGGTTCACGACCGTTCCCTCGAAATTTAATTTATAAAAAAAAATTATAAAACTATGACTGTTCTTTATGGTTACGAAACATAAAGATTTGGGTGGTAGCGCGTGGACGGAGGTTCATCGGCAGAGATTGATCGTATCGGCATCGAGCCTTCGGGTTAAGTCGTATTATTATTCTTATTTGTTGTTAATAAGTACCACTACGACCCGTGAACGAGTCTGGGGGTTCAGTACATGGTTGAGACTATACTGTTTCATGGACAACGGTTCTGCAAGGAGGTGACTTGTCCTAGGTCACGCTCAACCGCCAAGTTTTTTCCCCCTTGTTATGGGTACCCTATTTTTGTAATATTTTATAGAGGCTGGGTGAGCCCCAGGAGGGTCCTAGACCCTATATGATCCATCTCCGGCTGCAAACAGACTAAATAAAAGTAACTGCCCGCAGCGGGATATGAAACTACTCGTTACTAAGAACCTATATCTTTTCATAGGTTGTCGTCGCAAAGATTTTTTTTCAATGTTAAGAGAGTTCTTGAATTAATAGAAAGAACTAAACTAGAGTCCAACTAAAGTTGGGACTAAGTCCATTACTTATTTTGAGTATATATGTGGTTAATTTTTTTCAGTGATTAAATAATTAATTATGTGCAGATAAAGTTATAATGAAAACGTTACTCTAATGTGTAATGAATGCAATCATCACTTTTTGAAAAAAATTCAAATATTCACTACAAACTTTGAAGTGGTTTAAGTATACCGTTCACCTGGAAGAATTGCCACGGAACGAAAAAAATCCAATTCAAGGGGAAGCGTTTGAAGTTTGCTTATGTCGGTTTATCGCAGTCGTTCAACTCACTGATAAAACATCTACACTTTACCTTTTTAATTTATTTTTTATTGATTTATCTTCCTTTTTGGCAGTTTTTTTTCATTAGCCCGTAATAAACTTGCAGCAGCTATCAATATAAGACTACAAGCCTATAATCTGTGCTTCAATTCCACTATGTATAAGAGTAATAAAAACATCCTGGAAAAACTTTTATACCTAATTTTACGGTAATACGTTCATCACGTATTAATTTTATCCCACGGTAACACAACGATGTGTTAAAATTGTATATAGAATTGTAATTGTTTATAAATAAAGTTTTGTTGGAAGAGAAAAAAATATTCTAGATTTGAGATAGAGGAAGATATTCTATACTAACATTTTAATTTAATGACAGAAAATATTGACTGTATTTGACATTTACTTTAAGATAAATTTACTACGATTGAAGCTTTACATGAAGAATAAGTTTAATTTAAAAAAAAATGCTATATGGCTCTAAATTACCTGTAAAGCTTAAAATTTCGATTTAGATAAATTGCTCCAAAAGGAAAGCTTTAAAAAAATTATCACAATTTTAGTTGTTTTATTTATATTATATTTTTGAAACATTTAATAGTGAATCCCATCCATTAAAAACAAATTAAAAGCGCCTTAGAATTTATGTAATAAAGGTAATTTTGAAGAAAAAACTGATTAAACTTGGGACGGAGGTTAAGCACACAATAATGTTTTTATCCAATTATTCATTGAGGAAAATTGGTTTTGGGCTACCTAAATTGCAGTATAGTATGATTATATTATTAAAACATTAAAAACAATTCATTACTCCCTTTTTTAAGTACTTTTAAAAAAGTTGCTTTTTAATAATTTTCAAGCAAATTTATTTCATTACTGTACAAAAAAAGTACCTTTAATATACATTATCCCACAAGTAATAGTTATGATTTTACTGACAAAGTTAAACGATGCAGAACTATTGTAATTTTTTTTTTTTTTAATTTCCCAAAATTACCTCACGTAACCACGCATATTTAATAGCTTTGTCCCCTTTAAAATATAAATATTTAAGAGTTTTTCAAAGGCATTTTTGTGAAATTTGATGATGATAACATCAATATCAATGATTATATTAATCCAGTTAAAAATGGAAAACTAAATTATCTATACCATGTATTCATTGTAATTTCTAGTTATCTATTATTTTAAATATTAAGGTAGAAACATTCGCCAGTTAAATATACAACATTTAATAGATAATGATTGGTATAAAAGATAGAAAAAATATTACAATTCAAGTAACAGTTTTCATAAGTATATTAAAATATTTAATAAGTTTTGGTATATGTTTTTATACCCACCTTTCTATAAATCTCTTTATAATGTTGATCTCATTTCTATATGAATCATGTCCTGTGTATTTTTTGCGCATGCTAGCTTCTATTTTTTAATTTTTTATTATACTCTAATGTAATGCAATGATAATTAAACATAAAACATAAGGTAAAAAAAATCACCATTTAAATGTTAATAGGAAGAGGAAGGCTCAGTGATAGTGTGCCGGAGGTCGCAGGTTCGAACCCGGCTGTTGAGAACCGATACCCTTTATGAGTTGTAGTGGTACAGGTTGAGTACCCAAAATTGCATGCAAAACACATAAATGTTATCATACCATATGTAGTTTTATTTATGTCATTTTGTAGTTTTCGTTAGTTATTTTTTGTCACACAAAGTTTGTTTTATATATATTAATACTAATACGTTTTATTTTGTGTTTTCACCTCTATTTAACTCACAAAGCAGTTCTGATGGTATTTAAAACATTTTTTTAATTGAATAATTTTCAATTTTATCGAGTGAATTTCAGTTGTTTTTTTTTTAACTTTTAACTAACACTGAAGCAGACTTAATTATTTAAACTTACGCCCGAAAATTCCCCTCCACTGTGCCGAGTGTCAATACGAATTGAAATAGCCGGCGGGATACGAAGGGAAGTTGATACGCGATGGTACATTCCACAAACTCGTATCATTGCGTATTAATTCCACAACTGCTCCAACCTGGGCCACCTTTAACCCTACCAGTATAAACCACCGCCTGCTGGAATCCTTAAATAACGCCACTGGGTAAAAGAAGACTCGTGTTGTCTCATTCTATGACCATTTTAACAGGATTCCAAGTATATTATTAATTCCCTAGTTGAGACGTCATCATTAAAGGTCCCCTGTAGTGTAGTGGTTTACATAGCAACCTGCTTTTACAAAAAACGCGGGTACGTTGGTGGCTTCTTTGAAGGGAGTAAAGAATCCTTCGTTAAGTTGTCCTTCGGAAAGGACATAAAATAAGGTTCCCGAGTCTAAATGGTGTCTGTTAATCTCATAGATTCTTATCCTAATTATACCTGTGTAGGGAAAATTTGATGCTCCCACTGTAGCATCGTCCGATTAGTCATAGCAGCATGAAGTGACGTTAAATGATTAAATAAACACAGAATTTGGACAAGCTCGAACAGTTTTAGAGTTTGTTTATGTTGGTCAACGTTGTTAATTTATGATTGCAGTTATGTATGTACTGTACTAGAACTGGGTTAGACATAGCGGAATACACTTGCAGCTTTTTCCATTTATGCTTGAATTTTCCAAGTTTTATCATAGGTTTTGTTTAATTCAGGAAATTTTATTATACTGTTCATTATATCCTTAATATATATATAAATAGATCCTGCGTATATGGATACCTTACTCCCCAACCGTTGGCTTAGATACGAGTATAGTTTATGCTCTGAACCCTATTATACTCTTCATGGACTGTTGTGGAAAAGATTTATTTTTTCATTAAAAAAAAAATTATTTGTCAGATTCGACAGTGAAATTGTTTTTTAATATTTTTTTATTGGGATAATTTTATCAGAGCCTATGGTCGAACGCTCACCGGAGCGATCATTGGAGCATGCCGCGGCTATTGTCAAACTTGGCGGTAGTTGTCGGGAGAATGACGCATTAAGCTCTAGTTTGCCTCAAGTTTCCTGAATTTGTCACAGCTTAATTTCTGTTTAATAAATTGGTTCCAAACTTGGGGAGCCAGTCAAAAGCGTGGCAGAACACCGGCCCTAGTTGTCCCTGCCTCAGTTTTATCCCCGTCAGCTTCACCGGCTTCAATTATAGCAGCAATCATTTATAATGTAGAACGGCACTTAATTTATTATGTAGTCGATTTATTATGTAAGAGCTATTCGAAAAGGGAATGCGAGTTAATTTTTTATCCGTTGAATAACTCATAGAACACGATTTCAGTCAATCCTCGTTTTACTGTAGTATTTTTTCAACATGCCAACAATAGCTTTTTTTGTTAATTAATAAAATTTTAAAAAAGTATTGGACAATTATTGGAGATATAGGTGATCATTCATGCAAGAAAAGATGAAAAAAAAACAGAAAATGGATAAACTTTAGAAAGCAATAAGTAAATATGATAAAATAAATGAAAAATGACTCAACATGAACACATTCAAACCTATATACTATTTAAAAAAATATCTGTACCACTACAATCCGTAAAGGGTCGATAAAGGAGAAATATGAAAATATTTTTGAAAAAATAAAAATTTATGAAATTCCACGCCAAAATTATCCGCTTTTGATACTGAACGCCTGATTTGCAAAATTATATACCAACATTCGTGAGAATAGTTTGTCGCGGAAATTTTTCCGTTATAATTTTTTTAATATAGGAAAATGTTTTTTTCTCGATATATTGATACATGAGGAAGGAAATGTCTATAAATAAAAAATTAAAAGTAAAACCTATCAAATGATAGGTCTTATAATTATAATTTTTTGTTTATTTAAGTCTTTAATGGAAAATATCCAACAAATTTATCGAAATATATCTCTTTAAATATCAATATTTCGTAAAATAATAAAAATTCCTTATTACAATATTATAAACTAATATCTTAAAAAGGCTTGAGAGGGGATGAAATGAGAAATGATAAAATTTGTTTGATAAGAAAGAGCACTATGAAAATGATACAAATAACTGGAACATATTTAGATATTTTTATTATTTTTGCTTTGGCATAATTAATTAATTAATTAAAATAAATGTATTATATTATTTTAATGATATAATTACCATAATAGATAGATGTCAATAAATGATAAGAATATTTTTTAAAGCGTAAATTATATAAAAGTAGGTAAGAACTCATAAGGTATAAGAACTAATTTATTCTAAATTGTTGTAGAAAATGATATTGAATAATTATGTATGTACAGTATCTTTGTTGTAAAGTGTTTTATAACTTTTTAAAATATAAACATTACAATGTTGTTAGTCTAAATTTCGAATAAAAAAATACTTACAAATTAAAAAAAAAAATTATTGGTGGAACTAGTATTGAGCAGTAATTACAGTAATCCTGAAATAATGTTATTTGAGGACTTCAAATGTTAATTTAGCGCTTGTAGTTAAGTTAAGACTTTGGGAAGGTGAAGTTGAGTATTCTATTAGAAGCGCAATTTAGTGCTAATTTGTTATTTTATAATCCATTAGGAATTAATTATACAGTTTTAATAATCCAAAATATAATTTCTGTAAAAGGCTAATAATGATTATGTTTACCTCAGACAGGAAAAATTCTTCTACAAAAGGAATGATGACCTGTTGTTTGAGATGGTGATAGGAGCCCTTGTATTATTTAAGCTGGAGCAATTAGCCAAGTTTTTAGTGGCGGCTAAATTTAGGTTTAAAATACTTCATTAATCCACCTAATCTAAGTTATCTACATTAGCCCAATCATTTTTTTATTTATTCAATTACTTTCATAATTTTATTATCTAGACTTCCGTTGCTTTCAAGTTTTGTAAGCCATTCGAAATATTTTTCTTCTAATGTCGAAGATATTTTTTAAGAAGGAGTTGTATGAAAACATAATATATTTGAACATCTATAAAGTGGGTACCCTTAATTAGAGAAAAAGCCTGGCGGTTGAATGTGATCTATGACAAATTACCTCCCTGCACAGTCGTTGGCCTTAACTCATTACAAATCCACCATTTACTGAACCCAAGACCCTTCATTCAATTGCACATTATTTTATACTTTCGTAAAACAGACAGCATTTTTGGGTAATCTAAATCCATTCTGAAAGTGCTAAACTTTTGTATTGTTTTAATAATTAAACATTAATCATGAATGTTTTTCTCAGCCTTCTAATTGGACACAGATAACCAGAAAACTTTTCAGATTATTAAGAATTATTTCCAAATTACAAAATTAAATTTAAGGGATTGCGAAAGTTTCTTTTGGATTTGGTGCAGATGTGACACCTGATCTTTCAATAAATGTGATGTGGAATTAAGCTCCCCATCAAAGAAGAATGTCGAGGAAAATCTTTGTTAAACCCAATTTATTTATTAATAAGAAAAACCACGGGTAAATACGGATCAAAAAGTACCTTTGTACATTGAAACAAAGCCTTAACAAAAAGTATTGGCAAATTGACCAATTCAATTCCAAAATTAAATATGACTCGAACCTGGCTCAACGTTTATTTAATTTTTGTTTTTTGTGGTAGTTTCAAATTTAATTTTTAAAAATTGTTTGAGTAAATTTACATATTTTTTTTTAGTTTTGTTCCGCAAAGGAGAATTTTCAATTCGAAAAAAAAATTGATTTAATAAATTTCTTCTTTGTCGGAAAAACCTAATTCAGCTGGCAATGGTAGACCAATAGAATACTCAATGTCGAGCAATCAGTATAGTCATTAGAATAAAATAGAAGTAAATTAAACGAAATTAAAATTTAATGAAGATAGTAATCTAGCACATTAAATGAAAAATGTGGATTACCTATAGTCAAGAAAAGTTAGATTTTAATTAAGAAAAGAATTTGTATAATATGTTTCATAATTTGTGTTGATTGGGTGTATGAATCAAATGATATATGATTTAGTTAAATTTATATTAACAGTAAAAGGTTAAACTCCGAACACTCCAACCACTTTTTACTAACCTCTGTTCACGGATTCTGCCAAAACCAAAAATTCCTAAAATCAGCATTTTACCCAAGGCCAGGCTAAGCATTTACCGTCTCTTTATCTCTCTTTGATTTTTTTTTAAACATTAGAATAGATCCTAAGTGCTTTAAGCATCTCACTTAACATGTTCAATTTTATTTTCACTGACATAGATATCATTTATTTACCAGAACATACATTTTAGTTTATATTTATTTTCATGTATTTGTGTAAACATAGTCACATAATATATCAGTCTTATAAGTCTTATAGTAGCTCTTTGACCAGATATATATTCACTAAATGTTGTAAACATGTATTATTGTTAAAGGCATGGTCCATGAATAAAATTATTTTTCTATTCTATTCTATAATAAATTATATGTCGTCTCTTCTACTAAACATATATTTCGACTTAGATTCTTTAGAACCATTTCCAGTGATTGTTACCTTTCCTAAATATACACTAACAATTAATAAAATAGTATATGCAGTATATTCAATCATTTCGTTTTTAATCCGAGTGAATCTTCAACTTCTACAAAAAAACTATTATTTTGTGACCGCTTTGTAATATTTCAACCCAAACAATGGTCCAAATGAAATTATTAAATACTTCAATAAGGCGCTAGATTATTCCTAACGCAATAATAGCACCTCTACCCCTCAGACGTTTCCCAGTATGTACAGCGCCAATTAACATCTTGGAAATTCGTTTGTTACTAAGCCCAGTAACTTTACATGCCCATCTTAATCTTCGCGACGCTATCACCTGTATATTATTTACCGGATGCATGCTTCGCAATTCCGCGTTATGTAATCTCCTATATTCCCCGGTGGTCTCATCCTTTTTTGGACCGAAAATGTATGGTTAATTCTTCGCTAAAAATAAATTGAGGAATGTTATCCATCCTTACTTAATTAATGTAGCTTCAAACCCCTTCGGTCTACCCCGATAGGTAGCAGCACCGGGCGGACGAGGTAAGCTATGAAAACAAACAAATTGTTCCATATTTGTTGAATTTGTTCTAGAATAATTAAAACAATATATTATATACCAATATACACACCACCGAGCGGTCGGTTTAATGATATGCCATATTGAAAACTATGTATTTGATGCAGTACACCCTGTACTCTGATCTTTTTCTTTAATCTTTGCCACAAGCAAAATATTTAATCTGTAAACGCCTTCTTCTAACTTGCGTTAATGATCTCCGATAATATACTCGGCCTAATCTGCCATTCCGTTTTAGAATGTGTGACCAGGTTGTGGGATTTTCGGTCCACGGTCCAAATTAAATAAAAAAGTCCAAAGAAACTAGATTGTATTCAATTTATCAGAGAAACATAACATCATAATATAAAACAATTAAAAATCTTAAATAAATAATTAATTTATATTTAGTAAATACAATACTATTTACTAATTATCATAGGCTTCTTACCCCTGAGCTGCAAAGAACAGTTAAGGCAATTAAAAAAAAAACGTTGGCAATTACTTGGCCAAATGAAAACAAAGAGGTAGGTAGAGACACCTGACGGACGAAATCAGCAATAAAAAAAAACTTGTTACAAATGAATTTAGTTAAGCCTAACTATATTTTTCATTTGACTACTTTGGGATAGTGCAAATCGAACTTTCTTGACTAAAAATGTTGTTGCATGGTGGAGTCTCCTATTCCTAAAAAAAAAAATACTTAACTGTCACTTAAGAAACACAAAACTCATTAGTTTGTATTATTTTGTATGTTACCATTAGTACTGCAGTGAGTTTTTATTTTAATTTTATTAAGTTTTTTAAATTTTTAATTGAATATCAATGAGACTAAGATCAAAAAGTGAGGCGTCTTGATTATTTTATTTTATTTTTTTTGTTATCATAGACTAGTTTAAAGCGATTACATCAAACTAATAATTTTAAAGTGTTTTTTAGCTTGGAATTTGATTTCAAATAATCTTTACTGTTCCTTTCGAACATAAAATCTATTCAGGACCGGCTCCTGAAATTTCCTGATTTCGTCTACTGTAGTAATACATTTGTTTCATTATCTTAATCCTCCGAGTTTCTACCAGTAACCATATATTTTTTTATATCATAATTCATTGGTTATTGGAGAGCTCAATGCTGACCTGCTTCAATCAGCGTTATATTTAACACGATGGCTTCCAAACCTCTCCCTAATTAATAATTTCAAACAATTACCCTCCTCGATCCCTGATAATTTACAGCCCCGAGTTGAACCCCGTTTCGGCATGGATTACTGTTTAATAACACATCCCAATGATGAATTAAATAAAACCACGGGGTTGGGGGTAGCTCTTATATCAACTCAAGGTTTCTCCAATTATTATTAATGTGTGTTTAAATCATTTATTTATTTAGTATATTTTCTTACATAATAATGATATTTGAATTAGGTCTATTTTTAATCACTCTTGTGACACAAAAAATCTTTAAGTTTTGTTATTTGATTTTAAACTATTTAGAAATGTCAAACAGGGAAAGAGATGCAAATATTAGTGACATTGATGTATATTTTCTATATAATATCTATATTTTCTATATTTTTATCACTTAAAAATAAAAGCAGATGGTTCTGAGGTGATTTGGCCGAGATCATGCTCAATTACAAGGCTTCCCTCCCCAATTTAATGTGCTCACTATACAGAGGCTGAGTAAGCACTTAGAGGGTATCCAAATCCCTCAGAGTCGATTCGCGGCTGTTATCAGGCTATATTGAGCTACTACAATCCCTATAGTTATAAATAATTATTTAATATGATTTTCTGATTGTTATAAATTTGCATTGTTAGTTGAAAGATATGTTACTGAGAAACAAACGATGCTTGTACACGTCAAGAGTAATTCGACTAGTAATGGACTGGCTTAAAACTTGTTAGGCTGAACAATCACAAGTGCCCAGAATAGGTATTCCTTATCCATTATTCTCCTAATTTTAGTACCTGAATGTTATATTCGGTCATTAAAAAAACTTAAAAAAAACATATTAATAAAATACATACTAAAAAATCAGAGGACAAACAAGATTCCATTTTGGCTTTTTAACTCATTACTGTAAGAAATATTACGACTTCATCTTACTTATCAAATTTATATTGATGAAAAATCAAATACTAGTCATTTTTATGTTTTACTTGTCCTCTTCTTGTACTAGGTTAGTATTATTGAAGTGATAGCAACCCAAAGGTTGAAAAGGGGCTGTAATGTTGCTGGATTCAGTAAGAAAAGAATCCCTAAGGAGTTAATATGTGTTGAGCTGTATAGTAAATGCCCGGGGGGTAGACCTAGGCGTTGGTGGGAGGATTGCATTTAGGTGATTTAAGGTTGGGGTGGTAATCCGGGGGCGGAAGTTTGTAGACAGCGACTGGAATCGCCATCGAGCCTTTGGGTTCGCTAGATCTTTGATTATTATTATAAAATTATAACGTAAGTCTGAATTCTCAACACCATTAAACCATTAAAGCTCCATTTTCAGATGATTATAGGTTAGCATTCATGTCACTAATAACGTTACATTTTTCGACTGATACTTAAAGCACTGGCTCTTAAAGGTGTTAAGGGCTATAAGGTATAATTATGCAGGGTTATTTATGGACCAGAAATATTTTTGTTTTTGATATTTTAGTTTTTTTATATAAATCTCTCATAGGCGAAGGAAATGGTCCGAGTGGAGTTCAAAGAAACAATTCCTTAATTACATGGTTTCTCAGTATTATTGTAAGCAACTTTAATAGTTTTATTTGTATATATTACTTCATTTTTTTCTTTGATTTCTTTATGATTGAGGCACTATGGGCTACGTCTGTTTCCACTGTCGTTTTCTGTTTTTCTATTTATCTTTCATTCTATCCCCGTGTTTTAGCTTTCTCTCCTGGACCCAAATTGGGCCCGTTTTCCTCTTTGGGCATTCTTGAAAACACGGACCCTTCCGAAGTCCCTGCTTACGTGAAGAACGTCCTTCAAGAATATATAATAATAGTATATATATATTATTTAATATCAATATTATATATAAGGTCCACTAATATTCAAGATAAATATCTCATTGGTTATTGCCCTGACGAATGACTGCAATTTCGATTGAAACTTAGCCTACAAACAACTATTTGATCTTGTTTTTTGAATGTCAGAACATCTATCGAT
Source organism: Troilus luridus (assembly GCA_964056705.1). Taxonomy (NCBI): domain Eukaryota; kingdom Metazoa; phylum Arthropoda; class Insecta; order Hemiptera; family Pentatomidae; genus Troilus; species Troilus luridus. The sequence goes on along the minus strand of OZ057413.1, from coordinate 117,522,074 downwards.
TTCATTTACATGGTAGTGCGGTCAACTATTAATACAAAAAAAATGTATAGGAAATTTTCTCTATCGGTTCGTTACTATAGCCTTCCAAGCCGGAACTCAAAATACGTACATTTAATGGCCCTCTAAGTCGTGAAGCGTTTCCTACTCCCGATATAAATCTGCCAAGCAGACAGTGTTAGCCGTCATTGTTCTAAGCGCCAGGAGGTTCCCTTTTCCAAGTTGGACATGGAAGGTTGGACACAGCAGATTACAAAAAAATAAAGGTAAAATGGCAGACGGGGACAATGGGAAGCTGGGAGGGGAAGGAGCACACACGGTTGGTTCTCCCCTGGCTCAGGTCCAAGTCCCGCTCGTAGCGGCCCACAAAATTAATTTACGACAAGGCAAGTCCCTTTTCCTCTTGAATAAAACCTCTTTCTGACTCTTTTAAGTACAATGCCTACTCCCGCCTCCCCACCCTCTTAACTAGAGAACCATTCTCTATTTCGCTCGCTTTTTTTTTCTCAGCCCGTTTGTACTCCGGCAACACAATGGCCACTTAGAAGACCCTTCACTTTTTTAAAATCCTTTTTTAGCTCTTTCGGCCATTTTTCGGTCCCGTTTTAGAACTCTTCCTCATTTTTTTTTATGGAATGATAATTGCCCGATCTCTGGGAAAAGATAGAAGTGGTGAAAGTGTTTCCTTTATGTGCCACTCTTTAAATTATTAAAAAAAAATAATAGAGCCTCTGTTTCTAAAATGCATCTATGTAATGCGTGAAAAGGTGTTCTTATAAACTGCTTGAATAGTTATTGAAAAATAAGATAAATATAAGATTTATTTTTATCTTTATTGATTTTTGGGGAGTGGGAAGCCTCTGTCCCAGCAGTGGGAGATCATTTATTTCATCTGCTAACAGCCAAAAGTTGCCTCTGTGAAATCTGTAGACCGCCCTAAGACTTGCCCAGCCTCTGTAAAGTGGGTAGCCTACATTGAGGAAAAATTTAGTTGAGAAAATCGTCTCAGGACAGTACAATCATTATTTTGTTAAGAATCCCGAACCCTTTCTGGGCTTAGAAAGTACAGATTTTTTTTTTCTAATGGTACCTCATCTATGAACATATGAATAGGTGTTCGTTAAAAACCTGAAAATTTTATAGTTACTTAATTTAAATTTTTATCTTAACCATTTTTTAACTCACGCCTGTCATGAAAATAAGTGGATGTGGTTTTACGACCTAACTTGTGATATTCCAAAGTATTATACTCATTTTAAAACTTCTGGGTTAAATTAGTCTTGTTCCTTCACTCCATATTCATAATATGAATTGTAATGTCCATGGGTTATCATAAAACATTTGTGTGACATATGAATATGTTTTGTTTGTTCAGTTTACGCCACTTTGTGCCGCAATGGCTAACCGGACGATGCTAAAGAGGAAGCTCTAAATTTTGGCCATCCAGGTTTAATTTGGACAGGTATTTTTAACGAGTACCTGCATCCTAAAGGCTCGGAACCCCCCCCCCCCTTCCGTAATTCGGAATAATCTAGGATTTGTTATTACCTTTAAAAAATCTGAGGCCCACAGTAAGTTGTTATATTGATATCAATATGATATTGAGAGATATTTATGTGTAGAGCTCAGCATACTGTTGTATTGCTGGCATACCAGGTGTGTTTTAGGTTTAAAATTTTAAAAAGGTTTAAAATAAATTTAGGATTAAAATTAATGTTTTTCATAATTATCAAATAAACATCTGTGTTTATTAATTTATGAACGATCTACGATCTATTACAACTGCTATTTAGCTGAATTTAGAACAAAATCGATATATTAGATTTCGAATCCGAAAATTTGTTGAATTTCCCTAATTAATATTAATCTCAAAGTCAAATTTATATTTTTAAAGTTTATTTTTCATAATTACTAGTTGTTTGATTTCCTAATTATGTAATACCGTTTTATCTTTTCCTCGTGAGGATAACTCAAGACCTGCCTTGTCGCCCACTCTGAACCTTGAATAGCTAATAGGGTAAGTTAGCTCTTGTAAACAAAACTTTGTTCTTTTCAATATTGCCTCCTCTACGTGAATTCAAATTCAATTTCACTAATAGCTTCGCTCATTAATATTAGTCCTCTTTCCATTTGAAATATGTCAGTGGCACTTAACTAACTTCTTAGGTTTGTTCCATTTTTCAATATAGTTGTCCAAACTGACAACAGACGATTTCAGTATAGTTACTAGTATTAAGTATGAAAAATATACAGTTACCCATCAAATTTTATTCCACGTTTGGGTAAATATACAAGTTGTTTGTTAATTGTTGCCTAGAGGCGTAAAACCCTAGGATTATCAACGCCTGTAGATTTTTGATTTTTATAATTAATTATCTTTTAAAAACAAATAAAAATACAGAAATACGTACACACACACACACACATACTAACAAAAAATACATTTATAATAAGGAAATAAAACAATCGGAAAAAACAGCAATTGCATCTATAGTAGGGACAATGGATCATCAAATATTGGTTATTAATTTACAGTTTGTAATAAATTTCTCAACTTTGTCAATTTCAGATTTGCTGTCTCTAAGTGCTTCTCTAACATCTAGAAGTAGCATTCCTCAAATACATGTCTGATACTAAGATTTTTATTACACCTAGGGCATATCGGAGGTGCATCCCTTGTAGTGAAATGACAATAGCCTGGTGTGGTCAATTCTAAGGCGAGCAATAGCCACCTCTTCCTGGCGTTTACTGCGATTAGATGTAGCCCAAGGCTTTACTTCCCTTTTTATATATTTCAAGTTACGGGCTGGACTTTCATCCCACAATGCTTGCCATCTTTTACCTATACATTCTTTAAGGGGGCGAGCAAGTTCTTGGGCGGTTAGAATAGCAGTGCGGAGGGTTAGAGCTGCACGAGCAGCTTTGTCAGCCATCTCATTCCCGATAATACCCACATGTCCCGATGCCCAGATGAAGAATATTTTTTTTGGTTATGTGGTTTAGCATTATTAGATATTCGTGAGTGCGTTGGATTATGGGGCGGTGTGAGTACATATTGTTTAATCCCTGGAGGGCGCTAATTGAGTCGAAGGTTATTACTATATTGTCGGTTTGTATATTTGTCATGGAGAAATGTAGAGCGGATGCTATGGCATTTAGTTCGGCGGTATATGCGTTGCCCGAGGTGGTGTAGCTTTTTTTATGCGTTTAATTGGACGTAATAAAGGCAGATCCAGTTGAGCTGTTTGACTTTGAGCCATCTGTATATATTGCAGTGTGGTGTGGTAAAGAGTGTATCAGTTCACAGAACATTTTTCGATATCGCTTATTACACTACCCTGACGGACACCGCTTTTCTGGTTATGGTTCTCAGAAAGTTCGCAGCCCAACCTAAGACTGAAGTGACGATTAGTCAGGAAATATATAAGTAAAATATGATATATAATAATAAATAATAAATAATATAAGGAAATATGTAAGAAAAATATATACTGAAATATACAAGTAATTGGGAATGTTCAAGTATCTGACATTCTTCTCTAAACGTTACATAATACAATTTCCGTTTTTACTTTTCTCTACTTTACTTTTATCAGACATTTGGTTTTCCTCCTCTGGTATTGTTGTAGTATTCAGAAATTGCATTTTTATCCTTCCCGATACAATAAATAGTTTCTGCATCAATTACTTACTTTTTCAATATCTTATCTGCTGCGGACATAAACCAATTAAAACGGTGTCAAACATTGATGCAGCAAAGCTCTATTTTTTTTCTTTTTATTATATTTTGTTTATACTTGGGAGTTCACTACATTTTAAATTCGGATTTACAAGCTGCAGAGTAGTTCTGTATGTAGAAATCAGATAGAAAAGAAATACAATAACATATCTCTTAAAGTTATAATATTTAAAGATTTTATAGTAAACATTTTATACCTATATAAAAATATTTTCTTACAATATCAGTTATTGGTGCAACAAAACTGTTTTCTAATAAATTCGCACGCATATTATTTACTTTTCAGGGCCATATTTTAATATTTTAAATGATGGTTAGACACATAAATATTAGAAGTCCATTCGCTTTAAAAATCTTTAAAAATTTCCTGAAATATACCAGCATTTGGTGCAACAAAACTTTTCCCTAAATTTGCATTTTTTTTATTTACAAGGAAGTTTCTTGCAATTTAAGTACCGGTTTTCAAATTGGAAAATAGTTCTATAAAATAAAAAGTTGTTAAATAAAAACATGCCAACCACCGGTGCAACAAACCAGTCCCATGGATTTGCACTGTTTTCCTTTTCCTTTTAATTTAAATTTTATAGTTTTAAATGCTGGTTTACGAATTGAGAAGTAGTTGTAAAAAAAAAGAAATCTAGAAAACTAAAGATACATCTCTATTAAAGTTTTTACTCTTTAAGTTTCTAAAAACGAGGTCCATAAATTGAGTTCCTTCAACACATTTTTTTACAATATACCGCTTCTTGCATTTTACATACTGATTCACAAGGTGAGAAGTAGATGTAAAAAAAAAAAAAAAAAAAGCTACATTAGCATTACTGATAAAGTTCTCAAATTATAATTTAATAATTTTTTTACAAATATTTCCTTAATATATCACTGGTGCACAAAAATTGATCCATGAATTCGCACATTTTCTTTTCTTTTTGCTTAAGAAGACGTTCCTTGCTGATTTAACAATTGGAAAGTATTTCCTTAAATAGAAAATTAAATGTATTCATATACATACATTTGGCCTCAAGCATGTCTGTTTAGTCTATAAAGCAGCATAAAAGTGAGATCTTATATTTGTTTAGATTCTATAAACCAAAGAAAACCTCGTCAAAATTAGTTATTCTTCCCCATTGGATCTATGGAAACCTTAAGTGAATACAAAGATTAAAATCAACTGATGGCATGAAATCTTGAAAAAAAAATTGTTAACGTGACCAAGTTGCCTAAGAACTAGGGGTAAGTTCATCTCATTAGACGAGATTGTATTACGTCAGTTGATAATATAATATATTTCTTCTCCGAAAGAAAGCTGCCATAGTGACACGGATTGGCACTCAGAGCCAGGAACACGGTTATGAATAAAGATGAACTAGATGTCTTATCAATGCGGATAGTTTTGTCCCAGGTTCACGTAATGCTCATCATCTGGTTTGATATTACATTATTAACTATTGCAATTATTTATAACAATTGCATACTAAAGCAAAATAAAATATCTACATTTTACATTAGAAAATCGTTGGGAAAATCCTTAACAAACTAATTTTATGTTACATCTATCATCTTCAACATTTAATGCTCTTTAAAATTTCAATTATTTAATTGTCACAAGTAATAAATAAAGAGCAAACTTAAAAAGTAGATTTATTGGATTAATTTTTCAACTTGAATAATTAATTATTAGTTGATGAAGTGAAAAATAAATTCGTAAAGAGTCAGCAACTATTTAGAATAGACGCTTGTTTCCACATGCATTTCTTCATCAGGGTTTAATGGTCACGAGTAAATATCAAATGCAAATCTGTTAGAAACGTTGGTCTAATAGCCGGTTGATATATAGCTGCTCACTATTAAAATATTATTTAATTATTTATAGGGGAAGAAAATGGTCCGGGTGGAGTTCGGAGAAATAATTTCTTAAATAAGGTTGAACTATTTATTTTAAAGCCAAACTCTCTCTTTTTAGGAGCTAGCCGAGGTTTTTTAGGATTTTTTTCCGTTGGGAAGACCACAAGTATACTCCGTATAAAAAAATTAAATGGATTCATAGGTCAGTCAATTAAAAAAAGTTGCAGCTAACGGTTGTGCATGGAGGTGATGCAAAAGTGACTCTTTTTTGTCCTCAATGCGCTTTATGGAGATTGGTTTAGCCCATGGAAAGTAGGCAAATAAATACCTACCTTATAACGATTTATTTATTAACGGTTTGTTTGTTTGTTCCTTTAACGTCACTTTTTGCTGCTATGGCGATTTATTTAGTTATAAACGTTTTGGAATGCTGATGATTTTGTGAATATTTTAGTGAATTCATTCCTAAAATATTGTAAAAATTGTTTAACATTTAGATGACAGGCATGTTTATACATTTTTTAAAAATTATTTTTAATTGAGTATTCAATTATTTTTATTAATATTTAATTAAACGGTAAAATATGAGAAATGATGGTTTGTTATACATAATAATAAAAGCCACTTTTTACAATTACATGATGGGGTTGGATTAATATGAAATTTAATTTAGTATATGTTGTGTTGAATATAAAAAAATTCCATCAGGCTCATACGGCACAAAAACAATAGCGGTACTAGAATTAGCTGAGCCGTTGACGCTAAGTGATACAACACTCGTTAACAGTTTTCCAGATTAAAACCAACAGGTGTGATTTGGTTTCTTCTCACATCTATTCACCTCGTAACTTTAGCATTATCTAAACTTAATATCATCACCGGTATTTATTTTCATATTTAGGTGTTTATGAAAGCATCTAATTGAGTACTTAAAAAGCAATTGTGTAAAATCGTTTTCATATAAATAATGTCTTACTCCACCTCTTTATTTTTAATTATTACCACATTTATACTATATTTTACTATTAATATCTATTTATATTTATACTATATTTGCTATTACACTATATTTATAGAGATGTGCGAGATTTATAGAGTTTATTCATTAGTACTTGTTTAATTAATTCTTTGTCATAGGTATTTGGATTAAGTAACTCTTTCAACAATTGATAACACGGCTACAAAGATAGAATACAAGTAGGAGGCTTGATCCAAGTTCTAAACGAATAAGTTGCTACGAGCTTATACTAAAATAGAGTTCGTAAAGTTATTAATGTCACCTATTATTAAATATGGGATCTAAATTAGGAATGGACAACTTAAAATGTAAACCGTTAATTGCTTTTCGAAATATTTCCATTTATAATTAATTATCTATTTACTAGTGTATATACGCACCTACGTAATCGGCTGAGTTTTTCAGTCTTTGACCATGAGATATAGAGTATTTGATTTGTATTTATACAATGCTAATGACCACAGTATTGTATTAATTTTGATATAATAGTGGTTAATCGCTATTACCACTGTTAGATTTAATTTTCAGTCGCAATTTGCCTACATATTATTTTCATTTCTATTATCGCAGCTATAAATTATTATTCCACTTTATAATTTTTTATCATTTATGGATATATATATATATATATATATATATTGTTACGGGCTACTGGGTGTAAAATGGACTAAACTATTACTTAATTCAAGAATCTAATATTTATTAACAAATTAGAAAGAATACAATGAGATTATTAAAAACAACTAAATTATTAAACTAATATCAATTTACAATAACAATATTCTACTAAATGTTATCTATTTCTAAAATAATATACAAATAATATAAGATATTGGTAATACTAAATAACTAAACTATTTATATATAAATGTGTACAAATACAATAATATTACACTATAGTTTACAATTACAAATTAACACTTACAGTTCACTAACTAAAGTCCACCGACCGTAAGACTCTCCAAATATGACAAACTGCCACACAGTTTATTACACTTATTACACGGCCACTAATTGTCACTGTTGCTCACTAAGCACTTATTACAGACTGATACTAATACTAACTAACTCACACACACTGCCACTAGTTAACGACTGCTACTCACTGGCTTATTACAGACTCGTATTATTACTACTGCCGGCCAGAACAGCTGTCCTTTTTATATAGGCAAGGCCGGTCGGGGTGGGGATTTCTCGGAAGAAGGCCCAGAACCGCCTAGACCGACCCACAAGGATCTACGCCATTCTATAATCCCTTCCGCTTAATCCCATTGTTTGTCTTATCCTCCCAGCCGGTCCGACTTGCTGCTCTGACCGTAACACTGCCCCCTCCTTAAAAGTGCTCTGCCCCAGAGCATAGTCCGGAGAAATCGGGCGGTTATGAGCTTCCCTCGATGGAGACGCATTTCCTTTCCAGGGGTTGAACGTGCACACCAATATGGCGACTCCAGAGTTGGCGAATATCTGTTCAAGCATGTTCCTGACAACCTTCCACTCCAGGCCGTCATATCCACAGCCCAACTTAGGGATCGCGAGCTTGGTGACACGCAGTCTCAGAAGCTTACTCCGCAGGTCGTCGAGGCTTCGCCGCAGTGCGTCATATGTGGGCTTCTGATCAGTAGCACACTTGGTAACTAAGTAGAACAGGTGTCGTCCTTCGTGCGTATGGTGGAGTGCTTTCCCGACGCGTGGTCCTTGGCGTTCCAGTTCCTCAGTTCCAGCAAACTTCTTCCTGAAGACCGTTGCAATCCCTCGGGAAGTCCTCAGATCTTCGGCTACACAATGGGCCAGAGAATAGTCCGCGGGTAACGAGAAGATATCTCTGTATACTGTCTGAGTTACTCCACGGAAACCTTGTACCTTAGGTTGTGCAACTGATACCTTACTGGTCTCCACGTTGTTGAGGTTCCTGACTTGCTGGTCTTCTGTCGGGCCATGGTCTCCTTTGTATGGGGCCAGTCTATTAAAATGGACTACCCTGGGTTTTCCTTTTGGCTGCTTCCTGATTCTATAGATGACGTCATTTATCCTATTGATGATCTCAAACGGGCCATCCCAGGAGTTCTGAAGTTTAGGTGAGTAGCCTCGCCTCCTTCGAGGGTCATGTAGCCAGACCAAATCTCCAGGTTGGAAGCCACCTTTCTCTGCCCTGATGTCGTAACGCTCCTTCATTCTGTCACTGGCTCCCTGGATGTTCGCACGAACCTTCTCGTGGATATTATCCATCCGCTTCCGTAGATTCGTGACGTATTCCTCTCCGTTAACTTCCTCATTAGGCTTGAACCCGAATTTTAGATCACAAGGCAAACGAAGTTCTCGGCCGAACACCACCTTTGCGGGGGTCTGCCCCGTTGCTTCATGGACTGAACTCCGGTAGGCTAACAAGAACAAGTGAAGATACTGGTCCCAGTCTCGCTGATGCTCGGAGACCACTTTAGACAAATATCGACCCATTGTCCTGTTCATGCGCTCCACCATGCCATCCGATTGAGGGTGAAGAGGTGTTGTCCTGGTCTTCCGTATCCCCAGTGCTTCGCACATTCCGGAGAAGACTGCAGACTCAAAGTTTCTTCCCTGGTCAGCATGGAGTTCCATGGGTACTCCAAACCGGCTGACGAGCTGCTTCACAAGTACGTCTGCAACCGTGACTGCCTCTTGATTCGGAAGGGCATACGCTTCCACCCACTTAGAAAAATAGTCCATGGCCACGAGAATATATCGGTTGCCTTCGTCCGTCACAGGGAAAGGGCCAGCGATGTCAATCGCTATCCTCTCGAACGGTGCTCCCACGTTGTACTTCTTCATAGGGGCCTTCTTTCTTCTTGTTGGTCCGTTAGAAGCCGCACAAGTCGCACAACGCCTGCACCAGTCCAACACATCGTCCTTTAGGTTTGCCCAGTAAAAGCGTTCACGAACTTTTTCCAATGTACGGTGAACTCCAAGATGGCCGCCAGTTACACCGTCATGTAGTTCCCTAAGCACTTCGGGCACTTTATTCCTTGGAACGATGAGCTGTAGCCTACGCTGATCTCCTTCCGAGTTCTCCAATGCCCGTTTCAGCAGCCCATTGTCCACTAGAATGGAGTCCCATTGGGCCCAGTACGTTTTTACATTCTTCGACATTGGAGCAACATCCTGCCAGGTAGGTCTTCCTTGCCCCGATACTTTCCATTGTTTTATCTGTTTTAAGTCCGGGTCCTCGTCCTGTCCCTTTGACACCTCTGCGTCTTGCCAACTGTCCATGACAACTGTAGTCCTCAACACCGCTGCCTGCTTCTCTTCTTGTCGAGAACAATGCTTGCAGCCTTCATCACAAGGTCTTCTTGACAGCGCATCCGCATTTCTGTGACTTGTCCCAGAACGATGAGCAGATTCAAAGTCATACTCTTGAAGGCGCTCGATCCACCTCGCCACTTGTCCCTCTGGTGACTTAAATCTCAGCAGCCACATTAGAGCCGCGTGGTCCGTTCTCAGGAGGAACCTTCGTCCGTATAGGTATTTATGAAAATGCTCTATGGACTTTACTACTGCCAGAAGCTCCTTCCTCGTGACACAGTAGTTGCGTTCCGGAGCTGAGAGTGCTTTGCTGAAATATCCAATCACCCTCTCTTCTCCGTCTTGGACCTGAGAGAGGACGCTTCCAATAGCGATGTTGCTGGCATCTGTGTCAAGTATGAACTTGCCCTCGGGGCGTGGATAGCTCAGAATAGGAGCACTAATCAATTTGCTCTTCAGCTCCTCGAAGGATGCCTGACACTCGTGATCCCAATGGAAAGTCCTTTTCTCCTCGGTAAGTCTGGTAAGAGGTTTTGCGATGTTAGCGAATCCTTTCACGTACCTCCGGTAATAGGTGCAGAGCCCGAGAAAACTTCTCACCTGGTGCTTATCCCGAGGTACTGGCCAGTTGGTGATCGCTGCTATCTTCTCTGGGTCAACAGCAACTCCGTTGTCTGACACAATATGCCCCAGGTAGTTGACTTGCCTTCGGAAGAGATTACACTTCTTCGGGTTCAACTTTAGGTTTGCTGCACGCAGTCGTTCGAAGACCTTCTCCAGATTCTTCAGATGGTGAGCGAAGGACTTTCCCAGCACAATAATGTCGTCTAGGTATACCAGGCATACCTCCCAAGAGAGACCTCTTAACACGTTTTCCATCAGCCTCTCGAATGTGGCAGGAGCATTGCAAAGCCCGAATGGCATTACTGTAAACTGCCAGAGCCCAGTGCCAATTGAAAACGCCGTCTTCTCTTTATCCTCAGGTGCCAATCCAACCTGCCAATATCCACTGCGGAGATCCAAAGTAGAGAAGAGTTTACACCCCTCTAGGGTGTCCAGCGTATCGTCAATCCTGGGAAGCGGATAGCTGTCCTTCTTGGTGACATTGTTCAGAAGACGGTAGTCTACGCAGAACCTCGTTGTGCCGTCTTTCTTCTTCACCAATACAACAGGAGACATCCAGGGGCTACTCGAAGGCTCAATGACACTGTCAGCCGCCATCTCCTTTATAATCTCCTCGGCGTCCTCCCGTTTGGCTAACGGCAGCCTCCGCGGAACCTGTCGGATGGGCTTCGCATCCCCAGTGTCAATCTTGTGCTGGACGATATCCGTTCTGCCCCGTGGTCCTGGTCCGATCTCGAAGACGTCATGCCATCGGATAATCATATTCTTCACTTCCTCGCTCTGTTCGGGCGAAAGGTCGCGACATGATTCGTCCAAAAATCCTTTAAGTTCCTCTGGGAGTCCTCGAAGCTCGGTGGGATGACGTTGCAGCTGACGAACCACTGAAGTAGCGGTTGTACACTCCCCGACCGGTGTTCCTTTCTTCAGCGTTACCGGGAAGCTGTTCAGGTTCATTAGCCGAATTGGAGTGGTAGGTCCGACCTTGATGAGAGACCTAGCAACCAGTACGCCGCGTCCAACCTCTTGTTCTTCGTGCCTTCCGGGTTCAAGTAGTACACATTGACCCTCCGGTAAATGCCCTTCGACCGTCCCATGCGTCAGGATTTGGCTCCGTGCTGGTAAAGCGGTGTCTTCTGGTAGCAGCACTCGAGCGCAGAAGTCCTTTTCCTGCCGAAGTATGACTTCCTCGTCTCCTAGCGTCATCACACCTCTCGACATATCCAGCTTGATCCCGTATGTGATCATGAAGTCCATACCCAGTATGACGTCCTCATCTATATCTGCCACGAGAGCGAGGTGCTTCAGATGTTGGCCCCCGATGTGGAAGGTGGCATCTGTCTCCCCGTAGACCTTGGCTGGCTGTCCCGTTGCAGTCCGTAATGCCCAAGTGGTCGGTATGATCTTCTCAGCTGGAAGTGTCTTCGAGTTCAAGATCGTCATGCTCGCTCCGGTATCCACTAGAAGACTTCGCAGCTGCCCGTTCACCATCCCATCAACGTAGAAGCTGTTTGTCCTGCTTCCTATTGACGCAACTCTGATGGCCTTCCTGGGGGCTTTGACGTTACGGGTTGGACACTTGCTTCTAGGGTGTCCAAGCTGGCCGCAGCCCCAACAGCGTATCTCCTTCTTATGGGTCCTGAGAGCATCCAACACTTTGGTCACTATGTCCTCGACGCTGGTTACCACATTAGGCTCTGCTCCTGCTGCTCGAACTCGCGCATTGCCCCGTACAGACAGCCTGACAGCTTCAAACTCCATGGCCTGAGATAATGCGTCTCCCAACGTTTTCGGCTGGGCGAGCTTCACTGCTTGTTGTGTCTCTGGGTCCCGAAGTCCATCCAGGAATTTGTCGACAGCCAAACTCTCGTAGACATAGTCAGTGACCGATGGGTAGGCGTTCCTCACCAGCCGGGCAATATCCGCTTCAAATTCCTGCAGCGTCTCGTTGTCCTTCTGGACCCTGTTTCTTAACTGTGAGCGATATAGCTGGTCCATGTGGCGGTGTCCGAAACGCATTTCCAGTCTTCTAATCAGCTTCACGTAGTTGGACCGCTCCGACATGGGCATCCCCTGCAGCACTCTCAAGGCGTCCCCACGCAAGGCCAGGCACAACGCTGAAGCTTGGGTCTCCTGTGACCACCCGTGGATCGAAGCCGCTGTCTCGAAGAGAGTCATGTAGTCCTCCCACGGCGTCTTTCCGTCGAATACTGGAATGGTGTTGTGAGCTGGTGGCGTCCCATTATTGGCGGGCAGAATGGTTTTATGAAGACTGACCTCGGGGGAACGGTCGGTGTCGTTCATCGGTGGGTTACTCATACGTCCCTCTAGAGCTTCTACTCTTTGCCTAAGTTTGCTTTCAACTGAATTCAATTTTTCTCCTAACCTAGATTCTACATCAGCTACTTTTATATTTACATCGGCTAACTTATTATCTACATTAGCTAACTTATTATCTACATTAGCTAGCTTATTATCTACATTTTCCATTAACTTAGTCTCTAATGTGCCTAACTTAGACTCTAATGTATCCATTAAATCATTTTTTACAGTACCTAGCTCATTTTTAACAGTTCCTAAATCATTCTGTAAATTACCTAGCTTATTTTCTACATTGCCTAGTTCATTTTTAACAGTACTTAACTCAGTACCTAACTCATTTTTAACAGTGCTTAATTCATTTTTAAAAGTTGCAGACAACTTGCTTAAATCAGTTTCAAACAGAACGTCATCTGGATTTTCCCCTAACTCTACAAAAAATTGACGCAAGCGATGTTGCAGTACACTTTTATTTCCAGAAGAATCCAGATCACGTTCTTCTAATTCCCGTTTTAAATCTGCAACTTTTAAATCCATTAATTTAAGACTTTGAGAAGCCATTTTTCATACAGTAGCCCAATAATTACAAAATAATAACAATTACACAAAATATCCCACTTCTGACACCAATTTGTTACGGGCTACTGGGTGTAAAATGGACTAAACTATTACTTAATTCAAGAATCTAATATTTATTAACAAATTAGAAAGAATACAATGAGATTATTAAAAACAACTAAATTATTAAACTAATATCAATTTACAATAACAATATTCTACTAAATGTTATCTATTTCTAAAATAATATACAAATAATATAAGATATTGGTAATACTAAATAACTAAACTATTTATATATAAATGTGTACAAATACAATAATATTACACTATAGTTTACAATTACAAATTAACACTTACAGTTCACTAACTAAAGTCCACCGACCGTAAGACTCTCCAAATATGACAAACTGCCACACAGTTTATTACACTTATTACACGGCCACTAATTGTCACTGTTGCTCACTAAGCACTTATTACAGACTGATACTAATACTAACTAACTCACACACACTGCCACTAGTTAACGACTGCTACTCACTGGCTTATTACAGACTCGTATTATTACTACTGCCGGCCAGAACAGCTGTCCTTTTTATATAGGCAAGGCCGGTCGGGGTGGGGATTTCTCGGAAGAAGGCCCAGAACCGCCTAGACCGACCCACAAGGATCTACGCCATTCTATAATCCCTTCCGCTTAATCCCATTGTTTGTCTTATCCTCCCAGCCGGTCCGACTTGCTGCTCTGACCGTAACAATATATATATATATATATATATATATATATATATATATATATAACCATGCATATACATAACCAGAAAAAAATATATTATATCCTTGTGGGAGTGTGTAAGTTCGAGTAAGTATACGGTCCTTCATCTTGAACATCTTGGAGACTGGCTCTGTCAGATGTAATATTTATATAGCTAAAGACCGTGAATCGATCCAATAGGATCTGAAAATCATACTGATGCTCACCCATCATCAGGATCTGATTCCATATTCCATCTGATCGAAAACCCTCAATTGAGGAAAACGTGTTGTGAGCGCGGTTAATTTCTTAACAGTTAGCTCCATAGTGATGAATGCAAGATGATCCAATCTTTAGCTGAGAACAGATCATTTAGAGTCCGCTCGCTTCCACAAGTTATACCATCTTCGCCCATGACTTTTTTGCCCGCCTTCTTGGTCCTCTTCTTTCTCTCTGAAGGATCTTGTGTGTTGACGGCTCTTTAAAGTTCTTTAAGAATGATCATCTTATGACTCTTGATACCTAGAGTCAGGTGACGGTATCAGTATAAGTTCACGGTAGTAAATATCACTGCCATAGGGAAGGAGATAACGTTGAAGATAATCAATTTTTAACAAGTAAATATAATGCCATTATTTTATATTTTAGAAAATAAGAAAATCACTAGTACCTCAAAGATTGTTTTTATACCCGTGAAAAGCCATTGAAGTCAAGATCCACTCTCGAATGTGGAGGAATAGAAATATTCATAGAATCCCCGTATCATAGAATGATGTACGTGATCGAAATATGTGATCGAACACAGTTCCTATGTTGTGAAATGAAATATTGTCTATTTCGCCAAAATTCGTAAATATGTTTCGCAAGGAAAAGAGAAAGATTGAGATAAAGAGATTATCTAAAAGAATAACTCTTAGAAAATAACATAATAATCATCCTTCAAACTATCTTATTACATTATTAATATTATTTTTCAATATCAAATCAATATTGAGTAAAATACAAAAAAATCTAACATACTTGTAGATCCTGTTGAAAATTTCACATTTTTAAAAATTTGTATTCCATTCTGTTAACATATGTTTTTTTGTATGAGCTGGTTATATCCTGCACCAGTTCATTCATTCAGTTTATAAATGATGAGTTATGCCTTAGTTCCGTTCTCATTATAGTAAATGCATTCGAATATGTACGAATAGGTAAATAATCTGCGAGGAAGCAGATCTGGACAAGAATAAGAAATATACAAATAGGTCAAAAGTGATTCATACGTTTATAGATTGGGTTACGGAAAGATTAATAGGATAATACATTCCTGTAAGAGTAAAAGGAATGCTCAACCACCAGGGTTTTCTCCCAATTAAGGCTACCCACTTTATAGAGGCTGGATAAGCCATAGGAGGGTATGCAGATCCTATGCAGGTCCATCAATAGCAGTTAACGGATTTAATAATTTATTTGTCACACATTTAGTTCTACACACTTAGGCTATCCCCCACTCCCTCTTTGAATTAAATCCCTAGTTAATGTTTCTGGTTATTTGCTGAAATAGTGTTTCTTTTTTCCATGGCCATGGACTAACTATCCCGAGGCCCCAAAGAAGTTGGAAATAAAATAAAGAGGCTGTTGTAAACCTTACGAGGGGCTGTTTTCGTAAGTGCTCTTTAAAATGAAGAGGCGGAACAACGAACCTTAACTTGGTTATAACACTTAGTTTTTTATTTTATTTTTAGCAGTGCTTATTGTCGTAGCACTATTAAAAAAATTGCCTCTAGTAGTTAAAGGCTCTTTGTTAGTAGGCTCTTAAAAACGATAACATTTTTTTTATGAATTTCCTTAGTAAACCTGTTCACATCTATAGCACCAACCCGTCGAACTTTTGCTTGATAAACTTACTTACGGTAACAATACGAAAATAACATCCATTTGTTATGTTAGCTCTAGTGGAATAACATGCTCAAATAGAGTGATTTCTTAAAGTTATTATTACATACATTATTTTTCCTTACAGATATTTGTTCACGAACGCCTACTAAAAATTATATTCTTACATATTTAAACATAATAAGTTATTACATTTCTATACGTGACAGGTTACTATAATCGAAGTAAAATAACGTGAAGTTAGAGATGGATGTTAAATTGCATGGTCCAATAACGAAAAAATTCTTAAACAGTTATTAAGCACTGACTCGTCTGATGAACCTCTTAAAGGTAAACCGAGGTGTAGGTGGGAGAATTGCGTTAAGTGTGGTATTAACCTTTTTCGTCATATATGTTGCTGATCCGTGGGCGGAAATTTTCAAAAAGCGATTGATGGTATCGGCATCGAGCCTTCGGGTTTGCGAGTATTTTATTATTATTTTTAATATAATATGTATGATCTATGTAAAATAAACAGATTAAGAGATAAAGATTCCGTATTTATTGTAATTTACAGGTCACAGTATTTGAAAACTGATGTTCGAAAATTTATCCTTTTTTAAAAAATAGCACATAAAGAAATAATCGAGTTACACGTGAATTTGGTTGCAATAGTTATTCCAGTAATTATGTTGAAATGAAAGTAATTAAAATTTTAAAATTACTTTGCTATTGTGATTTAATTTGTATAGAACGACATTAAAAATTATATGAAAACTAAAACTGACATTTTTTAAAGAATGGAAAATGAACATAATATCGAATCAAGTTTTTTTAAATCTTGAATTTCCCTGAGGACTACTTAAAAAAGTTTCTTCTTCCATAGAGCTATGAGCAGTAAACTGTACAACTGTCTTTTCTTTCTTTTCAGTCCAGACAAATTTGCCAAATTGTGAGCTGGCTTGATGTGGAAATTAAAATGTAAATCGTCTACATTAAATATTAATATGTAGTTTTATACTATTAATATTTATTTTCCAGACTAACGTTCTGAGATGAAAAATCATCACAAAATTAAGAAAAAAGTTAATTTTTTTCATTTTGGAGGCTAAGAAATTATGAAACTCCTCTAAATGCAGCTTTTTTTTATGTGCATTTAAGTTTGAGATAAGCAATAACATAAATGGAGTACATAGGAGCGGAGTGGCTCAGCGGTAGAGCACTGAGTCGCCATGCCGGAAATCCTGGTTCAAATCCCGCTGCAGGCCAGATCATATAAGATGTAGGACCCTCCTGGGGCCCACCCAGCTTCAATGAAAAATATTACATAAATAGGGTACCCAAAATAAGGGGGAAAATCTGACGGTTGATCGTGAGATAGGACAAGTCACCTCCTTCCAGAACCGTTGACCATGAAACAGTACAGTCTCTACCATGTACTGAACCCCAGACCCGTTCACGGGTTGTAGTGGTACAGGTTGTTTTTATAGTATAAATATTTATTTGTCCAGACTAGCGTAAAACATATTCTGAGATGAAAAATCATCACAAAAATTAAGAAAAAATTTAAATTTTTTCATCTTTGAGGCTGAGAAAATATGAAACTCCTCTAAATGCAGCTTTTTTTAATGTGCATTTTCTAACGTATCACTCGGGAAATGATATTAACTTTTTATGAGGCATAAATTAAAATTTAAATAATAAACTGACCTGGTTAGGTTTTTTTATTTTCATTCGGATTCTCTCTAAGTTATGAAAAAAATAAAATAAATTCATATTGTGAGATTATAGTTTCTTACTAAACTTGCTTTGGCATACAGGTATAAATCTGAAACAAAACGGAACTGTTTATACAGATAGAAAGCAATGTAAATTCTACTACATAATGCTCATAACTCTAAGAAAGGAGAAATATTTTCTTCTGACAGTTGTCTGATAATCTCCAGATTCTAGGAAACAAAGTCCAATAAAGGATGGCAAATTCATTTATTTCTATTGCAACCATACATGGCGTAATTTCATGAAATGTTTCTTTTTATTCTTCAAATAAATGTGTACTTAAGTTTTCATATAATAAGAAATAAGTAACATTGTTGAATGGAAATCAAAGAGGGAGTATTAAGTTTCAATTACTTTAATTTGAGATTCTATTAGCTCAATGTTTAGAGCGCTGAAGTATTGAGCTATAGCCGAAACTGACTGTGGTAGATAAATTATTTTTTGTTCAAAAAGTCGTTGATGGCGGTCTACTTCTGACTTGGGCTTAATCCCGACCAAATCGCTTCCTTTAAATTATTAGTTAACTTAAATTAGTATAGTGTCTACACTCTGCAGAACCCAATGTTTTTCATGGGATATAGAAATACAGGTTTATACTATAACTGTAACAATTAAAATTGCTGTTGCGATCATATCTTGTTTAATTCCATTGTTAGCCATTCTGTATGAATGCTGAACTTTAGTGTAGTTTTCTCGTAAGTGGCGTCATGAACGTGTCGCTGAGGTTTTCCTACTCTCCGTAACAGGGTATCTGAGTTGTAAGCGTGAATGGAGAACAACTAATGACGGATTAAAATCGAAAATATCCTATGAACCAGCGTATAGGCTACTTGTGAAGAACCCCTAATGGGTAAAACAAGGATGAACAATGTATGTAACAATTTTACATGTTTCTATGCAGGAAAGTTGGAAGGAAAAATTCCCGGATTGATAAGGGTAGAACAAGCTGGGAGGTTCACAAAGGACCGTGAAGCAGAGCGGATAAAAAAAAGAATTCATTATGTATCGTCTGTGTACTGTAAAATATACAAATTAAAACTCCCACGCTCTACTCATTTTTCCTTTAAAATACATATATAATAAAAATAATAAACACAATTTTATGGATATATATATATATAGTGAAACGAATTCACTCCGATTCGACCAATAATTTCGTGAAAATGGCACCTACACCATTAAGTTAATATCATTTTGGGTGATCATGTACTGGTCAAAAAGGGAAGGAGGTTAGACCAATTCAAGATTCACAATTTCTACTTATAAAATACAAGATGTGAAAAAAAATAGTTACTATAACCGAAATGATAAAAATGGATTCAAGGATGGTGAGAATGTTTTGTGTACATTGAAAACTAAAAATCGGAAGAAGACAGCCTGGAAGTTGTATTGTTAAATCAAATCTGACACCAACTGGGGCCTTTACCTCAGAAGAAGAAGGGAAGCGAAAATGGTTGTTCGAGTGGGGAAGAGGAAAAGCTGGGAAAAACTCGGTTGAAGTCAAAATAATTACAGGGAAAATACCAAGATTTTTTGGAAGAGAATGAGGTCAATGAAGAGAAAGGCGAGCAAACCCATTAGAAATGTTAAGGACGAATCAGGGCGAATGATTACTAGAGATGGAGAGATACTGGATAGATGGCAACGCAATTATCCTGTATTGTTTTCTGATGCCTCGGAAGAGAGAGAGGAAGACAGGCGGGAAACAGAAGAATATGGTGATATGATATGGGAGGAAAATCGAGGGGCTTGGCTGTCTTGGATTGGGGCACCTCCACGCTGAGAGGCACTAAGGAGGAAGATAAAGAAGAAGACAACTAAAAATCGAAACTTTTCAGAATTGCAAAACTTTTTTTTTACAGTATAAGTTTAAGTATTAGCATGATAATGACTTTTACCTCCTGTACCATTTCCGGTTTATAAGCATACATTTTGAAATATTATTATCATTTAGAGATAACTGTTAAATTTAAAAATAATTAATTTCTAAATAGAAAATGAAAGATAATTTTTGATTAAAATCTTTTAAGACCTTCAAGAAAAATACCACATCCGGTGATCATGTAAAGACCAAAAATTGAGAAGCACGACAAGATGTTACGCTAACTTCAAATGGAAAATTTCACCTTTTTGCGGTTTTTATAGGAGTGATGTACGAGCATTGGTATTAGAAATTTTCAAAATTATCACTTATTGTAAAATGATAGAAATGGTAGTTAATATTGCTAAAATTAGTCAAAATTCAGAAATGGAAAATTATGGAGGTACAAGTCCTTTGATTATTGCATTCAATAATATAAATTACATTCTTTTACGAAACTCTTACTTTAACAAGAACACTAAAAAAATTTGCAAATTAAAAACAAAATGAAAGTATTGAGACAACAATTTAATACGGATATGGTTCACAAGTTTTCGCTTCAACTCCATTGAGCTATGCTAGGATCCTATACGCAGTACCGTAGTCAGGCTATAAACAAATTTTGTACCTATTATGTGGCACTGTAATTAATTTACGTATGCGTATTAGGTACATGAAGCACGAACGGAACTTGCATTAACGCCATCATCGATTATTCTCGAGGGTTAATCGTATTTAAATGCTGCATTTGCACATAAACTAGCTATTGTGTATAGACATTATTAATTCGCTAAGAGAGTGAATATTAAGATCCATTTAAATTTGAAAATTAAACACCTGGAATGTTCTGTACAGCAGGAATATTTAAAGGAATATAGCAGGCTCTATTGATTAGATAAAATGCACTATTTGCATTTATTTTTATTGAGCTTTGAGAGCCTTTTCTAGGACCTGTTGAGGAAAAACAGGATCGGTTATTAATACAGTTTACTAACTTTTCTAGCCATAGTGGGCAGGTCGAGAATTATTCCACGATATCACCACGAAGCTTAAGTTGTCCAACTTCCTGAGGTCAGTTTCGAGGTTGACAAGATCTGAAAACATTTTTTTCATTCAACATTCAACGTTTTTTCAACCATCAAACTTTTATTTCTCGTCTGATTCAAATTGGTTTGTCAAATTTTATTACAATAAAGACTTTGTTCGCCGATAATAAAGAATACCGTTCTTGTTAAAAGATGTCATTAAATGAAATTTGCTTCAAAACAATCTGCTTCAAAAGAAGATGTGACGAGACGGCTACTATTTATATATTTTTATTTGTATTGTTATTTTCCACTTACCTATGTATGTTTCCACATGTTAAGGAAAACTATTTTGATTTTGAATATATTTCAAAGAAAATCTATTAGAAGAAAAAATAATGGCATATAAGTGTTTGTGTTAAGTCTAGTTAAAAAATTAGAAGTTGTAAGAAAATGAAATTAAGTATTTAAGGTAATATGCCCAGGATAATTAACATTATTTAAAATGCTTTTTCAGTAGTGCATAATCATCGGAAGTATTATATTTTATGTCATCGGTTTCACAATCTTCTTTTTTAATATTTTTAATAAATATGATTAAATAGATTATATTTTAAACTTATTTGGGAGCTAAAAACCATGAAATCGATAAAATGTATTTTAGTAAGTTTGTTTAAAAAATAGATTGTTCTGCGTTTTTACTAACTACGATATAACTTATAAAAAACAATATACACTTCTTTATCAATCTATGGAGGCCATTTATAGTGCTAATAAATAAAGGCTAGTTTATAAATAGGTGATTTGAATAAAATATTTCGCAGTAAGAAAGTTTATATCGACTTCTCAGCTTATAAATGGAAAAGAGGGCATCATGTCTGAGCTGGGTTCACCTAAGCAGTGCCGGCAAAGAATCAACTCTCTTACTATTCATGGAATAATAATTAGGGAATATTGAAGGAAATGTAGGGCTCCGATCCCGCCCGCTTATTCTGCTGAATTTAAAAATCGGGGCCTTAAATTCCTAGGGCCTCTAATTCTGTGCCATTATGAGCAATTTTCGGAACGGAAGACCTCTCTCTTTCTTCAACACCCGAAGTAAGAACTATTTAATCACAAATTTTTCTCGGAAGTTCTTTTAATTAAAAAAAAATGCATTCAGACTTACAACAATTAACATAATGCTCTCAATAATTGCTTAGAAAAAAGTTAAAGTTTTTGAAATCTATCTGGAGCGACTAAGTACTATTGTTTTAGCACTGTTAATTTTAGCACTGTTTAAGCAATTAATTTGTTTTAATTCCGCTGTATTCTGTTTTATATTATTTTAACTATAATTTTGTTATTATTTATTTTGATATCAATAAGTTATCTTTAATTCACCATATTCACAATAAGTTAACATTATTTATGTAAAGTCCATTTTTTATTTATGTTCAAAAGAAAAAAATAAACCTGTACCACTACAACCCCTGAACGGGTCTGGGTTCAGACCCAGGGTATTCAGTTCACTTTATGATTATAATTACTTAAATTAAGTTTTAGTAAGCTAAAGAATTTATCATGTTTTTATCAGTGGAATCACGAGTGCATTGGGCTTCTGCTATAGTAATTTAAAAAAAAACGGTAGCGCTACAACCCGTGAAGGGTCTGGGATTCAGTACACTGTAGATACTGTACTGTTTCATGGACAACGGTTGTGCAAGGAGGTGACTTGTATTATATCACGCTTAACCGCCAGGGTTTTTGCCCCCTTATATTGTGTACCCACTTTATAGAGGCTGGGTGAGCCCCAGGAAGGTCCTAGATCCCATAAGGTCTTTCTCCGTCTGCTAACTGACTAAATAAAAGCCTTGCCGGCTGCGGCAACTCAGTGGTTTACCACCGTGCCATTCCGCTCCAATGTACTCCATTTATGTTGTCGCTTATATAAAACTTACCTTATATTTTACCTGTTTAGTGTATCCCTGATTTAATTTCAGTCCCGATAATAGTTCACAATAACTTTTAGCCAATACGTTAGGTTTCAGAATAATAATTATTGAATTAACAGGTCCCTGACTTTCCATTTCATGATATTTTTTGTACTAACCTAGCTGTTGAATAAATAGATGACAATGGTAAGGAAATTCTGGTTTTCGAATAATTTCCGAATGATTTACTGCATAATGATGATAATATACCTCAGGTAACATGAAGGTTTGTTGCTAATAACACTGAATGTCCTACTCCCTCTGCGTTTTTACTGTTATAACTTTTATCTATCGTTATCTTATTATATTATTAATTATTATTTAGCTCGTTAGTTCTCCACTACCATGCAACTATTGGTCAAGTATATTTTAAGTAAAATAGGTCAAGTTTTTTGTTTGCAGAATAATCTAATAGGAGGTTCGATGTCTTTACACCATTCGAATAAAACTCTTTGGTCTAAAAATATCCTCCCACCAGCGTCTCGTACCATCGCATCATTGATTTAGTAAAATTTTAGCTTGATAAGGGGATCCTATACTGGAATATAATTTACTTTTATCCGAATTGCTTATCTCAGTGCATTCCTTACAGTCTGAAAGATTATACATACTTTCAACAATTTTAAATTGTATGTGAGATAGTATTTTTTTATTTTAAAAAATATACAATAATTTTCATAACAGGCCGTTAAAAGGATGACTTAAAGAAAAGATAGTTGAATGCAGGAGTGAACTTATAGAGAAATAAAGTTTTTAGAATTATTAAAACTCATAACAGAGAGGCGGAGAAACAAGGGGAGAAGTGCAGAGAATGTAATTTGCTGAAACCTGGAAAGAGAAATAAAATAGCTTCTGCATAACCTGGATTTTCTCTTTCGCATTCTTTCTTGGTGTTACATTTTCGTGTTAGCTGAGTTTGTACAAGCCAAGGTTGGTATTTGTTTGCTACATGGTACAAATTATGATTTTTTTTTTATTCATACAATAATTTTTACTATATTGCGTTAGGTTTAATAGTGATTTGTAACTTACACTCGTGTAATTTTCCCTTACACAACTACAATCCCTTTGGAATCAGTACATCGTTATCCTTCCCACTGGAAGTTCGGGTTAAAGGACAGTGACAAATTATTCTAGATCCAAAGATAATGGCTGTTCGGGGTAAGTAGGCACACGAGGACCTATATATCTTTCAAGGAAGCCAAGATCTTTCAAGACTGTCCCATGACCAAACTTTCAGGCTATTCCTGAAAGAAAAAACTGAGTAGGGTTATTAGGGAGTAGACTCGCTGCTGCGCCCGGTCATTGTGAGTTGCATCCAGTTGTCTGTACGGTCTCACCCAAAGGGTTGAGAATGCTTTGATCCCACAACTTTTGGGTTAATAACCACTTTTGAACTGTTAACCATCTAGACTATCCAGATTTCTCTCTCCCGCTTTGACCCCCTCTATCACACTCACTCTCTCTCTCTCTCTCTCTCTCACTCTCTCTCTCTCCCTCTCTCTCTCTCTCTCTCTCTCTTTCTCTCTCTCTCTCCCTCCCTCCCTCCCACCCTCTCCCCCTCACTCCCCTCTCTCTCTCCCTCCCTCCCTCACCCTCTCTCTCTCTCTCACTCTCTCTCACTCTCTCTCTCTCTCTCTCTCTCTCTCTCTCTCTCTCTCTCTCTCTCCCTCCCTCCCTCCCACCTCTCTCTCTCTCTCTCTCTCTCTCTCTCTCTCTCTCTCTCTCTCTCTCTCTCTCTCTAATAATTATAATAAGAGCGGTAAAAAATAACTATGTGTATGGAAAACATGATAATATGATCACTTTTCTACCAATATACTAATATAGTAACACTTCTCCTTCAATTTCTTTTCAACTTCCTCCATCTGAAAAAATTAATTATATGTGGTTTATTTTTTTTTATGTTCATCTGATTTATTTTCATTTTTGTTTTATTTTTGTCGACCCATTATATTCTTAGCCTCTCGCCGTGTCTGATTTTGTCTAGTCGGTCACAATTACTTGAAAAAATACTAAAAATCTGGTAAATGAAATAAAACGTAAAACGTCCCATTTATTATCGTTATCCGAGTATGAATTATGTTGGAATGGGATTACCTTAGTTGGCGTGGAATAAAAAGGTGTAATGGCTCGTCCGGCATTCCAAATGGAGCGGACGTTAATCGTAGTCAATTCGGTGAAGTTGCTGCCTCCCACGTTTGGCCTAAGAACACTTGTGCCTCGCTCCGCACAAACAGATTTATGCTTCCAGTTTCATACGTGCCATGGATGTAGCCTTTCTCTTGAGCATTAATTCTCTACGGCTAAACTGATACCTACCCCTGTCTGTTTATTTATTACCTGTTTTGTAACAAGACCACTCATTACGTGTTCTTTGTTGTGGATTTTAATTTATTCCGTCAATTTAAATTGTATAAAGTGATTCAAATTAACAATATTAATCTAGGAACACATTTTAGATATAAAATTTATTCTGTCCGATCCCAGTTTCCTATTAAATAAATTCAACATTGAATCAACAATTAAGAAACTCAAATTCGTCTTATCGGAGCACCTAAATTTGTATGTTTAGTCGCGGAATATGGTCCTCTTTTTGGTTATTATATAGAATAACAGTTTTATATTTATGAAAGTAGTGTATACAATTTTAAATATACCATATATAGTAAAAGGTATATATATATATATATATATATATATATATATATATATATATATATATAAATATATATATATATATATGCTGATACATAAATGTCTGGAGTGATACATACATATTCTTCATATGTATATGACATGTATTCTGTGAGTTAATTAGATAAAATCGTATGGAAAAGATTATAATTTTCAAATTTCAACGGAACTATCCATTTTGACTACCTGAATCGATTTTGACTTTTTTTTTTTATACGATAATTTTTTTATATATTTTGTAACCAATAAGCGATTATTTTTGAATACTTGATGTTGATTTTAAATACTACCCAAACAATTTAAATTTGATTTAGGATATTTTTTCTGAGGCACTGAATTTTAGTTCTATAGGTTTACAATATAGTCTGCTTTAGATTTTTTTTCATTTATGGCTCCAAACTTTATCTTCCTGGAGAAAATGGTCGAATTTCGGAAAAGGTTGCAATAGCACACAATTTTTATCATTCCTTATTATTATTAATTTTATTTATATAAAAATTAACACCTTTGTAATATAACAGTTTGAACTTTCACTGCTACATTATATTTTGCGGGAAAATATTATTGGCATGGTTACCAAAACGATCTAATAAGTATAATTAAAATTCTAAGAATAAGAGCAGTAATAAGAAGTTAATTAAGTTTTGTGGTCAAACGACGATGTAGTAAGAAGGTTCCTTAAGAAGTTGAAGAGAAGGGTAAGAGGCGTGGAATGGATAAGAAAGGAGGATGAAGTTGAGGGAGTGAGAAGGGAAATATTGAGAGGGTGTGGAGGGCGGGATGTGTGAATGATGATGGCCCGCCGGTCAGTGTAGTTCTCGTAGTCCTCTTCCATCCTCCATTCATTACCGCTCCGCTACTTCTTCAATACTCACTTATCGCCTAATGGCTGGACTTAGTCTTCTACTCTCTTCTTATGTGAAGTAGCTTCCGATTCGTTACCACTTCTTCCAAGGCTGCTACTTTTGTGCTGGCGGTTTAAATATACTTTTTCTGAAGTCATATATTAAAGACCCTTTTTAACTTTTTTTTTTGATATTATGAAATAATTTACTTGCCGAATTAGGAGTAAATAAATAAAGGCTTAAAGAACCCGAAGGCTCGATGCCGATACCACCAATCTATGTTTACAAACATCCGTCCACGGAGCACCACCCGAACCCAAACCCGCTAGATCATTCCTAACGCGATCCTACCACCTACGCTTCGGTCTACCTCTCGGACGTTTCCCAGTCGGTACAGCGCCTATTAACATCTTGGGAATTCGTTTGTTACTAAGCACAGCAACTTTACATGCCCATCTTAATATTCGCGACGCTATCACCTGAATAATATTTACCGGATGCATGCTTCGCGATTCCGCGTTATGTAATCTCCTATATTCCCCAGTGGTCTCATCCTTTTTTGGACCGAATATTTTACGTAACACCTTATTTTCGAATACCTGAAGACGTTCTTCATCCTTCAGGGTTGGTGCCCAAGTTTCACATTCATAGATAAGAGATGGGAGGATAATTGCTTTATAAATTTTGATTTTTAGATTTTTGGACAAAAGACGCGAGCTTTGTAATTTCGAGACCGAATAGTAACAAGCATTTCCCGCCTTTAGTCACTCCTTTATTTCCTCTTGAATTTCGTTTTTTCCAGTTACCATTGACCCAAAGTACTTAAACTTCTCCACATGTTCGAACTTATTTCCTCCTATAACAATATCACCCAAATTTCGCCCTTTCCTGCGACTGACCATATACTTAGTATTATCCGAATTTATTTCGAGCCCTATTTCCTTAGCAGCATTAATTAAAGTTTGTGTATTTAGCTTTATAGTTTCTTCGTCCTCAGCCAACAGTACCAAATTTTACTATTCAACTTCAAATAAATTACTATTCAAGTTCAAATTCAAACCTCCTTCGTTGAGTATCACCTTTTTAATAACGTACTCGAGTGTTAAATTAAATAGTACAGGTGATAGTGAATCTTTAAACCTGAACGAACCTCAAACTTCTCCGAACAATTATTACCGATTCTGACCTTGTCGAAAGTTTCGCTCATACACATCCTTACCAGATTTACTAATTTCTTTACCTTGCATGTTTCACATCATTTTAGCTTATGATATTCAGTACTTGCTATTTATTATCAGCTTGGCATTTGGTTAATTGATATTTAGCATCAATTTACTACTAATTTAGCATATGCTTTTTAACACCTGTTACTCACGAACGTTTTAGCACATATTAGTTATTTAACACATTTTAGCAACTAATATTTAGCATACATTTTTTTAATTTAGCATTTGATATTTATTAAAGATTAAGCATAAGATATTTAGCATATGATATTTATTAAAGATTAAGTATAAGATATTTAGCATATGATATTTAACATATGTTGATCATACATTCTTTAACCAATGCTATTTATCATTAGTTTAGCACATCGTATATAGGTTAAATATACTATCAATTTAACATATATTAATTTTACCTTTTTTAATACATGGAATTCAACATTAGCTTAGCACACTATATTTTGCAATCTTTGGGCGTCGAAAGATTGAGAAAGGCAGCCGAACAGATGGGGAATTTTTGAGGTGGCCAAGGCCCTTCAAGGAACATTAGAGATAGAGATTAGATCGATAAGTAAGATATCCTATTACCACAGTATGTGGCATATCTTATTTAGCATAATATATTTACACTATAGTACTATGATTAATTCTTGGTTAAGCTATATAATTAAAATGCCATGTAATATTGTGAGCATCAATTTTCCCAACTAATTCCATGTGTGCCATTATATCATGATCTTACAGAAGAACGTCTGTGTTGCAGGTGCGGTATAGAGGTTGACAGTGCGTAGAATGTAGCTGGAGGGAGTAGCAATGTGGCTCCTGAGCTGGTTGCTCCTGGGCTTGTTCCAAGTGAGCCTCGGTTTCTCTTGCGTGTGTGCGCCGGCCGAGTGCGAGCCGCTGGGGGAAGAGGATTGCCCTCCCGGGGCGGGCACGGTCTGGGACCCCTGCGGCTGCTGCAGGGTCTGCGCCCGGGCAGAGGGCGAGCCCTGCGGGGGGCCCTTCGGCTTCTTCGGCTCCTGTGGAAAGGGCCTCGACTGCGTCGTCTCTGACGTCAGGTCCGAAGGCGTCGAGGGGACCTGCAAGCGTGAGTACAACTTTCATCTTATCTATTTTATTTTAGTTATGTGTTGTTTGAATATTGTTCAAAAACATAGCGAAATACTTCTCTCCAATATCTATAAACTTTCTTTTCGATGAAAAAAGGAATAGTCTGTAGATGCAATGGATAGATTTTCTTTTCTTGTTGGTACAATGGATGTTGAAAACCAAGAGTAGTTGTATTTCAGTCTTGGCTGGGATGGGATGTTTTCCTGGTTGGTGTCTTCCTTCTTCCTGTATGTTGAGTTTGGGATGTGCTTTATTTATTTCCTCTGCTATTATCATCTTTCCGTCCTGAAGCTGCCTGCATGGAAGACCTTTAAAAATACATTTTTTTCCTTTCGTGATCGCGAATCCATTGAGAAAAATTATAAAAATATGAAAGAAAATTGTTAATATATGAAAAATATGAAATTGTTTTTTTTTCTATCTTACCATACAATCACAACGAAAGTTGAATTCATCTAAATATTTACATTCTTAATTTCAATAAGAATTGTAATGTCTCAGTACGTAGTGCAACTGTTTTCGTGATAGTAGATACATAGTCAATGACATACTTCTTTTTTTTTTTTTTTTACAAATATACGTCTACTGCATCAATTCAAACATTATTTTTTTCAAATGTAAAGCAAAGGTTAGGTTAATTTTAGTTTTCCTGAATACAATAAGTATTATCAACCGAGACCAAAAAAAAACTCTTTCCACAAACTTATACTAGTAATTTTATTTTATAATTTGGAAATCCATTTTCGTGTCCCTTTTACTCCTTCCAAAAAAGACTGTAGGTTGAAGCGGCAAAATGCCCGTCCTCTTACCATGGATTTTTTGCGAATCCTAATTTTTTCCATTGATTTTGATAGCGGACGTTTTATTGGAAATGGTGAGCGTTTAGATGGAAATGGGAAGTTTTCTTTCCAACAGAATCATATATCAATGGTGATTTGTGTTTTTCTCTATTTGGTAGACAAAATTTATCGATACTCTCCGCCCAAGATAAATCATTTTTGTAGTTAACAGTTAAGAAGGGCGGGTTGTTTAAGGCTGAGACTTGAGTGAAAGCGTTTTGCGAAGCGTGAAGATTTATACGAGGGTATTAACCTTAATTAATGAGAGAAACTAAGCCTTGTATAAAGTTAAACGGTTGAGCTTGGGTGTATAATAGTCCTCAGTAAACAAATATATACTTCACCCGAGACGGTACGTGAACCTACACTACCTGCTCTAAACGCTGCACGCTCCGCAAAATGCTTTTACTCAGACTTCATGAGAAGACACGAGAGCCCTTAGACCAGGCCAATCACACTTGGAGTTGATTAAAATGCTAGCTCGGGAAACTAACCGACCACTTTATGTTATTCACCGAAGGAGTTAGCTTGCTAAAATAGCTACATGTTACTGAAGCTTGGAGCCCGAGCAGCTTCATATTCAACACCAAACCCCACCTCTCTTGATGGGTTACGCTTTTAATTACAAATTCTGTTCCCCTCGGAAATTGCTCTTGAAAGGTATTAGCAATGCTTATAATTACTAAAGATTGGCTCAAAGTAAGCTAAAGAATTCATCATGTATTTATTAGTGGAATCGCTAGTGCATTGGACATATGCTATAATCATTTTTTATAAAACCTATGCCGCTACAACCCGTGAAAGGTATGGGGGGTTCAGTACATAGAAGAGTTTGTGCTGTTACTTGGACAACGATTGTGCATGGCGGTGATTTGTTCTAGATCACGCTCAACAGCCAGATTCCACCCTATTATTTCGGGTGCCCACCTTTTGGAGGCTGTGTAAGCCCCAGAGGGTCCCCTAGATACCATAGAATCTCTGGCCGCTAACAGATATAATAAAAGTCTGCCAGGGAGCGGAGTTTGAACTCAGGGCCTTCGGCACTATCACTGTCCCTAACCTAGTCGCCTTCATTTCTCAAGAGTGCTTATTTCCAAACTACTAAACTTGCTGAATAAACTACATATCTGAGGCACGAATATCATCCGCCCAGATTGCTTTAAGCTCATGTCATTGTTGTGTACCGTTAGTTACTGTCCCACAGCTACAGTAACTGCAGTTTAGTGCTGAATAATTTTCTTTTGAATTTTACCGGTCATCATTTCTCATATCCAGAAAGAGAAATTTGACCTCTATTTCCGGTGTTCAAAGTCCGGTTAAATTAGTTTATAAACTTTTTAAAAATATTCATTATACTATTTCCATTTAAAATGTTCTATCTATCTGACGTTTCTGGAATGCCTTTTTCCTTGCTTCAGTAATAATTCCAAGTTGTATAGAGTAAGTGAATATTTTTCAATGAGATTCGTATTGATCGGTCAATGACAAGTCGTATTGATAAAGAAAGTGTGGGACAAAGGATTTTAATAAAAATATTGTATTTTTAATCTATTACCAATAAGTGGAAGTGATGTGATTTTTCTGTTAAGGTGAAAAAAACATTCTTCTAGGATTAGTTAATGTTAGCGATAAAAGGGTACCAGAATCACCAATTTTTAAAAGATTTGTTATGTCACTTTAATTCTATATGTTTAACGATCGTGATATTTCCGTTTACAGCCAGATCTATAATTCTTTTATTGGAAGATGAGCAGTAGGGAAGATTTCTAACTCCTATTCAAGTATTTTTTAATACTAGTACTAATCTAATGGAGCTGAGTTCTGGGTTGTGAATAAGAGGCTGCCAAACCGTTTTACTGCAGCTCAATGAAGTTTTTTTAAGATAATTGCGGGGATTACACCTCATACTGTGACCGGAGTAGTAGGAATTGCGATGGGCTTAGAGAAGCAATTGAGGTGGTCGGCATGCTGGTGGTTTATCATAATTCTTTTTCTTTTTTTCTGAACAGATAAAAATCATAAAAGCGTTAAGCAGACCTCTGTAAAAACAGATCTATGGTTGATCTCCTACCTCCAAAAAACATTCTCGCAAAAAACAATTTTAAATATTGTGATTAGCCAAACTGACAACATTTTAAACATTTAAAACTATAGGTAATATAAATAGTTTAGATAGGACTTCAATTGATATTATTAGGATTATTTATAACAAATGTATTTATATTTAACTTCAATATTTGAATATTAATCGTTGGCAGAAATGTATTTTTTCTCTACTAAAACTTAGTTTCACTGCCAAAATATAAATCTGTCTACTTGGCGCTTTTTATAATTTAAAAATTAAAACGTCTTTTTAAAGATATAAAACTATCATTTTTATTTTTCTGTGTCCTTAATTCAGTTTTTTAAATTATTAACACTACTTGCAATCTGCTAAAAGTCATATGTGTACCTGTTGATTGTGATACTGGCCAAATCACCTAACTGCACTATTGTTGGCTTAAAAACTAACTAAAAAATTTATTTAACCAAAGACCCATAAATGGTTGTAATGGTGCATTTTTTTTTAGATTTTCTATTCTTAAAAATTTGAATCGAAAAGTATTAACCCATTAATATATTCGCGTTTCTCCAATAATGTGTGCATAAGTGTCTAGTCTGTACTTATATTAGTGTAATGGTAAATTTTAAAGTGTACAGCAAAAAAAAAAAAAAAAAAAAAATAGACGTTATTCACATCTTTGTCGTTGGTTGGAAATAATAAAAAAAAAATGTAATTGCTACCTTTAATTAAGGAAGAAGAATAAAAGCTGGAGGAAATAACAATCCAAGTCACAAATCTCAGTTAAGTTCTTAAGGTTTTCCAAAACCAAAGAACAGCTAAGTTAAAAAAAAACAAACAAACTTTGAAAACGGAACGATGTAGACATTGGGAAGAAAAAGTTCATTCCTTCTAAAACTTTCAAACCGCCAATGAAAGTAGTCGTGGCAGTTTTCTCTGACAAGAAATCGGAAGCAAGTCAGAACAATACTTCTCTCAAAAACTTAGCTACGGACAAAGAAAATAAAAAGTTTTGACAGCTTATATAGATGGGAATAAAGCCATAAAGTATTCTAAACATCGGGGGAATGGAAATGCTAGTTTTGTTATAGACAACGTCAATCATCCAGGTACTGACCATCTTATTATCATTTCATTTTACATGATCGTTTTTATTTCTCAACTACATAAAAATCAAGGAAACATAGAACTGAAATTGTTTTTCAGCTTTGAATTCTTCAAATTTGGAATTAAAATGTATGAATCAGAGGATGATAACTATATAGCATGCTAAATAAATAATTGAATAATTTAAAAACTTATTTAATAAATATAATATTTGTCAACTGGCAATATAAATAAAGGTTTCATACGAATAAATATCTGTAGTGAAATAAAAAACAGTAACACCTTTACACCTTCATACTAAAGATAGCGCCATAATAGTCAATAATAGCGCCAGTATTATCACTGGGTTTTCTGAATTAACGATTACAGCAATATATCACTGAATAACTAGGTAGAAAATAAACGAAAAGTAAGGTATATCAGTTTATTAAATGCAAAATTATATCATTCCGGTATATACTATTTAGCTACAGTGTAGCAAACGATAATTAGCATTCTTAGCTGTCAAATATTATATTTGACATATTATATTTAGCAAAAATTTGTCATATTGATGTACCACTAACACTGGCGGACTCGCAATCTTGATGTGAGCATTATAGCAATTTAGGATGCTAAAAAAATAAAAGAAACCATGATATACAAGTGTAGAATAAGCAGTATAACACTAGTTAATCATCTGCTATTTATTATGAGTTCAATATGTGTTACCCTGCATCAGTTTAAATTCGCATCTATTTAGCATCCTTTAAGATGTTGATTTTGACATATCACTATCAAGTAGCATATTATAACAGTACTTACACTGGACCACAGTTTAGCATGTGTTATCTAGCATCGTTTTCGCTATTTAGCATGGTTTAAGATGTTGACTTTATCATATCCTATGTTGTATCAATGTACAATATTAGTAATATCATTGGGTTTCTCACATTCCTAAAATAAGCACCATAGCAATACAGCATGTTAAATAAATGAGTGAAACATAAACGAAAAGTAAGATATATAAGCTTATCATATGCAAGATTACATCAGTCAACAATACTATATTTAGCATAAGCTTTTCACCATAATATAGTATAAGGTATTGTATTAAGCGTATTCTATTTAGAATTAGTTAGGTATCTGTGTTCACTGGGTTTCTCACTTTCATTAATTAGGAATAAGACATATCTGTATAGCATATGCAATATTACATCACTTTGACATTTGCTCTTTAGCATTAGTTTAGGATACGCTATTAAAGGGTGCTAACTTTGAGATAATGTATTTAACATACATTATTTAAAATTAACTCAGTATATTGATACTATACTTCCCACTGGGCCTTTCATAATCATGAATTGAGAACCATAGCAATATAGCGTGCTAAATACGATTGTGAATAGCCTCAATCTATTAAGGTATTAAGGTTTTTATAATGGCATTAAACGTAGGCCGGTTAGCGAGGCCTAGGCTCACCACCTAGGCTAGGCTAGAGAGCCTTTATTGTGCGGTAGATTAAGGTTGTTTATTACCCAGTCGTTAGGGCGTGAATAGAAACAGCTGTAGGGGGCGCCACTAAATTTAATTACCACAAAGAGCTAGCCTTCCGACTGAGGACTGTCATTTCCTTGATGTATACGCAATTATAAGTTGCGGTTAGGTTAAAGCTTGCGGAGTTTGTGGGGGAGTTAGCGGGAGTGTTGGAATTGTGTAAGTGTATCGCGTCAAATGAGTCAGTTATGGCGCTCCTCTAAGTTGGAACTTTTGTCAGGTAGCATTCGAGCGTGGAGCTCTCTCCTTCTCGTCTCGGCCTTATAATATATGCTAGTTTCCCAGGTCGACAGCAACTATGGTTTAGTTTGTAGCTTAATTATAATTATAAATACCTCTTAGTTCGAATTATAACGAAAACTATAAACACACGACTAAATTATTTAAAACAGAGGAGTGTAAATACGTTTTCCTTTATTCATTCAATGCCACTTTATATTACTATCGGATGAGTGGACTGTGGGAGTCCTATATTAGGATAGGGTATCTGATACTGTACAGGTTCGGGACCGCCATTTTACGTCTCCTCGAAGGACGGCATAATCAAGGTTTTTTACTCTCTTAAAAAAATCCTATGGCTAACTGTTGGGCTGCGAATTTGTTATGCTTACCACTAACCGCAAGTGACCTGCACATTCGCTATCGAAGGTCTTGATCGATTACTAATTGATAACTAAATTTATTTCTTCTATGGTAAAACGAGAGGAAAAAATATAAATTAATTTTCCTCTGATTTATTTCAGTATAAGAAAAACAAACTACAACTCCCAACAAGTTATTACCGTCTTTATGATGTCTGACTTAGATAAGAGAAAGAGTTTCGGTTGATTAACTAAAAATAATTGAACATTTAAATAATTTCGGTTTGCCTAAGCTACTTCCTGTCTGAAATGTGCTTCACTTGGTTCATTTAAAAACCAAAGTTCACTAGTGATATTTTCAAACCTTTGGTTTTCTCAGGTTCGAGGATCTTTCTTAAGGAACCTCCTTTCCTTACTTTACCACTCCTGCAACTAAAGCCTTACTCCATCTTGTTCGGAAGCTCGGAGGATTCGTCGCCCCCCAAACTCAGAAAGATTAATTGTTATATAGAACATAGAAATGAACATAGAATATAATAGAAAAATAATTTTACTCTGGGACCAGGTCCCTTTAGAATCCGCTGAATAAAGTTCTCAGCATCAATAGAGCGCTGTCTCAGTGTTCTGCCTGTCTAATCATCAGGTTAACATCATTATCGGTTAACATTTATGATGCTAATGCGTTTCATTTTTCGACTGAAACTTTTAAAACGGTGCTTGGTGAAGGTGTTAAGGGCCGTAAGATATAATTATGCAGCCTTGATAGTGAAACAGTACATGTTCTTGTCAACTCTCCTTTACGTTGTGAATATTTATGATTGTTGAATAAATCGCTTATCCCCTCTTCCAAGTTGCTAACTCAATGGCTCATTGTTATTGAAACACTTGCTAATTTCTTAGCAGAGCCATTAGCACCTCCCCATCACCTTAGATGTGTGTACTTGATTTATGGCACGTGTGACTTAGTAAACATTTTGAATTTCGGCAACTCCATACACAATATGTTTGACAACTGAGAGAGTTGTTTTGAAGACAACGGCTGTGCACGGAAGTGTTTGGATCCCAATATTTAATATACCCACTATATAGAGGCTGGGTCGTGAGACCCCACTGTCTATGGCTGTTAACAGATTAAATAATTTATCTATCACTGCCGGATTCGAACCCATATTTTGATTTTTAAATGGTAAGTAAAATATCTATATAAAAGGAGGATCTTGATGTAGTTAAAATTTACTTTTAATTTTGTATTCAAATTTAAATTTAATCTTGTATTAAAAAAACAGAAAAAATAAATATACCAACGTACAATATTCATGAATAAATAGTACCGAAATATAGGGCATTCGCCTGTAAAAAAGTATATTTTAATCAATTTGTATACGGTGGATTCCTTTAAATAATTATTATAATAATTTAAGTATTGGGTAAATAACTTGGTATGTTTAATGTTATTTATTTTTAAACGTTTCATGAATGATACCATTCACAAATAACAGCCAGTTGTTACTCCTTAAAAAGATAAAAAACTTAAATGCAAAGGGATTGAAGGAATGGGTAGAGAAAGCTTGGTCACATGTTTCTAAAAACAGCCGGCTTTTCGAGGTTATTCTATATTAAACCTTTCACGGCGCTGTGGTTAGACCATCCCGCACATCTTGTATAAATTTATTATTTATTTCTTATATATATATATAATAGAGAAATGTTGATTTATAATACCTGTTATAATAAGTACTATATGGTCTTATAGTAATGATCACATATCATTGATAATTGAAAATTTCAAACTATCAACAAATGTAGGTTTGGGTTAGTGTTTCTATCATGTAAAACTTTTTTATGTTTAATAATTTAAGAAAATATATATAAAAACATATGAAGATATAGAAATACGTATGAACCGGTAAAAAAATATATAATTACGCTACTATGCCCAGTGAATACATATAAAATTGATTTTAAGGGGTCACATGTAACCTAGTGGTTAGCATAAAACTACTTAACCCAAGATCGCGGGTTCTAAGTTTTTTTAAAGGCAGTAAAAAATTCTTGGCTATGCCGTTCTTCGGAATGGACGTTAAACGTGGGTCCCAAGCCTGTACAATGTCAGGTACTCATTAAAAATCCTTATCCTAATTAAACCTGGATATGCAAAATTTAGACCTCTGAATGCTGCATCGTCCAATTAGCCATAGGAGCATAAAGTGACGTTAAATGAACAAACAAACAAACAAACAAATTAATTTTATGAATCAATTCAGATGGGTTTTTTTTATTTGTGAATATTTTTATTTATTGTATGTATACATACATTACACGTTAAGAGGTGCTTTTTACACTCCAAAGAAGGCTGTCAACAATCTTTTACCAACAAATTTGATATATATTTATATACAAAGATAAAATCAGAAAAAGGAAAACAAATTAATAAATTGAATTAAAACATTTATCAGTAGTACAAAATCATAGGGCGTACGCTTGGAATCAAATATCTACAACATTGAAATTAATTCGTATAAGGCGTAGATCTTTAAATAATTAAGTACTTCGGTATATGATAAATATTTCGTTGTTTAATGTTATGTATTTAATTTATTTTTTAATACATCATTAACGACAGAAGTCCCTAAAAAGATTAAAAAACATAAAAGGAAAGGGATTGAAGGGTTGGGGAGGGAGAACGTGGTGACATTTTACTTTAAAAAAACCCAGCTTTTCGAGGTTATTCTACATTAAAGCCTTCTCGGCGCTGTGGTTAGACAATCCCCCACTACTTTTATAAACTTATTACACGCCAGAAACTTTTTTAATATAATAGATAGTTGTTGATTCGTAATAACTATAATTTAATTATAAGATAATCTTGTACTAAAGTTCGCATATCAACGATTTTTAAATTACATTTTTTAATTTAAAATATCAAAAAGTACGTTGGTTTGGGATGCTTTTAATATCATGAAAACCTTTTTTAAGCATTCATTTTTGGTAAAATAAATACTATTTTATTCTTGCAGTGCTTGAGGGGCTACGTCAGGCTTGAAAAGGAATTATTAATTATGATGCAACACAATTTCAAGCCAAACACTTCTAGAATGGCGCGATTGCCCTTCCCCCAATACAGTTAAATAGAAAAAATCGAATAAACCATTTATTATCGATATGTGACATTTATATACATAGAAGCGGCATAGGCATATATATGAACCGTTTAAGATTGAAACATATACATAACATTGTCCAGTGAAGCCCTTAAAATTAATTGTATAAATCATTTAGACATTTTGTTACAGATAAATTAAATATTTTTTATTCATTTTAATTGTACTTAATTTACTGAGGTGATATCGGACTTTACGGAGGTGATAGCATAATACGAAAGAGAACGGTACGTGTTTGGGCCATGTCTGCTGATTAGGTAAGCCCTCAACTCTGAAGGAGCCTGCAAAAACACTCTCTCGGCGCTGGAGGACCAAGTTTTTGCAGGGCTCTGATCTCTGCAGCCGGGCTTCTTCAGATAGCCCCGGTCCAACTTAGCTCGCCCTTCGTAATTACCCCTCCCATTCCCTCATTAACGTATTTACAATTTATATTCTCTAATTAACAAATAATAATTAAAAGGCATAGAGATTGATTTGACCTCTATGGAATATAAATGGTTTATGGATGGAACTTTTATTTTTCTGGAATATTGTGCCTAATACTAGTACGAGGCCGTACACCAGTTTGATTTTAAAAAGAAAGTTTTTAAAGGAAGGGGCAGTGAGGGAAAATAAGTAATACAACTGCAACAATAAGAATAATAAATCAATTACTTGAATCAAGTGTTCTTTAAACATTTATTTTGTTAAAGTTTTTATTTAAATTTTTCAATATCTCCTCCTCTCTCTACCTTTGCTGAAAACTAATAACATATTCCAATACAATGTAACCAAATTAATGCGTTGGGTATCTGTACAGCTCTGTTGAATAAGTGCTTAAGTCGAATCTTCTCCTAATTGAGTTTCTTGTACTAGGGAAAGATAAATCACGTTGTTTTTCTAGTGAATATGAGGCTAAGTCAAGCATTGGCTTGAAAAAGAATTTTTGCTCACGTTAAAACTCCACAGATCATGAATATTGCTTTGCTTAGTTGTTAAAGACATGAAGATAACACACGTGTCTGACACAATCAAGAAAAAACTGTAAAAGATTTTTTGAATCACTTGCTGGTCACCCGAACTTATTTGTAAAATCATTACTGGCTCATTACCACAGAATCCGACTAGGAGACTGAAAAGTACTCGTATCTGTGGCAAGAATCTAGGACTGTGAGATGAAGCATGCTAGGAGTTCCTTTAATGGCAGCTTTCTCCATCCATTAACTAATTAGGGAAGGTTTAAGAGATCACAAATACAATGTGTTTGTCAAATGGCATTTGTATAATTTCTCTCAATAAATATACATTCATAATCTTATTCTACTTAGTTTTTAGTTCAATGTTGTAAGTTTTATTATTTAATAATGTTAATAAAAAAAGTGGTTTGGTAGAATCAGTTACTTAAATAACGATCCGTAATTTGATAAAATTAATGTAGATTTTCTGTTAAAAAAAAGTGTATTGCAGGTAATTTTATACTTATTTTAAAGAGCGTTGAGTTGCCTTCCCGAAGGTGTCGAGAAGTAAAGGGTTAAAATCTGGCTGTGGCAGATCAATTTATTTAATCTGTTAAAAGCCGGGGATGAATTTTGTGGGAGGCGGAGACCTTTCTGGAGCAAGCTTAAAGTAGGTACCCTAATTGTGAGAAAAACTTGGCGATTGAGATTAGTCTAGACAGTTAATCTCCCTGTACAACCGTTATCCTAGAAACATTACTATATATAGTTAAATAAATAAACCTGATTTCTTACAAATTATATGCGTATATTATTATTATGCGCCATAATCCTATGTCATGAATTGATCTATCCATCATTAATTTTGTTGTACACTTAAACAATTACGGATACGACAGTTAGGTCTGTCATATAGTAAGGCTTAGCTTTTTCCATACAAAACTAATCCGACTCAACCATTACAGTTACAAAGATTAAGGTGAATATTTGATCCGAGAGACTAATTGGAGCTAGGTATGCCTGGGACCGACGCTCACAAGGAGAAGGAACAGCCCACCGCCCTTCTCGCTTGACAAAGTGGGCCCTAAACACCGGGCCCTGTAAATTGAAATTGCCTCTTCTCTCGGCCTCATTTGCCCTCAAGTATTACGGTCCCTCTTCCTCGTGTATCTTCTTCCCTCTGTCTTCCCAAACTGATTAACCTGAGCTCTTTCCCTTCGGAGCCATAAAACAAGATTCGTTTCCGGAAACTCGCTCTGACTTTATGTTTATTCTAAATACGACCTTTTCTTTTACAATAGCCCCTGGATTTGCGGATAATGAAGAAGTACATTTGGCACATAATGAAAAACTTTTTGAGTCAAACTTGAGTAGATAATAGCTCGAAAAATCTATACAGCATTTGGCAAATGGAGGCAATGCATTGGCTGGAACGGACAACTTGATGGGGTATAATAATGTAGCTAAGATACACCACTAAAGAACGTGCAGACTATTGTGACTGTATCCAGGCTACCTGAGGTGCCGTACTATCGCTGTAAGCCAGAAAAACTAATTGAAAGTATTGAAATAAAAATTTATAGCGATGAACAAATAATCACGGACCAAAATATTGCTGAATTGTGAACGTTCCGGATAATGTGTTGATCCATAAAGCAAAGAAAATGGCTAGAACCATTGAAGTAACAATCCCAAGTGATACTAACGTAAAGATTATAAGAACTGAAAAAATTAGAAAGTTCCAGGACCCTGTCATTGAGTTGAAATCGCTTTATCAACTGAATGAAATGCTAGTAACTACTCACATCGTTGAATGGCCTCATACTGAAAAGCACGAGACTGTGTACAGAAGACCGTGGTCTTGATTTGGTTTTGATGAACATTTTTAGCAGTAATTAAGTAGAAAATTTTTAATTCAGTAGATATGATAAAGCCTAAGGGCAAAGGCTTATAATAGATTTGGTTCCAGAGGAATCTCAGATGAAAATAAAGCTAAATAATAATAATATTATATTTTCAAAGCGTATTATGTAATATCCAGAGTGTGGCAAAAAAATGAAGGTGGCAGGAGTTATGGCCTCCCATCCCAGATACTCAACCCACAATAACGAAACATAATGTAACAGTGATTTTAATAATAGTATGTATTTCCAAGTTCGCAACCCTACTTACACACAAACCATATAGTTCACAACTATTCAGCCATAAAACTAGAATACCTATATGTCTCAGAAGCAATTATTTTAGACAGGCAATATGCACAGAGAGCGTTCAGAAAAAGGTACGCAAGATCATAAGAAAATTTTTAGGCCCAAATTTGTTGACAAACGCGAAATCATATAATACTCTAATATTCACTGAGATTTTAGGAATAGCAAATTAATATTCTATTGACATATGAAAAGGATGAGCCCAAGTAGACCAAACAATTTGTGAAAATTTTAGAAATAATTACAAAGAGCATATATTTCATCAACGAACTCTTGATTTCTGACAGAACAATTTAATATTATGGTGTCCAGAGTTTTTCAGTTTTTCGATTTAACTTTTACGAAAATCGTAACACTATTTCCCTACTTTAATTAGTTTGAATTCTCCCTCTTCGCTTAAGAAAATAAAGCCTGTTTCTCGTAGTGGAGCTGGATGAGGATCTTGAGGTCGGAGGTGGTAAATAGCTTGACTTATAATGGTGTAAGGGGACTCAAGTTAGCACAAGCCAACACTTGATGATGACAGCATTAGCACTGGCAAGTTAGCACGTGCTAACAATAAATGAAGAGAAGAGAGTGCCAGAGAACTGGGGTAGGGAGCGGAGTGTTGCTAATTATTTAGTACCACGGTCACAACTCCATTCCAGGTTTCCTCAGCAAGCTCGTCTCCATGATATAACTATCGTCCTCTCTTGTAACTTACTGCATTGTAAATTTATTGTTATTACTTTAATTCAGAAAAAAAAGGTTAAGACATATGTTGTCAGATTTGATTTTCGGGAACGTCTATCGATTTATTCGAAAGCATAAGTCAAATCAAACTTTTTTTTTCTTTTGTTTAAAAATGTATTTATTGAAATTTACAATTGTATAAAGGATACATCAAGTAAATATCATGAAAGATAAATTATATCCAGAGACAAAGGAAAGTAGAGAAAATACCCAGTGGTAGTAATAAAATAAAAAGTTCTGCTTAGATAGTCACGAGGCCGTCTTCTTTTCAGACGCCTCGGAGGATTATCAGGAATTGAAAAGGTTGCGAGGTTTGAAACTAGTGGGTTTGAAATGAAGTTTGTCATGAAAAGATTGATATCATATTCGGGCCAAATGAGCAACAAACGGAACATTAAGGTCATTATGGATTACTTTGTTCGTAACAAAGTAAAGAGCATTGAGGATTTTACGAAGGATTTTTGATTGTAAGGATTGAATACCAGAGGAATGCGATGGCTTAGTGTAGCCCCAAAGCTCAATTCCGTATGTCCAGATGGGTCTAATGATTGTCATGTATATGAGTCTTTTGTAATTGATTAGGAGCTTAGAGCGTTTGTCTAGGAAATGTTGAAGTAGCCTGATATGCTGTTTCTTGTAGTTTCAGTCTAGTATGAGGATTCCAAGTTAAGCGTTTATCTATAACAGTATGTTTTTTTTTCCCTCGCGAATGGGTCACTTAGGACCACGCGTAATCAACACTTTCTC
Organism: Troilus luridus; assembly: GCA_964056705.1. Lineage (NCBI taxonomy): Eukaryota > Metazoa > Arthropoda > Insecta > Hemiptera > Pentatomidae > Troilus > Troilus luridus. The sequence continues at coordinate 117,479,658 of OZ057413.1, read as the reverse complement.
GACTTCCTTTTGGCCCAGTATTCCTTCATGCGCAACGAGTGAGTTACAATATATAAGAGTATGTATATAATGGTTCACAACTTAAACAGGAAATTTACTCCTTGCCTTCATTGATCGATTTTGATAAATATACTTTCGGAAGTAGCTCATTAAAGTATAGCGACAAAGTTCTTGGCAACCCAGTTCCGCTTAATATTCGAAAATATACTGAAATAGAACATAATGGTTTTATTAATTGTTAAAGACTTTGATGTAAAACTGATATGTTCGAAAACTAGTTAATAAAACTTTAAATTTAGACCAACAATGCATAAATAAACTTTGAAACTACATTCAACTTTGTTAAAAATACTGCATGTATCCATGAATTAATCAATAGAACTGTTTAAGAAAGAAAGCCCATCTTAATCTTCGCGATACTATCACTTGAATAATATTTACTAATTTATTTATGTAATCTATATTCCCCAATGGTCTCATCCTTTTTTGGACCGAATATTCTACGTAGCACCTTATTTTCGAATACCTGAAGACGTTGTTCATCCTTTAGCATTAGCGGCAAAGTTTCACATCAGTAAAAAAGAGTTGGGAGGATGATGGTTTTATAAATTCTGATTTTTAGATTTCGGTACAAAAGACGTGAGCTTAGTAATGTCGAGACCGAATAATGACAAGCATTTCCCGCCTTTAGTCGCGCCTTTATTTCTTCTCGAATTTCGTTTTTTCTAGTTACCACAGACCCTGAGTACTTAAACATCTCCACATGTTCGAACTCATTTCCTCCTACAACAATATCACCAAACTTTCGCCCTTCTCTGCTACTAACCATGTACTTAGTCTTATCCGAATTGGGTCTTTTTTAGATTGACCCAATAGACTGCCGGTTACTTTTTGTAACCAAATGATCACTTTAAAAGTAATTCATCTTTAAAAAAAAAAAAAAATTAAACCATATAACAAATTATATTATAAGACAAACTCTATTAAGAAGGTTATTTATGTGTATAATGGATATAGAGATACATTTTATTAATTTAATTTTGTTTTTTAATGAAGAAGAAAATGTCATACATTTTTTTTAAGATAAAGGTGTCTTACCTAAATTTAAAAAGTGTGATAATGGGTACAATATGAAATTGAAGTATAAACAAAAAAGTGGGTTTGCTACGTGAGAAATTGCAGAACTTCTAAGGGTTTATTCGCAAATACGTGGTTCGAAGAATCAAGACTACCTTTAAGTAAAGCTCTTTTATTTATATATTGCTGTACACAGGAATACACAACTATGAAATTTTGTACTAAAGAACTTAATATTGGTAGTACAACTATTACGTATTGGAAGAATATGTTGAGATAAATTTGTGCCTATACTTTAATAAATTATCCTATTCAAATAGGCGGGTAAAATGACAGCAGAAATTGACGAATCTTGTTTTAGTAAAAGAAAGAAAAATGTTGGAAGAATGCACCCTCATCAGTGGCTTTTTGGGGGTAAATGTAGGGAAACCAAAGAGTGTTTTATATATGTAGTACCTGTAGGACATCAGAAACTCTTCTAAATTGTATAAAAGCTACATTAAGGCCAGGAACAATTCGGATCATTTCGAATTGCTGGAAGGCTCATAAAGGGTTAGGAGAAACATTATATACTTTGTTTAATTATGTGCATCTTACTGTCAATCATTCACTAAATATTGTCGACCCTACAACAGGAGCCAACACACAATCAATAGAATCTCTCTGAGCGAAAGCCAAAATGAGCAATAGAAAAGAGTGTGGAACAAGGAGGGAACTTTTAGATTCCTATTTGTGTGAGTTTTTATGGAGACAGAGGAACAATAACACAAATTTATTTCTACAAATAATTGACGACATGGCTGTTTTTTTTCCTGTTCAAATACATATTTAGTTGTTGTTTTTGTATTAATTTAAAATAAATTATTCATTAACCTGTATTCTTGTTTACCTAATAATATGTTAATTAAAGCGATTACTTTAAAAGTAATTATTTGGTTACAAAAAGTAACTGGCAGCCTTAATCTAAAAATGACCCTCCGAATTTACTTCCAGCCTATTTCCTTACTTGTATTCATCAAGTTTCTGTATTTAAATTTGTAGTTTCCGCGTCATCGCCTAACAGTACCAAATCGTCCGCGAACCCAAGCACGGATCTTTTACTATTCATATTAAAATTTAAACATTTTTAATGAAGAACTCAAGAGCCAAATTGAATAGTACAGGTGATAGCGAATCACATTGTTTTGAACCTTAGCGAACCTCGAACTTAATTACTGATTCTAACCTTACCGAAAGTTTCGCTCATACACATCCTTATCTGATTTACTAATTTCTTTGGCATACCCTGTTCAATCAATACATTATACTGTATTATTTTATTTACTTATTTTAATATGCATGCTTAAGATTTTTTTTTAATTTCAATATTCGTAGAAAAATAGTCACTGAATAAATATTTTTTATATTCTTTTCTTAACTATAATAATTACATACTAGTTATATGCAATAACTACTCATTTTAACATAAATTAATTACTTCATTTACCTTTTAATTACTCTAAACCCATTAGCTGATCCCATTCAGCATTAATTTTAATCAAGGGAAATACTCCGCTTAAGCTCCTCCGAGTCTACATTACAAATCCCCGTAAATGGTTTGTGTGTATATATGTTAAGTCTAATCCAAATATGAAAAGTTATACGAACCTGGCATTATTCATTTAAACTAAATAAGTGCTTTAGATTTTAATGCATTTTTTGAAAATATCACATTACTTTTTTTTTTTTATATGTTTTTTAGTTTCCCCTAACTGTAAGGTATTGGTAATTCAATGAAATTCTCGATACTGGAGAACGGTCAAATGCTGATTTCCATCTGTCTAATAGGGGTTATATGTTTAATTTTCGAATTTTCTGTTTTGAATTAATTAATTTTGTTCATTCGAATTAATTAGTAATTAAATTTTAACCATAATCGCGTTTATTAAAATTATGAATGCAATTAAAATCATTAATTAATAATATATAAATATGTGAAAATAAAACTAAACGAGTAAAAATGGAACGATCTTCAGTCGGGATGGGAAGATAGACCAGGAAGTTATGCATCGAGTGCGTAAAGCAAACCAGGTTTTCTTCCAGATTGCCAGAACTCTTGTGGACAAGCAGGAGGTGAGCAAGTAGGCGAAGCTTCGCATCTATATATCTGTCTTCCTCCCGGTCTTGTTATATGGAGCCGAGAGCTGGGTACTCCTTGACAAGAATGCCTCACGAGTGACGTCAGCAGAAATGAGGTATCTCAGAAGAGCTGCGGGAAAGACGAGAAGAGACTGCGTGAGGAATAGAACAATTAGAGATACCCTGGGAGTTAGACATGTGAGGGATGTCATAGAGGAACGTCAGCTCAAGTGGTATGGGCACGTTTGCAGGATGAAGAACGAGCGTAGAGCAAGGTGGGTGATGGAGGCCAGACCGAGAGGACAAAGACCGGTTGGACGCCTGAGAATCACATATAATAGACTAGGGCGAGAACGGGGGTCGACCCTGGAGATGAGAAGGAAGGCCCAGGATAGGGACACATACCGAAGGTGGGTCGAGACTACTCCACGCTTAACAGCACAAAGGAGATAGAGAAAGGAGAAGAAGAAGAGAAGAGTTAAAATGTTTTCACACGACGAAAACTTGATCACTTTGGATTGATTTATTGCTGGAAACAAGGCAACCTTTGAAAAACTTTTATGAAAATTTTTACAAAAACATAAACTGGTGTAAGAAAAGGAGAAGTAGCGGAAACCGCATAATCTTTTTCCGTTATAGATAACAATTTCCTTGTTTTTCTTTTCTATCAGGAGATAATAAGATAATATCTCCATAGAAATTCAATTCAATTAGTACAGAAAATAAATATAAATTAAGAAAATATATCTTAAATTGGAATTAAGTTAAATGATTTCTGTTGTACACACACCATATTTTTACTTTAATTAAAAACTAATATAATTCAGAAATATATATTAAATATCAAAAATTGAAGCTAAGTGGTTTTATTCGAATACGCTCCATTCATTTAAACTCAACTTTTCTGAAAACAATCTAATATTATAATATAATAAGCGGTATATCTATAGTACATACTATATTATATATTGTATCCATATAAACGGTGTATATGTATTATAATAGGTGGAGACTTTCTTTGATATTTTGGAAATCTAGGTAAAAATAATTTATTATTATTATATATATACAAGAAATGTACAATTTATGGATTTTTTAAAATGTAAATAAGTGAGCACGATGGCACTGATATGTTTTTTTCTTCAAAGAAGCTACGTGGATCCTGAATTTGTAACGAGTGGAACATAACCGTCCATGTTTATTGGCCTCGTGCATTTCTTCTGGTTAATTTTGATGAGCGGCACCGCAAGTTTGTATTTCTCCAGTACATCTCGGGCCTCCAGTATCGTCTTCATCTTCGGGTACAGCTTTCTTGTTTCGATGTAGACAGCATGCACTCCAGGAACTGAAACATTGGGATTTTACTTATTTAGTTTTAAAAATTTAAAAAGAAGAATACATGTAGAAAAAAAGTTTCGAAGAGTCTACGTATTCATTGGCTAACCTTAGTTACATCTCATACGACTTTAGACTGTATTTTTATCATATGAATTCGTAAATTATTAAAATTGAGATTGGAAAGGGTTAAAACGTTTGAGGACCCTAATCTAAATCAAATTTATGTTTGCCTGATGGGAAAATGGAGAAAAATTATCGATAGTTTTATTTGGGAAACCATTACAAGAAAGTCAAAAGCGTTCAAAAAGTATTTTGAATTGCTAGAAATTGGTAGGAAAGCGGGGTGTCTCAGTGCCAACAGCGCTGATTTGCTATTCTGAATGTTTCAGGTGCAAATTAAAATAAATTATTATCTGTTTATATTAACGTTATGGGTCATATGGGATCTGTAGACTCTGCTTGGGCTCACCGAGCCTTTATACAGTCCGTAACCTAAATCAGGGGAAAACCTGGCGGTTAAGCGTGATCTCGAACGAATCACCTTCCTCCACAACCGTTATCTTAGCCCGTTGAACGGAACATCTCTGAGTTGTGGTCCACAGGGAACATCCGTCATAATGACGGCTATCAGCGAATGTGAGAATGTTTGCATAACTTGCGTTTAACTTTCGAATAATATGTATATGGCAATTTTCCCAACCGCTCATTGCTACCCAAGATGTAAGTAGCCTTACAGTTATGAGTAAGGTTATTTGATTGATTACTGTTGTTACATTACTATCCTTTCGTACAATGGGGGCTAAAAAAAAGTCAAAATTTGAAATAAAACATTTCTTTTCATTTTTCAATGAATAAAATCAATCTTTATTTATTTTATGTGTCATTATTTCCGCCAAAACAAAGGGTGGTGAGGGGCTCTCGGAGTGATGGGGTCGCGTTTCGATACCTGACCGAAGATTCACAAAGAATTGTGCTGCACCTGCCCGCGCTTTTATCAGTAAAAGTGTGAAACTATGCCATCATTATGACGTGTGTTCCGTTCAACGGGTTAAAAACAGTCCAGTCTCCTCCATTTATTGTACCCAAGACCTTCATGGATTGTCATGGTACAGTTTATTTGCTAGAATTTATTGGCTAATTTCATCTATATTATTAATAGGCACATAACATGAAATAGGCATAGTTCTGTCATTTTAATCATATTGGTTTTCTTAAGGTAGAAAATTTAGATCATTCTTCGAATCCGATTTGCAGTTTCTTATAATATTCTATTAATAATAATAATAATAATAAGGCTTAGGAATTTTTTAAATAAAAATATCGCGGTCATTAGATAGATAACTTGTACCATTTGATAACTAGTTTGAAGTTTTCATATTTCAGCTCACCGACAGCAAGAAAAAAATTTATTAAATATTTACAGACTTACGTCGATATAAATATATTATTATATAATATGTTATCTTATTGTGAATGTAAATAACTGTGAGTACAGTCGGAGGGTATGTTTTAGAAAAAAAAACTGCCCCTTTTAGATACCTATCAGCTCATATATAGGTGATTTACCAATACTAAAGATTGGATAATCTAAAATTGTTGCGATTTTGCTTGTTTTTTTTTGTCTGGATTTTAAATGTTCAAATGTTTTTAAGAAATAATACTTTTTGGGAAATGTTACATTGTCACCCCTCCCTCAATTCAATTGCGTATTAAGAAGACCTAGTTTCCGTTGTGCAAAAATATACTTATTTATTGAGTATTTGGAAATTGTCGGAATAAAATTCAGCAGAATGTAACTTTTGTTTTTAATATTTGAATTCTATTTTATTTAATTACTAGGGAAGAATGCCCACACATATTACAGAAAAACTGAATGATAATTAAAGACTTAATTAGGGGAAAAAATTGTAAATCGACAAATGATCCGTGCAATTCTTAGATTGAACATTCATCAAACCGGGAAAAGCAGGATTTGTCCTTGAGTCTATTTCGATTATTTAATTTTTATTCCATATTAATATATTCAGACTCGTGAACTACCGTTGGTCCGATATCAGAAATACTAAATTCTAAAAACCGCTTAATTTTATGTTCATTTAGAGATTGAATAGAAGATCGACATGGTCCTTCCATTAGAGTTTTTCCCTATATATTGAAATCAGTGAACAAATTATATGAATATATTGCATCTAGTTGAAATAAATTAATAAAAGTTGCTTCAATAATTCAATAAACTGGTCTCAAACCTTTACATACCAAAAATTCTGGCGGATTTAGATTCAGTACTCCAAAATGATCTTTAAGCTGTAAATATCATTGATAAAAAAAATTTTTTATGTCTATAATTGGTTCCAAAAATTTAAGCAATGAAATTTGTATTTAAAATTTATTTTAAAGCTCTGCATATCCATGCATTTGTTAGAAAAAAAAATAATTTCTCTCATAATTCATAAAAAAGTAATTTTAAGGATTGATTATGTGAGTCAAACTCTGCGGTATGTTTTGTTGAAAAGAAAATGCTATGTATCGTCCCGGGGAGCATCATAAAAATAAATATGTTTTTGCATAAAGAGGTCGGTTTGCGAGAAGTAGGTCGCGCAGGTAGAAGAGTCATACCCACATGATTGAGTGCTTGAAGAGGTAAGAAAAGAGGGGGGGGGGGTCGATGAGGACTCTCTGAAGAGATCCCGAAGAGGAAGGAGCGGGGAAGACGGAGCCGGCGAACGATGTAGGTGAAGGAGTATCTAAAGACAGCGAGACCCGGAGGCGGCAAGGCGAAGAGCGACCTATAGACCCAATCTACCCCTGCCTTGACAGATAAGTAATTTAAGTCTGTTATGTATTTTATGGCAATCCTCTATATTTATATGTATTTGAATCATTAACTGTACTTCTCAATGTAGATATTAAACCATTAATCTTGTTTAAAATTGAATTAATATGCTATAACCATTATAATTCTTTTGGTGCTTTCTTACCCCAAGATGCACTATTTATTCATGAATAATATATTGAAGTTTTAAATACTGAGTAAATTTGAAAACACTAAATAATAAAGTTAGAATAATAATAATTTCAGTAATCATCTTAAATGATTACTCTGGCATCCCAAAATAAATGTAAATATTCAAAATATATTTAAGAGTATAAAACATAGAAAAACCATGGGCCAATTAATTTAATAATTTAAACATTTATTTGACCAAAAATATTTATATTGTTTTTGAATTTTCTTTAATCTGCTTAAAAAAATAATGTCTGATGAACTTTGTGGATATTATGCTCCGAATTCAAGATATGAAAGAAAGTAATTTCATCTTTTTTTTTAAGCTCCTAGGACCGAAACTATTGGACACGTGTTTATTTTTTACTTTTATTTTTCGGTATAAAATTAATAAAAACATTTTGATTAAAAACGAAACTGGATACACCGTGAACTCTGCTAGGTAGAGTGTATTAAAAATTGATTTAAAAAAAATATATCGTCGCTGTCAAAACAATACCACTATGTACACTTTGGGCGATTTTACAGGACTGAAAAAAAAACCCTCAACTGTTGCTGACCTTAATACGTGCCTTCCTTAGTGTGTAATCCAACCTGTAGAATGAGTTACCGTTACTAACTCATTTTCATAAAAAGTTGTAGATAGGCGGTATTGTTTTGTATTGCGACGATATGTTTCTATCGAGCCTTTAAGTAATATAAATAAAATTGAAACTCTAATTAACAAACCACTCTAAATTATAATTATTTGGGTCATAAAAATAAAATCCTCCCGTTTTTATATTAGAGGATATTTTTTGTCACCATGAGTGTCATGCTTATGGATTTGTGAACATTTTTATTTTAAATAATCAATACTCACTTGTACGGGGAAAATCGCTGCATACATATCGTACCCTGTACTCAGGTGTAAGGTTTAGTATGTAGTTGTATATCTGGTAATTCCCTTCGTCTGAAACATTGTAAATGTTTCTTAACATAAAGGTATATTTAAAACATAAACATAATTAGGAAAAAATCTATGTTCATTGCGTGTTATCAGATGAAATCCTTAATTTCGTATTATCAGATAATTAGATATATATTTTTGTATCATTTAAATACCCGTAATATACATAATTTTAGTTGTTAAAACTAACTATATTCATGAGCAAATGTCTGAAGAAATCTTTAATGCTATCTGTAATTTTCAAAAATCCTTCTTATCAGTATCGGAGAACATTTCAATCGCCATGATACATAACTCTTGTTATATGTAATTTATTTTCTAAAAATTGGGAACAATTTTTATTTTTAAGATTTGAAAATAGCAATCGATTGGAAATCTTTTTAGTAACACCTAAATAAATTCGACGGTCGTTTTTCCTAACCAATTTTAATGAAATAATCTTAACTGAATTGTATAAAAAATATGAGAACAGGCGGTAACTGATGAGTTTTCGATCAAAATTTGTTTGACAAATTAAAATTTTACATAAAATCTTTAATTTTTCTGTTTATTCAACTTTTTAAAATAATTTATTATCAGCTGCGCTTGATTACATTAAACATGTTCCATAATTCCGCATTGAATAACATTAATTATTCGGTGAATTCGTCATGTTTGGCCAGAAATATTCAATTGAATACATAATTTTCTATGACCTTTGCACGTTGTTTGATTTGCTCATTTAAAATTAGAGGGTTTATTTGTCACAGTATTTAGTTTCATATACCTCTTAGTACCTGATCATGTTTAAACCAAATTTATAACTATAGTGCATATAGTGGGGGGATTCCCCCCCTCCATTTACTTGGAGAGAGATAGTCCAGCGATTTTTCCCCGCAGAGGGTAAGTTGGAAATTTATTATGTTTTTTTCTTCGATTTCGATGTGCGTTGTCGTGAATAAAACAGTCCACTGCTTTAGTCTCTATCAGAGATTTTACAGCCGATTGATTCGCGTAAACAATAATAATACTACGTATAACATACGTATATGGTCTTTTCTCTTTTATATATATAGATTTTTAAAATTCGAATGTAGAAAATATTTAAGCTAAACGATTTGTTCTAAAACCAAACTTTCTCAGCCGTACTGAAATAAATATTTTTTAAATGACTAGGTAATCAAATAAACTATATATGAAATAAAAGAGGTAGATAAAACGAAACAAAATTATTTAAATGCCCGATCATCTTTAATTAATGAAAACCTTTCTTTTATCTGACGATAATTTCTGCAGAAGCAAATCTACAGAAAATGAATATAAATTTTTCATGGTCTGAACGCTAACTAAACGACCACCTTGCATAATAATCGCCCAGGACGTATATTGTTTTTAACTATTTTATAATTTAATGTATATTTTTTTAAATCTTATAAAACTTTTTAGAGACACCGAAACTGTTTGATTTATCAATTTGTTTATTTAAATATATATATATATATATATATTTATATATAAATATATATATATATAATTATATTTATTACCTGGTATGTAGGTACTCGAGTTCAACTTCCCTCGTTCATTTGACTTGTAAAATATTTGGACATGACCTTCTTTCACGATAATATTATTTCTGAAAATAAGAAAAAAACGGGTTATTTTCTTAAACAAATCAAGGACCATTTGAAAAATGTGAAGGACAAAATAAAAATTGATAATAAATAAACTTTGAGGTCGACTGTAACAGTGTTAAGAAATGTTACATAAACACATACATACATAAAAATAATACATTAAATACATAAAAATACTGGCAACATAGAGACGTAAATCGAGCGAACATTGTCCTAATGAACTAGACCAGAAGATACATTGAAGAAATCCGAATAAAAGGAGGTTTCTTATTATAACGGAGGTCGAAATGTCATCAGGAAATGAAAGGAAAGACCAAGTACCATTTAATACCCCGTTTCTATTTAAATATGTGGATGATATAATAACAGTGATACCAACCGAAAACAATGAAAAAGAAATAATTTTAAATGAATTTAATAAATATTACACTCGATTAAACTTCACTATTGAATTTGAAAAAGATAATAAAATAGCATTTTTAGATGTTCTCTTAATCAGAAAATCAAACGGAGATATATAAACTAAATGGTGGCAAAATCTATTCACTCTGGTCGATACATACACTACACAAGTCAATGCCCCAAAAGATATAAAATAAATACGCCTAAAAACCTAATAAATCGTGTGAGAAAATTATCATCCCCAATACACTAAAAACAGCCGAAAACAACGTAGTGGACCTCTTATTAAAGAATGGTTATCCACACAGCCTCATTCGTAATTTACTAAAAACAACAAAAACACTTTCTAACCAAAACAACCTAAATGAAACCAATCCTAAAAAATACTATACTATACCCTATATACCAACACATTCAGAATGACTAGCAAAAACACTCACCAGTAGTAAAAGTAACATTGATTCCGTGATTACTTTTAGAAACAAAGTCACTGTGTCAAGAATATTTACTAAAACTAAAGATTCGGATAAATTAGAGTAAAAATCAAATGTGTACGAAATACAATATGAAGATAATTGCGGCAAATCGTATAACGGAACATAGGAACAATACTTAAAACGAAGAGTGTACCAACACACAAATATAGTTGTTTGTTTGTCCGTTCATTTAACGTCACTTTATGCTGCTGTGGCTAATCGGACGATGATACAGTGGGAGCTCTAAATTTTGCCTACCCAGGTTTAATTAGGATAGGGATTCTTAACGAGTACCTGACATCGTACATGCTCGGGACCCCCGTTTAACGTCCCTTCCGAAGGACGGCGTAACTAAGGATTTTTTCTCCCTTAAAAAATCCTAGGGTCACCTGCCGGGCTACGAACCCGCGATCTTGGGCTTAGTAGTTTGATATGCTAACCACTGGGCCACAGGAGAGCTCCCAAGTACAAATATAGTTGTGATTCAATTATTAAAAAACCCAATAAACCAGATCAAACATCGCTCACTGCACATTTTAGAAATACCCGGGTTCGAATCCCGGTTCTGGACATATATTTTCCCTTCAAAATAAAAATATTTAAAATTATAACAATTAATATAAAATGAATTAAAAAAAATTATAACATTGAATTTAAATTTATTACTTTTTTCACTACCCCAATCGGTTAACTCCACCGGTCACATAAAAATTGTAACATTTCTAATGATAGCTTTTTGGCTAATCTTTCTTATTCATTTTATGTACTTCTAGATGAAAGCTACATCTTTATTTATGCATTCTGAAATATTTATTTGAACTTATATTATAAAGGAAATTTTTAAAAAACAATGCACACTATTTTCTGGCATTTCTACACTTTTTGTTTTATGGATTTTATCAATTTGTGCATTGAACGGCTCATATCCCAACGTGAAAACGTCAATTTGGAATTCGAGTTTACGAAGACTCAAGTTAAAAAAAAATTATCACAATTCCTCTACTGATAAGGTAAAGTTTCTATTTCATTTTTTAAATGTTCGGAATTAGTAATTAGTATCGATTGAATATGTTTTCCTTATAGATTCAATCCTTGAATAATGATATGAACTACGTCAACATTGTTTGATGAACAACCGTGACATTGAAGATCATTAAATCCTACGTTACATTGATTTAGAGAACATTTCATCAAATCGAGGTGTCGATGTTTTAGGTCCGACAAATAGACGGTTCATAACGATCGAGTAACCTTCACATCCAAATTTTGTATAGAAATAAATTTGATATATTAATAAAAAGTGTAAGCATTGTAATCATTAAAAAATGCATTAAAAGGAATTAACTGTTTGTTGAGTAAGAATACGGTTAAAGCGAAATAATCAAACACGAAATTTTAATTTACTTTCGTTGTTTTAAAATGGGTTTTACAATAATATACCTAAAAATAAATGCGAGCTATAAATGACTTTATAATACTCCTATTCAACTATCAAGCAGAGGCTCAAATGTAATCCTATAAAGTATCAATTATTTTTTTTTTACTCATCATTTGTGACAGAAAGGTACTAAATATATTAAAATAATGTTTATGCTTACAAAAATTTATTTTTCAAAATGTAAGCATTAATGTGTTGGAATCTGATATAAATACATTTGCGCAATAATTGAATAAAATGAATCAAAACCAAAATAATAGTTTTTAAGAAGATTTCAATAGCTCCATTTGATTTACGGCATTGACAATTTAGTTTTCCATGTAGAGTATTTCGGCCGATTTATTAAATATATTAACATTTTAATTGCTTTCATTACCATATACAAACAACTAGTAAATATTTAATAATGTTTTTTTCTCAAAGATATTATTTTTGATAAAAATCTGATTTTGATTGGCAAAGTGTAAGTGGTACTTTGGTTGAGGACCACTTCTAGTAGCCATGTATTTGGGCACGTACAATACAACGCCCAAATACAAATTTCTACTTTCTGTGGTTAACCTCTTTTAGATTATATATTAAGTTATATTCTTGAGGAATATTAATAAATAAATAAATATACACACACGTATACTCATTGTTTCAAAAATATTCACAACAATTCGTTGATTATAATGCGGTATTACATATCATATATTAATACAAGCAAATTAATATTTTTAAAAGTCGAACAGAGATTTACTAATTTTGATGTTTATAATTGTCATCTATTACTCCATGATTTTTCGATTTGTCCTAAGAATATTCAGTTTGCATGTTTGGGATCGTATAGAGCTCAAGAATATTTAAGACTCATTGAACTAACAAACCGAAGTGGTAATTTACAAAAAAATTTCTGTTCAAGTGTAAATTTTAATTACCATCGCACCTGCTAGGTAATTGTTAATCTTTTATGAAGGTCAAATCGATAAGGATGATAAAATGGTTTATTTAGGTATTGTTCCGCGTCCAAACCAAAGAGTTTCTCATTGTATTTCAATTTTTATGTGTTTTTTTATAATGGGTATTTGTATAGGCTAACATAATAAAATCAATAAATAGATTGTGAAAAAGGTTTATAATTAACCTCAATATAGATCTAGTTAATTTTTAAAACTATTTTTTAAAGTATTTCCTCTTGATTCCTCTACTATTGATGTAGGAATGGGAATGGAGATAACAACATATATACATATACATCTCTTTGCACCAATCAAAGGTATCTGCATTTAGATAGTAGATACAATTTTACTGCAAGGATACAATATTGTTTCCATTCCAGAATTTATTTATTACATAATTATTTTGTTTGATCATGTTAATTACAATAAAATAATGATGGTGATATTTCATTCGTATTTAGTGTCAGAAGAAAAAAAAATCAGTTAGTTAGTTACCAAGGATATGGACCGCAGTTTGATCTTTATCTATTGGAAATAACGAAATGCCGCAATGATTGTTATGATCGTCGCTTTTTTTGACAATAATCATTGATACCAATTGTGATAATGTGCGAGATTTCCTCAATATAGTGTTAAATATGCGAGCTCCTAGTCATTTCTTGCCTCTGTCTCCTATAGATATTTGTTACAGAATGCCTGTTTTTGTCAAGATTGTGGCAAGCGTTTCTGATCAATTGTTCTATCCTCTATGCAACTTCGACAAATCCGTTATTCACGACCATGTTTTTTCTCAAATTAGACATGGCTACTAAGGATTGACATATTTCTGTATTGAAAAATATCCCATTGATTTCCTAAAAATCATGGCGCTATAAAAAATTATTCATCTCATTGAGGTTGAAAAACATGTTCCCCCAAATATGGGTCACAGTTACTGTTCAGGGAAGTACAGGACTGTACTGCTTATTGGCCAACTATTGAGCAGGGAGGTATTTAGATTCTTAAGTTATTGAAAAGTAGGCTGGGTGAGCCCCAGGAGGGTCTCCTGATTCGAGAGCAAAGCGTTGATATTTGGCTGATAAACACAACCGGTATTGATTGCGGACCTACAGATCAGCTTATATTATTTATTCTAATTGTAGTTCTACAAATGAAAGGATCGGTGCACGCCGCCTAAGATGGTACGGTCATGTGAAGAGAATGGCGTTTGAATGCTGGTCAAACCGAGTTCTGGATTGGGTTCCACCTGGGAGGAGACGACGGGGACGGCCCAGAAGCAGGTGGATGGAGGGAGTCCAGGAGGAGATGACTGGTCGAGGACTCCAGGAGGATGATCGGGAGGATCGGGAGACTTGGAACTCTGCTTTGACCAGTTGAGGCAACCCTTGTCGGAACGCCTATAAAGTAAAGTAAGTAGTTATGGCCATGGTTGGGACATATTCGTTGGTTACACATGAAATTTCCACAAAAAAGCTCAATTGTTATTGTTTATTATTAAACTCTAATTTTTATCTCTATTTGAAGTTTAGTGATTATTGACGTGATGTCACAGGACTATATAATTTTACGATATTTATATAATTTGTTGTGGTAAGGAGATAAGATAATTTATACAGTTTATAATGGAAGAACGTTTGTGATTCACAATATCATCAGTGAATGTATCGATAAACCATATAAAACACTAATTGATTGTTGTTAAATCCGTTTTAGGACCGTGATTAACATAAAATAAAATAAATTGATCCTTTATTTGGGAAGAAATGTAAGAAAGTGCTCACCATTTTTTTCAATCACTTCTTAAATATTAATATTAAAATAGTGTGCTACTCAAGGACAACTTTCGCGAAACATATTGCGATCGAAACCTCTGCTCCCCCTTGACTTCTGATTTCCGGGATTAATTTCCAACTTCGGCCCGGGCTTTCGAAAGTTGAACTCGGAGGGGATGGATTGTTCACAAGTTGCCAACTCGGCCGAGTTCGTCTTATTAATAAGAATTTTAAACAGAGTTACGACTGGATTTGTCATTCTTATGCAAGAGATTAAAATTGTTTTATTAGTGTTTCAGTTCAATTATTTGCTCTTTCGCGTTCTCGCTAGATTCATTAAGATTGGGGTTATTGCTTTTAGTTGAGATTTATAGATTTAAAGAAGAAAGAGAATTGGGTTTTTCAATGTTTTTGAGTTGGGTATCAGAAAGCTAAGAAATATCAATCGTCATATTTCATGGATGTCACTAAAATAATCGAACGTTTCTCTATTATGATTATTTCCCGAATTTGACAATACTCAAATACTAAAATAGCCAGATTCCTGTACACCGTTTCAATAGCTTTCCCATTAAATTTTTTTCTGCCTTTATCTTCCCAAAACAACTAGTTTATGCAATAGTTTTTGCTATTAAAAACTTTTAGCATGCATACAGTCAGCTAGCTTCCGAAGATATGAACATAGCACAGGAGTTGCAATCTCAAAAACGTTAGTTCAAGACATTAAACCGCAGTGGCGTATCTGACCTTAATTAAAAGTAATGAACTTTACTTTATTTTACCTCGTTTATTTAAATGATTTGAATTATTTTGGTAAGTAATATCAATTTTACTTCTGTAAACACTGTAATGATTACATAAATACCCTCTTAAATTTCCTCGGCCAATATTTTGAATCCAGTCACAAATACTTCTTCTTCAACCGTTAAGTTAAATATTTTGCCAACGTTTCGATAGAGATGGTGCTAGCTTCAACTGGGTTTAATCTGAGACTGAAAATGTACTTCTATCCTTCGGTATTTATATCTGTTCGGGTCCTGAGGGGGTGCCTATTCTTCCAGTATACTGATTAGCATCTACTGGGTGATCTCTGAATGGTTCATCTCTTTCAGGCTTTTTAGTTATTTCTTTACCATTGGTATGTTAGGTAGCTATAATTCGCTGAATTTTATCGATCTTCTCTGTTCAAGTATTCGGGACGCTTCGCTATTTTCAATTACTTCTAATATCTTTCTGTCGTGTCATGTCATTCTTGACCCACTCTAATGTTATTTTACTTGACCAACAGTCAAGTGTAGATTTGGCTTAAGTCTTTCCTGCATTGGTGAAAATAGCAGTCGGCTTTAACCAGCTAAATTCTCTTAAACCCTTGCAAACATATTATCGAACTCGAAGAATATTTCGATTTGATTACTGATGTACTTGAATTTACCACTATAGGAAGCTTATATTCTGGACTTGAATTGAAAGATCGAGAATTGCTCTTGATATATTTGCGGCAGCAAAAAATCTGGAATAGTACTTTATATATAATCTGTGCACGGGAATTACGATTTTTTCAACAACACTAAGCAGCTAGATTTTTTCATTTAGATATAAAAAAAAAATCTGAAATTTGAAAGATAAAAACCCAATCTAACGGTTGATTTATTAACAAAAAGAGAATGTTGGCAAGGATAATTTCTATAAATGTATTAACTTACTGGCCTTCACAATGCTGCTATTATATTCGCCTTAGCATTTGAATCCAGATTTAAAGTCAATGTTAGGTCAAGCTTGAGGCACAAACTGAGGTATATTCAATTGCAACCCATATTGTTGCCTTAGAGTGGCAGTGTTTCCCGACCCGGGATGTTTGATAATGATCTGGCTGCTTGGTATCTTGCCTAGGGCTACGGCCTTGTGGTTGCTTTCAAACTCGGATTGTTATAGAGGGACTCTGTCAAATGGAATACTCTCTCTCACTCTCTCTCTCTCTCTATATCTCTCTCTCTCTCACACACACACACACCCTCTTTCCCTCCCTCTTTCCCTCTCTCTTTTTCCCTCTTTCCCCCTATCTCTCCTCCTTCACGTCATTCCAGTCATTACTTCACTGTTTGAATATACCTCAGTGTATGAATGTTTGTATTCGTTAAAATGAATGAATGAATGAAAGTTTGAATTGACTGAACGGTTAAATTGATTCCAATGCTACTAAGGATATTATATTAAACTTGATTACTACACCGACGTTGATAGATTCCTGCTAGATGCGAGTAATATATTATTTCTATTATAAATAAATCTCATTAAAATATTAAATATCATAAATTACTTGGAATAATACGATGAAGTCTCTAACCATGGCCTCCCATCGTCGTCTAGGTAGACCTTTTCGTATATCGTGTGGCAGGAATAAACGTCTTTCACGTAATCATCGTCTCTGGCCCTGTACTGTGGGAACCAGACGCCTTCGTTCTGAAAAAAATATAAACGTTAATTATTATAGTAATTTTCGTTAATTATAGTTATCGATGTTTTCAGCAAAAGCTCGATTATCCGTTTCTTGCGAGACTGGATTCATCGGTAAAGCGGGAAAGACAGTGAAGTATGATTTTATTTCATTTAATGATAATTGAACTCGCAGGAGGTCCTTATTGTTTTAGTCGAAGTCGCCCGATACAATTCTAAAAAGATATCGTTGTTTTGTAACCTCATGGAGTCTTTTTAAATATCGGTGTAGTTATTCATTCTTGAGTCATTTGAAGTCCAGTCGTTTGACGAATTGCATGAAATCGTTTAAAATATCTAAGAAATAAATCTTTGCTCTGTTTCATGGCGAGAACATTCTTTTAATTTTTTTCCGGCACCAATATCGGTTTATATCACAATTAATTATATGTTCGGTAATAAATTATCAATTAATTATTTCTTATATTGTCAGGCGTTATCACTTAATTACTGTTTTGAGATGTTGAGTATTTTACATTAAATAAAATAATGATTTAAAAAAAAAAAAATTATTTTAGATTGGTTTTATAGATAAACTAGCTTTTACCAGCGACTTTGTCCGCGTTGTTTTTAAATCGAAATTTATGTTGAGTTTAAACGGAGAGTGAATTTTGAATTCTATAAATGAACTCCATGTTATAAACAATGACTTAAAGCATTTGTGAATTCAGCCAGCTTACCAATGATTACATTATTCCTTTGTTGATAGATATTAATAAATTGCCCTATTAAATATTAATTACAGAACTACCGATAAGTTTTCTATTGAAATCCACCATGTAATATCCAAAACTAATATCTAGGGGTTTATTTAGCAGAATCTTGAATACAATTATTATTATGTTAAAATGTAAAGCCTGCTTACTTATTTTCACATCTCTGACTTAACATGTTACGATTTTCCGTATTTTACTCTTTTAGGAGACGATTTTCCAAAAAAAAAAAAAAAAAACTTATTTCTTTATTTTTAATGTAGAAGCTTAATCTAAAATTTTATGTTGCTCGCTTTAAAAATGATGTGTTTTTTTTTAATTACAAACTTTTGTCACCCTTTTCACCCTCTAGGGGACGAATATTCAAAAATCCTTTCTTTTTGCGCGTTGGCCTTATGTACCTACTGTCCAAATTTCAAGCCTGTAGCTCATGCCGTTTTGGCTCTGCGATGGTCTTTCCAGTCAGGACGAACTCTTTTATATATATATAGATAAAATTATAGTTCATAAGAAAAATGTCTTAATATTATTTCAGTGTATTTTCTCTATTGACAAAGCAGTACTGAACTCCGAAACATTGGGATGGAATGCAGCTTATTTTCTTTTTTAAAGCAATGCGTTCCATTAAACAAAAATTAAATTAAAAAAACACTGTTAAATTCTGTGCAAAGGCTTAAAGAAGTCGAGAAAAGTATTTGCCAATATTTAAAAGCATTTATAACTTAATCCAACAAGAAAAAATATTAAGCATTAGCTAGTTCCTAGATCCGTTGCCTGGCAACGCCAATATTACAGTACTAGGAACATGTATATATATATACCTGAGAAATAAAATTTTTCTTATGATTTAATTTTAATTCCAAAAATGTATGTTCAAGTTATGAATGAATAAATTCAAGTACATAAAATAAATACTTTTTTATTTTTAGTTTCATTTTTGCCTTTTTTGTTTCTACTATCTTAGTAATATTATTAAATAATATGATTAACTTAAAGATCTTTTTCATTTAACAGTATTTCTGCGAGACGAAAAAGATCTCATGTATAAATATATAAGAGGCAGTTGTTCCTCGACCAGAGATAAACAGAATCATAACTATGATTAATCATACACGTATAATTAAGATCAAAATAACAATTATAATTAAATTAGAAACACAATTTCATGACTAGACGATCGAAATCATAGGTTTCTTTTCATAGAGCGGGATAGGAGCAGATAAAATTGTTTAACTTTTATGATGTTATGTGTTTATAATTGCAAAAAACAAAGTAATTATTTATTTAAGTATTGCATAAAATACCAATCATACACTCGTGGGTGAATTAGTTTCATATTTAAACTACTAAACATAGGAAAGTAGGTATATTGATTTATTGTTTAAGTAATCAAATTCCTTATTCATTTATATTATTGTATTCACAATTAGCAGAAATTATAGCTAATAATAATCTAACCTAATTAAGATAAAAATTATGAAACAACATTTTTTGACAAGGTAAGAGATTAAAATATGCTTGAGTGACAACAGTCGGTTGATTATTGTTCTTTTAAGTAGTGTACCTGTTGTTACGCAACACAATCACCAATTCTTCTATTTCGTTCATAACATGGTTTTTATTAATTATTAATAATTATCAAATATTTATATAAATAGTACATATCTCTATCATGAAATTGGACTTTACTCTTAAGTGCTTTTCTGTAGCTTAGAAATATCAAATATTGATTAACAATTTCAATCAAATGTCTTCATTTTTTATAATTTCAATAAGATTTCTTCTTTCACAAAAGTATTACATTAGCGCTATTGCCTTTTATTTCTTCAAAATAAGTAAAGAGCCCAATAACAACAAGTAAGAGAGGTCCAGTAATTTCCAAGACGAAATATGATAAATTTTCCATAAAACGTTTAAAAAAAAAGAAATAAAAAAAGATTTAGGCATCCTTTAAAAAGCATATACAAATTTTAGTAGTTTATTTATAAGTTTCTTTACTTATACATTTTATATTATTTCGATATGAATGTTTAAATAACAATCAATTTTCAGTTGATTGCTGCCCTAGATATCTGTAGAGGCACTTAATTTTATATTTATATGTTTACTTGAATCAGTTATATGACAGCCAATCTATTTTCATTATTAAATAACATAGCTTATGAAATAAATATCGTTTGATTTATTGTTTTAAAGCTTTTGATGCTTTCAAAACAATTTATATTTGAAAACAGTAAATATTCCTTTATCTCAGAACGTGGTGTCCTGTATATGGGAGTATGAAATCGAAATTAAATCGTTAACCATTTTAATTCCGTATACCTGATGACAATGATGAAACAGAGTCCTCGACGACTTTCTTGAGTAAGAGGTCAAATCTTAAAAGGAAAACTCATTGCTTCGGAAGTAAGCCGCGGAGGTAGGATTTCTTAATCTTAAAAATAAAACTTCAAAATATTAAGAAAGAGGATATTTTTTTCTTTTTAGTCGCAAAGATTCACAACTGAAAGTAAAAAACAATGAATGGGAGCAGAACTTTAGAGTTTAGTATATTTTGCAAATTATCGTAAAATTCGAACCATTGCGGTACTCAATATTCTCTCATCAAGCACGCCATTTTTTTCTGTTCGTCGTGTTTCATTATAACAAACCGTAGAAAACAAGTCCAATAGGTTCATAATTGATTCTTGGGAATCTCGTAAATACTCGCCATAAATGTTTAGGCTAATCGCAGGAATCAAAATGTTTTAAGGCAATACACTCTAATAGACACGTTGTGTAACTCAGAGACGTGTCTAAGCTTCTCTAACTAGACTGTCTATAGACAAAACGAAGTCTACGTATCCATTACGAGACGAAAAATCGCAAGTCTAAGATCTGGCGATCAGAATGGGAGATTTCATGCAACGTGAAACCAGACGCGGAGCAGTCGGTCTCCATATACCGGATATGCGAAAAAGTGTTCAATTTAGTAGACCATTGTAAATTTTAATCATAATCACTATATTTATTGTAAATGTTGCAATTATAATTTTGTAAGTGGCTAGATTTTTCCACTTTCGTGATTTGTGCATGCCTGTACATACTGTTTACCAGTGAGATAATCGCTTCCCAAAGCTCTTGCACCATTTGCGATATTTCCTGTTAAGATATTCTGAAGGTGTACACGAGGCTCGTGAAAGTTTCTAGGGAACACAATGTGACTGTCAGTCGAAGAGAAGCTGGGATAGTTTCTCTAAATGTTACATCTTTCTTCATCAATAGTCCTCCAACCATCAGACGTTTAAAAATCAGTAGGCGTCACCCTGTTAAAATTTCGAAAACTCATGGCGTCTTTAAGCATTAATATATTTAATAAAGTATTAACGAACGTTTTGGCGTTCTTTCATTTATAATTACCACATAGGAAAAATTCATTCCGCACAAGACAATGTCTTCCATCATGGACTGACAAAGACTAGACATGAAATACAAATAGTAATGTATGGGCCAGATGAGGCAAAGAAGTCCATATACCGTCTACTAGAAGTTGAGTAGTTTAAAATATTTAAATATTTATCTGTTATGTATATTCTATGTTCTGTTCTATGGTCAAATGGTATGTGAGTCCAGAAGGCATCAACTGCCTGCTAAACAACATCTATAGATATACAGCTTTAAATTATATTTGAATATATAACAAATAGTCTGCTTACAAGTAGAAAGTCCTTGTAACCAAAAAAACAAATAGTTGTTATAAAATAGAGAATTATGAGAAGCATAAAATAGAGAAAAAAATGTGCTAGAAGAAAATAAAGTAATCTTAATTAAGAAACATAAATCTCATAAACGTAAATTTTGTTGATAGCTGTGGTATCTAATACTATTTTTCATGTTTTATTTTATGGACATGATATTATGTCTGCGTTGCCTGGGTATTTAAAAAAAAATAAATTGTTTATTTTCACTCAAAAATTATTATTTCATCCTAGTCTGAATAATGTCACTTTTTTAGATTCGTTTTTGGATTACAATGGTGACGAATCCATAAATCCGTTTTGAATTATATTTATAATGGGTTGTCCAGAAAATAATAAATATTTTATGTTTTCTTTACAATTCCCCTCCAAATTGTAAACTGTTTACGTTTGTTGGGCTTTGGAATTTCATAAGTTTTAGGTCGTGTAATACGTTGTGGCATGTTTCAAGCTTTTTCTCCTTCCGAATCAGCTTGGCATGGTCATCGACGGTTGATTAGCTGACTTCGACTTTCTCTGCCAGTTCTCCAACAGTTCTTGAGGTATTTTATTCCATCAATGCTCGAAGAACATCGTCGTCAAGGGCAGAATTTGGTATTTCTGGGCGTTTAAGCCCCTTTCCGCCCGAATTCGAAGTCATAAAACAATATTATGCGAACATTTGGATCGGTACTTTAAAGAAAACATGCATTATTCTCACCTAGGAATAGTATGACAAAACATGTTATTTGTTCCGGAGGTTGTCGCTTCGAGTCGAGTTACTACACGTTTTAACAGTTTATTCGTTTCATATTTTCCAAAAATACAAGTTATCGCGAGCTTTAGTATGTCAAAGGGAATGTAATTAAGTGTAATGAGTAGATTTCGGTAATCATTTAATAACGAAATTCGAAGTATAGATGATGTTTGTTGAAACGTTTATTTCTAGGTCAGATGATAACCAAGAATACAGATTTTCCATAATTACATTCTCTTTTCAATACTAAAACTCACAATAACTTGTATTTTGGGAAATATTAAAAGCGAAACGAATGAAAAGTTGAAACTTGTTGTGACACAACTCGAAGCGACAACCTGCGGAAAAATTACCGAATGCATTGAGTGAATAGTAGTATTCGAATTTTTTAGTGTATTTATTTGTTTACTATCCTTCTAAATAATATTTAATAATGCGAATGATTTAGCTAGGTATTGATAGATACTCTTCTCTTATGCTTGTGTTTTTAAAAGCGATTATATCTCCGCTGTAAAGGTGTTTTATGGGCACTTAAAGAGAACTCTGATTTACGAGACGATAGGTCTCTGATCCAATGAGTCGGGACTCAGTTATCGCCCCTAACTCTCTGAATTGAAGGGATTTATTGGCCGATTTGAGCGTTTCAACGCGATCCTTTATGAGATAGCCAGTGTTTTAGAAGCTTCATCCACTCGTGAAATATGGCACGATACGGAAATGGGCTGTTGCATAAGGGCTCGAAACTGATGACCGCAGCACGATCGATAGATCGCTAAGGTTCCCTTGCATTTTTTTTTATTCTCTTAGAACTATATGAGAGTATGCATTATTTTCTTCAGCATCGTTCAGCGCTATGATAACCTCGTATTGTTGGGTCAAAAACTGCTTCTAGTCGTAATGTAAAATTTATATTGGTTTCAAAAGCACGATTATGAATAAAGTGAATATAAACAAAATTATATTATTTTTTATCTACTTATTTTCAGTGTTATGATAATATTTCAGAAAAAAACCGTATTGATATGGAAATAGCTACTTGGTTCTAATACGAGCCGTGACAAAAACGCACACGTATATATAACTTAATTTAAAACGTTAAGATTATTTTTTTTAAAACTATGTACCACTGCAGTCAATGCCTTTGTAAGGTACATACTTATTATTCTCATTATGTCTAAGCCAGCATTGTGTTATTTAGCGTATGTTGTGTATTAGTGTATGTAGCGAATTGGTTCATGTCATATGCGTATCTTAGATTCTGTTGAATCATTTTCGTAAAGGATCTACATTTGCAAAAGCGCTCTTGTGAAACTCTTATTTTTTGGTGGGGGTTTGAGCAATTTTTTTATAACAAGATTTATGTTTAAGAAAAAAATAATGTATTCTTAATGTATATTTGTATTTTTTTTGGCATAATTAAAAAAAATTATTAAATATTGTTACATTAAAAAACTGGTTATAGCCGGGTTCGTTACACCGAGGTTGTGCTGTATTGTTTTTAACAATTTTCAGTAGAAACTATGTTCGGAATACCTAAGGAGTATCCCACGTGGGCTTCGTCATTCTTGTTCCGTTCCTCTGAAGCTGGGTTATGAATTCCCTTTAAAATTCTATTTTCATCACTCATACAACCAATACATCATTATTTAAAAAAAATATAAATTCATGGTATATTACTGTAAACACTTCGTCTTAAAAAAGTAAAATAAAAATATGATAGCGTAAATCAAATTTTATCTTGACAAGTAATTTAGTAAATTTCGATGATCAAAACAGTAATTTTTATTCGTATCTGTTTAACTAAGCATTTATTAAGTTGTGATTAATATAGTTTAATTATTTTTATTAAATAATGCAGTATATTTATCTAGGTTAAGTCATATTTTATTAAATTGATTTTTTCCTTATTTTATCGTGTTACATTTGATTATCGTTATAATATTGTTATTTTTTCGGATTTTCATCCCCCCCCCCCCACAATTCCTATTCTATTAACCTTATCTTCGTTTACTCCGTTGCATCTTCTTAAACACAACCAAACAGAGACAAGTTCCTACTTCCTTCTCCAAGTTCTCATCTATCTTTCTTTTTACCATACATCATCCCTGGTTCCAACCACACTACTGTCCTGATTATCTTTATGAAAGTCATAATTTCGAGTCGTACAACTTTGTTATCGCTAGAATGTATTTCATTGTCTTCTGAATACGACGCTCTTGTTGGAACATCTCTCTTGCTCTGAGTCTTCTTTGCTAAATACATTGGTATTTTTTAAATTTTTTTGTTAATTTAATTGATACTAATTAATACTAATCAACGAACTGTTATGTGGTATTTCATGGATAATATTATTTATAAATAAAGTTGACTGATGATTAAAATGGCGATTATTTAATTAAGTGGTGTCCTGTATGTTACATTCCATGGCAGCCTCATTTAGTTGGTTCGGGCACGTAAATGGTTATGGTTATTTTAAAATAAGCTTTCGCCTTTTATGCCCTTTTTGGTAGCACCAAATTAGCAAAAATTGCATCCAGATTGACGATACGGGCCCCTCTTGTTAAAATTGAATTACGAGAATTATATCTAACTATTAAAATTGAAAAATACATGGGAAATAGTCACCCGAAGTTTTACATTTTACATTACAGAAATGTGATATAGGTCTTCGTGCGTCTACCGAATCTCAATCGATTTATAACTGATTTAGAACCTTGGCGAGATCGAAACAGCTAAATTGGTCCCTCAGGGATCGGTCATAGTCATTATTTATGCACATTATTTTTATAGATTAATACAATCCTCTAATTTAATATACATTGTGTTGTGCTTATTGGAACATAAACTCGATAATATAAGAGACATTCCCTTGGAGAATAGTCGATAGATTGTATCTAATTGACACCTGCCATTCGCTTTGCTATGCCTTATCAGCGTTGGGTAACCTTCTACAGCTATTTTCGATTAGAAATTGTCTAGGGAAAATCCTTCTCTACGCTTCTACTCTGTTACTCTTCAACCATTTATCGGTTACATTTCCTATTACATCAATTGAAAGTCTGTCGGTACGTAATAACAACTATAAATCGTTTACACAATTTTTTAATAAAATAATTTTAAATTATATTCATTTTTGCAAAATATACAGACTAATAAATAAAGCTAAATTTATTAAATTTGGGAAAACTGACTTATTATTTTCTGTAATCTGTGGTTATACATCTATTATATGTTTTACAATATGAATCCCTTTCAAGGCAAAAACTACGGGAACGACCCTATTAGCTTCTTTAAATACAATTAACTATTTCTGTATAAAATTTGACATAACTACCTTTTTACTGAAGGTGTAATGTAACCACTTAGTTAAGTTGAAGACCGTCATGCTCGTACTGAAAGTGTACGACTACAATTATATTATATATATATATATCTTCACTGCTCATTACTCTTGTAGGCGTGGGGTATTACTTCTATAGAGGTTACCCATATGTATTAAAATTTTTAAATATTATAAAATTATAATATTAATGAATGAATGAAGAAGTTTTGAGGACAGAATAGGAGAACTTTGCTAAAATTTTGAAAATGCTAAGATTTTTAAGACTATAATTTACATGGATTGATTCAAATGGTCCAGTGTGTGTAAACTATGTGAAAAATAGTAATGTTAATATCATTTAAAAAAATGAAACAAACGGATTCGATTTAATATCCACCTGAAATGAGGCCTTTGCTTTTCCTGAATCTGTATCCTCAACTTAGATAATTATTCTAAGGACGGGATGTCAAAAGTATTCATATTTATATAAAAAATGTAAAGATATCAATGTTCGTGGACGGTATGAGCGATAGACATATGTTTTATATTAGACACAGATGAATGTTGAAGTGCCGTTTTATTTATTTCTAAATATACAGCGCTAATAATTTTCAGGGCCAGCTCCGATTTCAGTTTTAAACAAAACTTCCTCAACTATGGAACTATAGGCACGTTTTATCGATTCATTGGGAGCCACAGCTTATTTTCACAAATTTTTTTCTCATTATTTCTGTCATTAAATGCTTTCATGAAGTATTGGATACTTCTGAGCTGTACCGTTTGGTCTTTGCCAGTATATGTTTCGATTATTAGTCTGTGTTAGGAAACAAAATAAAAGTTAAAATAAAAATAAATTAGGAAGGCTGTCAAAGAAAGCTGACCCAAAAACATGCTGTTTGGATACAAATAATATGTTTAAAATAAGAGACTTGGGATTGATAGAAGATCGTACGGTTTGGTCCGGGCTATACCGAAAGAAACCTCAAACTGCAGAGCGGTAGAGAGGAACGACTATGATGATGATTTGGGATTGATGTCTTACGTATTTTTTTAGTATTGATGTTTAAAAAGTTTTAGAAATTAAAAAAAAAAATAACATGTCTGAATAACAAAAATGTTTGGGGAAATAATTTTGTTCCATATTTGTTATTATGTTTTAATTATTCTTCTGATTGTTTTATGTAATAACAATTCTAAGACAATGTAATCTCGCATTGAATACCTTAAAAAGCTCACTTTGGTTACTATTCACGTGTAATCCATCTCTTTTATTTTATTTTTTAAATTTTGATATGTAATAACTTGGAAAAGGCAATGGATCACTTCTAGGCATTGGATTATTTTCTAAAAATCGGCGATCCCTCATTTGAATTCCATTTAGTCTTCTAATGGTTATGTGAATAGTAACCATAGTGTCTATAAGTCTTTTGACATATTTTATAGACACATGACATATATTTTAGTAGACCGAAATTTATATATTAATAGAGACATATTTATATATTTATTCTACACCGATTTTATATTTTTTCGAAAAAGTGAATAAAGGGAACATATATGTTGCTCCACCGTCGATGCAAATGCAAAGTATGGGAAGTGAAAAAAATCAACTTTTCAAAAGATTGAAAACATCCAAGGTTTATTCAAAATCAGTGTTTATTGTCAAAATTATTTTATGTGTGTCATTACTCGTGGTTTTGTGTCTTGAAAATGACTTTATGCGAATTTTTGTTAGTCAAAAACACATTCGTTAGTTTAATAATCTGTAATTTATGATTATTTTTCTAAAATGTACAACGCAAAATATCAAATGTGGCATCTTCCTGTGACAACAGAGGGGACAATGAAACGATAATATCTAATAATAATATATGATAATGCAATAAAATAATATATATATCAATATAACAATATACAACATATGTAATATATTGAAATAATGAACGGTCAACTGATATTATTAAAGCATTTATAATTCATTACTTTGCTTTTGAACCTGAAGACGTTTCAATATTCGACCTTTTTACTCAGTTATTCTTTCCCTTTAGTAAGAGAATTCAAGAGATAGCTTTATTATTTATCAATCCTAAAGAAATCATTCTAGATCGATAGCGAAAAAGGTGCTCTTGTATCCTCGATATACTATTGGTAAGACTGATAGTGATTTTCGTGCAGTATGGAACCCCCGTATGGCTTTTTATTGTTATCGTCGCTAATTAATAACCAAATCATACAGACACATAGACAGTACATACCGCGTTCATATAGTAGGTGACGTTGAGGCCGATCTTGGCGCAGGTGCCTACCCTTTCTTGAGGATCTATGGCGAGGAGGTGAGATGCAGAGAGAGACATGAGCAAGAGAAGCAGAAGATACCTTGCCATGTTGGACGGGGCCGGCGTGGAACCATTGTGCCACTGCAGCAGTCGCGGCACTGTTTGCACAATTGCTGAGCTCGCCGGCGGCTAAATCAACAACTCCCCCCACCACTGTAGCCCTGTCTCTTTATCGTTCAGATAACCTCCTCTGGTTATCTATGTCGTACGTTCTCCACGTTCTGCTGCACATCCGCGAATAAAAAAAACTAACATCTGCCTTCTAGTAATAATTATTTATCGGTATAGATCGAAAGATAGAGAAATAAGTAAGATAGGCCGCTATTATGCAAATAACAGCGCAGTTCATATGATTTTGGATCAATTTCAGTAAGCCTTACAATTCCAAGGACTACAGTGCCCTATTTATCACTGGAACAATCAGATTGTAAGGCACAAGGATAAAAAAAACAACACAATATAATGAAAAACATCAGTAAATAATAATAGTAAGAATAAGTGAACCCAAAGGTTAGAATTTAACGCCACAAAACTTCCCCCCACTAACTATTACCTAAGCTCAAACCCGTGGATTACCCTTAATGCAATCCTCCCGCCTACACATCGCTCAACCCCTCGGACGGTTTAAATTCGTTCGTTACGATGCCCAACAACATTACAAACACATCACTTCAATTATATTACAGCAAGGCACCATTCGTTCAATTATCTGGTTATAAATATCAGTCTGGTTATTTTGATTGCGTTCGGTGCGATCTAGTTAAAAGTGTCCATAACAAACACCATGTTTTATTTGTTAATCTTATGCTTCCTTTTACATTTTATATATTTATTTTTAATTGACTTCTTAACAGTTCTCTTAAGGATTTACTCATTATTGAATATTCTGTCTAAGTATCTTAAAGGTTCTCATATTGTTATCATAACAAATCTTGATAACGGTTAGCCCTAAACTTAAAATTTCAAAATAAGTCTAAGTTTAATTAATACAAATCTTCCTTGTTTAAACTTGTTTCTTCGGACAATTGGAGCTTATGGTTGACAAATATGGAACAGGTTTTCGTTTTTTTAATTATATTTCACTGTGTAAAATAAACAAAAAAAGCATAAGAACTCAATCTGTAAATGTTATTGAAATCAATAAACGGTAAGGCCTTTACTGATTCTTAGCCAATGACTGTAAAGTTAGTTGACACCTGAACCTCTAATGTCCCCCCCCCCCCCCAAAAAAGAATTATCTTAATAGATACTGGGTCAGCCCTAGGAGAGTTTGTACTGCACGGCCGATCTCCTATTCAGGACCTGCAGCATAGCAGAATCTTTAAGCACTTGAGCAAAACCATCATAACAGTCATGCTTGTAGGACGTCTAAATACCGAATTTTTCTGAAGCGTCGTTGTGAATATTATATCCATTATTATGCATTCCCAACTCTTTTGTATCGTTGTCAAATATCACAGGATCGGATTCAATCCCCACATTAGGAATAACTTTTTTAAATAAAAATCTGCTATCAATAACTAGCCTTCCATAGCTACAGTAAATTCGCTACAACAGCAAATAAAATGGTATCTTCTTTCGAAAAATAGAGGACTGGCCTACATCACTGTAAAATCGCAACAAAATTATTTCAGACAAATTGTATTATGACTGTGAGTTATCTTCTGTAAAACTTGGCCGGGATCGACCGCACCGCGGAATGAACTCATTCAAAAGTTTCTAAAGAATCTGCCAACGTAGGATTCCTCAATTATTTCACGTTGCCCAAAATAAACAACTCCAAACTTCTTCAAAAGCCACGAACTCGAAACTTGGCCTTTTACTTTTTTTTTTCTTTAAGAATTAATTCAGGGCACGGTCTGTGCAACTTAATCTTCTTTAGCAACTTTTACAACACTATAAATGTGTACAAAATATAAATATTGGTTTATAATGTAAAAATATCATGGAATATCAGCCATCTTTATAGTTCGTTGTAGCCATCCCTAAGGTCGTATCCTCAAAATTTTGACAGACCATTACATAACCTATTTAATTATACTTTAGCATAATGATGTGGATATTAATTAAATTAAGAAGTAAAAAAAAACAATAAATTTATTTTATAATTATGTAGAGTAATATAGCATCATTCACTTTATGAAACATTATTCATTTATATATCATTATTTTATTGCTTACATAATAATATTTTATCAGGTAAATAGTTTACCGTAAGCCAACGGCTGTTCAGGAAGTGAAACACACTCAACCGCCTGTTTTTTCTCTCCAATTATGGGCATATACGATATAAAATTGGGTGTGGCCTAGGAGAGTCTGCAGAGCTCACAGAACCTTTATTTATGCCTGTTAGGAGGTTAAATAATTAGTTATATTGTAGCTACTCCGCTCAATAATAATATAAACTAATGTTATATAATAATGTATAACATATTCAGTGATAATGAGCTGTCCGAAACAGTAGACTAGATAAAGAAATATATTGATATATAAGTTTACATAGTTACTTATAAAAGTGGATTCTCTGAAAAAAGAAATTAAGTTTTGATCGTTCAAGGCAGTATCCTCGGCCCAATCCTGACAGTTTGTACAGCTGACATCCCAACTCATCCTAATACCTTACCGTATGCGGATGACACATGTCTATTGTCAGTCAACACAGATCCAGTTATAGCTTCCCATACTCTTGAATCCCATACCACTGACTCAGGAAAATGGTGTCAAAACTGGAGTATCAAAATAAATTCCCACTAATCCCGTCAAATCACTTTTACCCTCCGTCGTAAACCAATGACTTCCTGTCCTCCTGTATCGTTTAATAACACCCCACTGATTCCTGTGGAACAGGTCCGGTACTCAGGACTACACCATGACAAAAGATTAACTTCCTCATAGAATCCTCATACTAGACTGAAACGACAAGAAACAGCACGGAGATTCAGGCTACTTCAACATTTATTAGAAAAATGCTCTAAGGTCTCAATCGATTTCAAAAGACATATACAAGAGAATCATTAGACGCAGCTGGACTTTCGGAATAGAGCCTAGGGGCTCCACTAAACCATCGAATTCCTCTTTTATTCAATCCTTACAATCAAAATCCTTCGTAAAATCCTCAATGCTCCTTACTTTGTACGTAACAAAGTAATCCTTAATGGCCATAATGTCCCATTTATTTCTGATCTGGCCCGAATCCAATATCAATCTTTTCATGACAAACTTCAAACCTACTAGTTTCAAACCTTGAAACCTCTTCAATTATTGATAATCCTCCGAGGCGTCTGAAAAGAAGATGGCCTCGTGATCTTCTAAGTTGAACTCGTTATTTGAGTACTGCCACTGGGTGGGTAGTTTCTCTACTTTTCATTTCATGTCATTGTATACATTTATTCTATTTGCTGGATGTATTAATATAATACAGTTGTAAATAACATTGAATAATTATTTAAAAAAATGTTTTGATAATATATTTCTGTAGATCCCTAGAACTTCAAGAATATTCTGTGGTTTATTTTAGGTACCAGTTCTAGGTATTTATCTAGTTTACTCCTTATTTTGAACGAAGCTGAAATTTAATTTCAACCTAACGTCTCGGCCACAAATTATATACTTTTAATAATGGACTGAAGTATTTATGATTCTCGCTTTAAGCCATAAGAGCTTCCATGAAACCATATGTTGCATAGCCAGGGGGATATGATAATTTCATCACAAAATTACCCTAGTCCATTTGGACATTTACTAAACTCGACCAACACGCTCTTGGCTCATTTTTTCGTTCTCAAATTATGTAAATACAATTTATGCTCTTTTATTATTTGTAACATAACCGGATCATGTCTATTTGGTCAAACAGTTTATTCCTTTTTTAATCTTTTTTTATAACCGATAGAAGTGCAACAATCAGCGATACTCTTGTTAATATTTTAGGTTTGGAAAAGAATATTCCTAGTATCACCTCATCCAGTCTTTATTAACCTATGTAACTCGAAAGATCTCTCATCCACCTTTTTAGAATTTCCTTGCAGTCACGACAGCTTTAGTGCTATATTTCAGCCTTCAGAAGTATATGTTGGTTGTAAAGCTGCAGAATCGCTTATATTTAAGGAGCTTTTGAAATTAGCTATTAAATTTTGGATTGTAGATTTATAAAAACATTTTCCTTACACATGTGACTTATATCCTCCTGATGTTTGCACCGCTCGTCATTGCAGGTGTCTCCTTTCTGTCTGACTGGTCCTAATATCCTCCTCAGGATCTTTCTGTATTTGATCTCTAGCTTCCTCAGTACTTGCGATAGTATTAAGGTATTATTTTGGTGAAAGTGGCTCAGTGGCTGATCGCTGATGTTTGTAGTTGCCATGCCATGACATTTGAGAGTTGTCGTCTCGAAGGTACTGGGTTCAAATCCCCTGGGCTGGGCTGGTTGGGAGTCATCTAGGACAAGTCACCTTCCTGCACAACTGTTGTCCAATAAACAGTGCAGTACCTACCGTGTATCTTTATATATTTTTAAATAAGTTATCTTAGTTGGTATTCTTTGTATTTTTCTTTGATTTTTTTTTGTTTTTTTTTACTTGGAATAAACATTGCATAGATAGGTAACTATCAATAGTTTCTCTCTCAATAATTATTGTTATTTTATTTATTTTACTCTGTTTTTTTTATTTAATTAAATATTGTCATTGGAAGTAATTCGGATTTTTTTTCATTATATTTAAAAAATGATTTCTCATCTGTTAATAGATATTAATTATTAATTAATTAAATGTAATTATACTCTAAGATATAATTCTTTTATTGTTATTTTTAAGGGAGTAATAAATAATAAATAAAGACTATTATTATTAGAATAAATAATTTCTATTATTATACCCAAAATAAATAAAGACTATTATTATTATGTATTGAACCCCAGACCCTCCACAGTTTTAGTGGTACAGGTTTTACAGGGTTTTTGATGAAATATTCAGACGATTCTGGTTTTTAGTCAACTTTTTAGGAATAGTTCCTAAAATTTTACGAATGAGAATGATTCGAGCAGTTGGGAAAACATATGTGTACTCGTATTTATGTTAAAAAAATTATCTTGTAAAACTAAACAACAAATTCGTTGTTTATAATCTGAATATTTCGGTTTTTTATTTTATTTGTGCGGACTCTGATCAAGACCACTTGATAGGGACTTCATTAGATATTCGGGTAGCTCTGTAATATGGATATTCTCATTTACAGATATCACGAGAATGATTCCCGAACGAATTAATTGATTCTTCTGATTGAATTAATAAATTAATTGCTAAGCGATAAAGCCCTGATTGCTCTATCGAAGAGATGCTGATATATTACTAAGTATTAAAGTATAAGAAAGTATTAGAAGCGAGTCCTATCTTATCCTCCCACACTCTCCTACAAATTGCCGCCGCCATACATCAACCTCTCTCCCTCAGAACTCCCTCGATAGAGAGCGCTGCATGCGTTGGCTATAAGAAATATATCGAGTGATAAATAGCTAAAAAGCTAGTTAGGCTCTAACCGAAAATAATATATCAAATCACCTTTATTGCCAAATTTATCACCTCTCCCTAGTTGGC
Source organism: Troilus luridus (assembly GCA_964056705.1). Taxonomy (NCBI): domain Eukaryota; kingdom Metazoa; phylum Arthropoda; class Insecta; order Hemiptera; family Pentatomidae; genus Troilus; species Troilus luridus. Next base: position 117,445,596 of record OZ057413.1, on the reverse strand, counting down.
TCCTATGAGACCAAAGTACTCCCGTGACGTGTATGGCCAATCTGTTTCATTTATGGAATTTATCATATTCGTCTTCAGTATTTATTTTTAATTAAAATTTATAGCTGCTATGAAATTTCAATTTTTTTTTTTTAATTCTTTAAAACACATCAGGAGTGGAGGAGCCATCTTACGCCTCAAGTCCCAAGAGACCGGCTTTGTAATATAAATTATGTATTCTGTTAACTGCAATGGAGTTTCCTTGCCAAAGGTCTCGAGTTTAAACCCGGCTATAGCAGACACTTATCAAATCCGTCAACGCCCGGGAATGGGTTCTGTGGGATCTGGAGTGCCTCCTGGCGCTCACATAGCCTATACAAAGTGGGTACCCTTACTAGGGGGAAACATGGCGGTTTCGCGTCATCTGGGACAAATCTCATTTCCTACCACGAACTGAACCCTTCATGGGTTGTTGTGGTACTGCTTAACTGCGTGAGTCGTGGATCACCTCTTGGGCTCACCTAGTGTCTATAAATATCTCATAAAAATCACTTCCTTGCATCAACTAGAAGTTATAATCCCCTCTATATTGTTATATTTTTTTTTTTATTATCGTCACCGCATATTCCGGAAAGAATATAAATCAAGAAGTTGCATATAATTGAATTTCCGAATATCCAGATGATATCAGAATTGTCTAAAAAGTTACCAGTGAAAAACTACTATTATTTAAAAAAGCTTGTTAACCAAAAAGTTAAATAAAAGGACACACTCGATTGTAACTTCTTCACCAACCAACATAGTTAGCTAAGTAACCGATTAAAAGACCAAGCAGTAAGCAGAGTATAACAGATATACGTGCTTTAAAGTGCTCAGTTTTCTGCCTTCACACATTTTCTGTATGAGGCTAAAATAGACAGCTAAGCGGAGGAGATATTATTGTATATTATGTATTTTATATATCTAGATATAGTGATTCGTATTTCATAATTGACTGGGATTTGAAATTTTTGTTTATTGAGGCTCTAATGAACACAGAAATAATAATTGTTTAACTGAACATTCCTTTATTTTGATTTTAATTTCACCTCATTCAACAATTATCGTTTGTAGTAATGTTAATAAATTATTTATAACACCAGCGTGATTTCCTTTCAAAGAACTTGTTCAACTTTTATAATGTTTCGACGAATTCCCTTTCATTCTTTACAAATTTAATTAATTGATCATAATTTTCATCGTTTCATTAATTTTTGTCAATTCCTGTATTATTAAAAAATGAATTTATATTTTTAATGATGTACATCATACGTTTTATAATTATAAATTAAAATTTATTGTATATTATGTTTATTTTTTGCCTCTCTGCCGCATTAAAGTAGATATATAGATATTACCTAAAGCTTTGTTTTTGTCTACCATGAGGCTGTTACATTAACAAATCGAAATGTAATTTGACAGAGTGTGGTGTCCATTAGTAACATTGCCGTTTGTAATCAACTGCTGCTCTCGGCTCTATCACACTCCCTTTATCGGTTCTGTCGTTTCGAGGCCAATGGCGCTTCGTCTTCAAAGGTCACTTGGCGAAAGATAAACAGTTAAAGTGCGATATCGAGCTACTAAGTAAGTACTTCGATGTCCACTTTAATTACACCTGTGTAATCAAACTGTAACAGTTTCACTAGTGTATTCTTTCTTATTGGTATTCTGTTATGTTCCTGGTTGATGTTGCCCGTTTTTAACTATTCGTATTTTTTATTAGCATACCTTACATTTTACTCTTATTAGTTAGAATAAAAATGCAATGATATAATGATAAGCCACCTAACCGGAAAAGTTGATATCGATACCACAAATAGCTATATCGCGATCCTCTCGCCTCTGGCGTTTAACTGTCAGCTTATTGCTTATTAGCATTTCAGGTATTCGTTTGTTGCTAAACTCAACCACTTTAGAAGCCCGTCTAGATTCTCGCAATATTATCATCGGCTTTAATAATACGAACAACATTAACTCCGAAATTACGTTTTGCGACATCTGCAATCCTTCTGTTCATCCGTCAATGTTACGACCACTTTTCACACTGATGCGGACTAGTTGAAGAATAAAAAAAAACTGCAACAATAAACCCATGAAGGTTCTTGAGTTCAGTACATGTTAATGACTGGATTGTATCTAAGAAAACGGTTGTGCATGGAGGTGGTTTGTCCGAGATCACGCCCGACCGCCAGGTTTTCCCCCACCTAAGGGTATCCACTTTACAGAGGATGGCTGAATTAAAGGTCTAATTAAATAATTGACCCCTGGAAGGTCTTTGATTATCAAAAGGTTAAATAAATTATCTGTCACTGCCGGATTTGAACCGGGAACCCTCAGCTTAGTGCTCTACACTCTGAGGTATCTTGTTCCCACTGCAAGGCTACTAGTATTATAAATGATTGTTTTGAAGTTAATTTTTTATTATTTATTTTAATAATAAATGGTTCACTATGTCTGGTTCTTTTCCTAATTGTTTTGTCTTGCACTCCAATTAAGGAATTCCGTCTGTTATGTCACAGTTGACGTCATAAAAAAATAAACAATTTCACCTCTTAAAGGTTTCGAAATTACCATAGTCACAAAATACTTATTACCTCTTATATCTAGAGCTGTAACTGGAACTAACTAATGAAGTACTCATTTTTTTTTGTTGAATTTATTATTTATTTTAATTTATTGTTCTTTTGATGGTGATTATTTTAAAATATTTTTATTTGAAGAGAAAAGATTTATCCTGGCCGGGATTCGAATCCTGGTCGTCGTCATCCCTAGTGGACTGCTCTAAACTACTGAGCTACTAGGGGTCATATTCAAGCCAGACAAGTACCCGGGTATGTTCGAATCCCGGCCAGGACAAATCTTTTCTCTTCAATATAAAAATATTCATTTTTTATTTTAACTTATTCAATTTTGTTATTACTTATACCCAAGAAGAAGTAATATGGATATATTAGCGGTTAATGCACTGTAAATATGTATGCATGTCACGTGAGATAACAAAGTAATACAAATTTAATACTAAACTGATGTGATGCCACCGTTGTACAGAGCTGGCAATAAAACAAACTTGACAATGACAATACTAGTGGTTTCTGTCGGAGAAATTCTTTTGTCTAAAAAACAAATAAATGGTTTATATATTTCGGGACTATATTTCTTTTACATGAATATATACTTATAATTTAGTGCAAAATTTCGTCACTTAGTGAAAACAATTTTTTAGACAAGATTTTAAAGAAATATAAAAAGGCAGGCATAATATTTCATAGTTTAATTGATACTTGTTCTAAACTAATTATATAAAATTGTTTGATACATTTTTGTTGTCCTTAGGAATTTTTGACTAACATAGAACAATAATTAAATATTATAGAACTAAGTATTAGTTTCTTTTTAATAATAACTTATTTCAAACTCATTTTGTCTTTCACTAATAACCCGATATTCATTATATTTCATAATAAAGTCATTTATCGTTTAATTTCCTTATGTTTCATAATCTTCTAAATTTATTTTCACTCTTGTTAATCCTTATTAATTATTTCATAATTAAACTTTCGTTCGTTGTATTTCTTTCTTTTTCTTTCAATAACTTGTTATATTTTCTTTGTTTCTGCACTATTTAAATAGTTTTTCTGGTTTGTTTCTCAGCCCTAACTATTGCCTAAAAACAAGACTGAAATGTTTTCACATTAAAAATGAGTCAAACTAATTTCTGTAGAATTTTTTGACTGCACCCCCGACCATTTAAACATTTTTTAAAGGTGTATCCAGTGATTTCCATATCAAAAGTTAAATAAGTATGAACATATAATGAGAATAATAAAATGAGAATATTAATGTACACTGAGACAGTTAAAACTTTATTGTTTATATCAACATTGTATATTTATTTAGTTCCAATGAAATCCAACTGTAGAACTCTCTTTAACTCTTCAAAGCGATGGTTATTCTATTACTCACTTTGATGATATCACATGCTATAATCTATATTCTCTGTTTAAATTAATTTAATTCACTCAATATTTAAATTTTATTATATTTTAATTAATTGCCTCGTTAATGATTGCCTTAAATTTTTAAAATATGAGGAACGTTCGGGGCTAAAAATAATAAAAGTAAAATAGAAATATGAGAAACAATTACTCGGTATTTATTTATTTAGCTTGGTCTTACACAGACTTAAGAAAAGTTAATTAAACGCAACAGCTATCCTGTGTTCTCCCAACGTCACTTGTTTGATGAAGGAAAAAATATATATTGTTCCTCCTCTGAGCCATGTGCTGAGATTTTATTGTCTTGTGAGCCCTTTGTTTTTTTTCTGATTCTATTTGTTTTTAATATAAAGTGGCCTCTTGTGTATTAATTTTGTTTTATTACTAAAAGTATAATTTAGGAGCTTCCTTGCCTTTTTTCATCGCCAATATAAACTCAGAGTTTCATTGCCATTTAGTAATTTCGTCTGAAATAAAAAAAAAAAATGGTTATTACAGTGGAAGATAATACTTTCAATCTATTTATAATTTGCAACGGTATCGTTATGGTACAACTAGTAAAGATTATGGATGGCATTTAATGTGATGGTATATAGGCAAGTAGGGAAACTGTTAGTAACAACTTCTAACCGGCACAGCAATTCAGCGCTTTCCGCTACTTTCATCTTACCAATCAAAGGATTCAAAGGATTGCTACGCTTGTTTGAAAGTTTTCCCCTGCAGTTGATCTAGGCCTGAGGTTGAGCTTGTAAACCAAAAGCTCGTTTATTGTCGATTATGAGATGATAAATTCTCTTTTGTATTGTATGTAGTTGCCTAAACCCTCAGTTAAGTTCTTTCCGTTATGCTAACACTAGAAAGGTTAGGAGTACTTTGAAGTGTTTAGATATGAAGAGTGTGATATAAAGGAGATATTGAAGTGGGAATAAAGACAAGGTCAGAGGAGCTTTATTTCCCTTCTTTTTTATCTTTATATCTCTTATATATAGTCACGGAATGTATCGACAGTGATTCAATAAGATTAACTATCCTCTTCGATATCGCTGTAACCACACGTCTCAATACTTAGAGAAATGTAACTTATATGTACTTATGATATGATATTGACATTATTTATTTATCGGATTATTCTCGATAAAGACAGCGTTGGAACTTCATTATAGCACTTTTTTTTATTTTTTGCAACACCTCGTCATTAGTTAACGATTTTTTCCCCTTTCCCATATCCATTTTACTCCTGTATTCTTCTTTTGGTCAAGTTTCGGACCAAATTTTAAATTTTAAATAATTTTTATTATTAATAAATTAGAACTTGAAAAATTTAATTTAACACCTGAGTATGTTATCAAAAAGATGATACACACTGAAAAATGTTTTAATTTGTAATAACAAAATATCCGTGCTAGGGTTTGCGGACGATTTGGTGCTGATAGGTGAAGACGAGGATACAATTAACTAACTTCAGTTTTGACTTGCAACTTTGTTTAATGCAGGTAATGAATAGGCCTGAAAGTAAATTAGATTAAGACAATGTATACGGCTAATAGAAGAATGAATGCAGATTTTGAAATCGTTGTAGGAGGGAATAAGTGTGAACATATCGAGAAGTTTGAGTACTTAAGGAAATCGAAAAAGCGCGAAAAAAGACGGAGAATTCTTGTTCTTATGCAGTCTCAACATTATAAGCTCACATATTTTGTATCGGAATCTAAAAATGAGAATTTATAAAATTATAATCCTACCAACCCTTCTTTAGGGGTGTGATACATGGCGTGTAAAGAATGGACATCATCTTAAAGGAAATGCGTGGAACATTCCGTCCGACAAAAGGACGAGAAGGGGCCTGTGGTCTATTGGTTAACGTAACAAACTAGTAAGCCCCAGATCGCGGGTTCGAAGCCCGTGAAGTGGCCCTATAATTTTTTAAAGGAAGTAAAAAAATCCGTAGTTACGCCGTCCTTAGGAAGAGACGTGAACCGGGGGTCCCGAGCCTGTACGATGTCAGTTCCTCGTTAATAATCCCTATCCTAATTAAACCTGGGTAGGCAAAATTTAGAGGTCCCACTCTGGCATCGTCCGATTGGCCTTAGCAGCATAAAGTGACGTTAAATGAACATACAAAACGACGAGCCCGCTGGAGACGGGGCATTTCACAACGTAGAATTGCAGATCTTTCTCCCGGTTAATTATATTGAAGTGATATCATCTCGAAGATCGAGAAGGGCCCTTAAAGCTGTAGGATCTAGTAAAAAAAGTATTCCTAAAAAATTAATATGAGCATGGAAGTGGGAGGATAGCGTTAAGAGAGAAATAACAGATTTGGGTTTCGTTAAGCTTTATTATTAATTTCATTTATAGTCTATAGGTTCCAAGCCTGCCTCTTATATTCAAACTAGACCACCTTTATCCAGATGTGTTTCGAAATTAGATAGATAGATAGATAGATAGATATAAAATGCTCTTTATTAAATTATTTACAACTGTTCTTTTTTTATTTTATTTTCCACATTAGCAACCACAGCATGGTACTTATACCGTCTGCCGGGAGTTTGATTAAACTACTAAACAACAAGAAAACTAAAAAATAAATCAAATTTCTTTTTGACATTAATAATTAAATTCTGAAATTAAAAAATGTCTATAACGACCTGCATTACTTACAAAATTATATAAACCTATAAAATTCTCTCCATTCAGAATATCTATTAATTTTTGTTTTGATATCACCTCATATTTTAAGAATTTTTTTCTATACAATTTTAAGACGGGACACACTGCCAGGAAGTGAAAACTGTTTTCAATTTCTTTCAGATTGCACAGTGAGCATAGCTGTATATTTTGCGAATCAATTTCAAATGGTTTGTAATTTAGATTCAGAAGTTCCCCTCTACATTTCATAACTACGCTCATTTTTTTTGTTGCTTTAAAATGTCTATGGTAATCTATTGTTTTATTTAATGAGCTATAGAGGCCGTGGTGTGTGCCCTCTGCTGCTTTTGCATGGCAAACTTGGATAAAATAATCTTTGTACACCTCTAACATTTTGAACATTTCTCCCTCCCAAGTATCCACGGAGTTTAAAGTTAAATCCAGTCTATAATTTATTTTTTTTTGCAATTTCCCCCCACTCTTTAAACCATGACATGTTTTGTTTTATTATTTCTCTTGCTATAACTGTACATAGCCTATTTTCTTTATAATCTAGTATTTTTAAAATATAATTGGATTGCATTTTTAGTGTGTACATGTGTATTAATTTTCTATTCATTTCTAAGTACACAAAGTAATTTGGGGTATTAACCGGTAATTTAAAATTTTTTTTAATGAAATACCTTTCAACTTTTTCTATTTCCTCAAAATATTTGTGGCCCCAAACTTGACATCCATAGGTTATGACATTTTTAATTGTTGACTCAAATACTTTAAATTTTGACTCTAATGGCACTTCTGGATTTTTGAACAGTTCTCTCCACATCATATTAATTCGAAATTATCCTTTCATGTGTTTTAAGGATTTTACGCATATAAAATTCGGCATATTGTACGTTTATGTTAGCGTTAAATTTACTTATATTTAAATATTAGACATCTCGTTTCACCTGATGTAAGTTTAATCAGGCAATTCTTCTTTGTTTGTCATAAAAATGTTTGATGCCTGAAGCCTAATTGAGTCTCAGGTGGGAAGCTCAGAAGAAGACATCTCGGGTGTTTAACCGCTTAGCGTAGAGTGGAAGGGAAAGAGGCTTGGGAATTTCATCCATCAAACAATAGAGGGACCCTGGAGAGCTTGTTTGTTCCCTTCTTCCAGCTAGGGCAAAGGAAGGGGACAACTGGACCATTTTCATGAAGATAGTTTTATCTTTTCTTACAATCTTGGATTCTTTTATACTAGTAAAAATGTTTTTGTTTTTCTAACAAAACTTAACCAACTAATAAAATTTTACTTATTTCTTACTGTGTTAAACATTAGGTAGTTTAAGTAGCAACAAGCACAGGTGTATTCATTAATATTTTATGACTAAAAGTTGGTTGAATTAACAGCATCTTAAAAGCCAGTTGAAGTTTAATTTGAGCTTCTTCAGGAATAATTTAAATCATAGTTGCCTGCATAGGGCAGCGTCTTCAAAGCGGTTGATTCGAACACGATAGTATTATTAACATTACTTCCAAAACCCTACATATAGTGACTATATATAAACCAAAACATTATAAATTAATATTAATTTTATAAAGGAAGAACTTTTTCGAAGTTGTTATAAGTAAATAAAGGAAGCTTGGTAGGTTAGTGCAGACTGCTGTGCCAACGGCCCCGGGATCACATCCAGATGTGACATTTAAATTATTTAATATTTTGACAGCTCCGGATGGACCCTGTGAGATACGAGACCCTCTCGGAGCTCACCTATCCTCCATAAAATGGATACTCTTAATTAGGAGAAAATCTTGAGAGCATTACCTCGGGCAAATCTCCGCCTGTACATCCGTTGTCTTATGAGATTTCATGATTTGTAGTTTTACAAGTTAAGACAGCTAATGTTATCAAATTTTCATTACATTGTTTTTTTTAATGTTCACTCTACATTTCCTATATTTCGAGATCTCAGGCGTCAGTTATAATCATAAATTTTCATATTGATTCTCTAGAATTTTCCAATTAATAATTCGCTCAAAGTTTCCATTTGTTTAAGTTTAAAAGTTTTATTCAATTTTTTAACATGTTCAGCTTTTAAAAAAGAATTAATTAATTTATAATGAATTAATCAAATTTGAAAAAATGATATTTCATTATAGAGGATTAGATTTGGAATAATTAAAGCCAAATATGAACAAGTTTATCTTAATTTTATTAATTATCACACTGTATGTCCTACGTTTCGGGGTTTAAGGTACCAGTTTATGACTTAAGAACATGTAAGGTGTTTATTGCTCCTGTCAATTATATAACAATTTTATTTTATTTATTAAATTATTTAAATTTAAAAAAAACCTGTACCACTACAACCCGTGAACGGGTTTGGGGTTCAGTACATGGTAGAGACTGTATTGTTTCATGGACAACGGCTCTGCAAGGAGGTGACTTATCCTAGGTCACGCTCAAACGCCAGATTTTCCCCCTTATTTTGGGTACCCTATTTTATAATATTTTATAGAGGCAGGGTGGGCCCCGGGAGGGTCCTAGATCCTATATGATCCATCTCCCGCTGCAAACAGACTAAATAAAAGTCATGGCCTGCAGCGAGATCTGAACCAGGATTTCCGGGATGGCAACTCAGTCCTCTACCACTGAGCCACTCCGCTCCCCAATTTAAATTAAACATTTCATTAATTCTTTATTAAATGTTGACAGTTTATTAAAATATTATCTACTTTTGAGTTTCATGTAGACGGCAAACCGACCTAAGAATCTTTTACATTTTTGAAATAAGGTTAAGTTTGAAAGATTGTCATAAGTAAACTGATCCATCCGCCAAAATTATGATATTCGTGAATATGGATATTAATAAGTTCATAAACTTGGCTTCCTCCAGTAGATATGTGTGTGTCTGTTATCAGTTATTTCGTCCTGAAATACGTCATACTCTATTCAATACATTCTTAAATATGCACTGTTTCTCTTATTTTTTCTAAATCAATTCACACATGTTTTTCACAATCACAATTAATATTAATCAATTATAAACAAAAATGTTCCATGATTAAAACAATAATCTTTTTCCAATATTTTCCTCTTATACGTAGCCTATAACTAACGTTTAATAAATTATCATAAAGAGGATTAGAACTGATCCGTTGCCTGGAATTTCTCCTTGACGGGCAATCCGCTCCGTATCCTACAGTTATGGATCCACTAGAAACTGCTTCGCGATTCCGAATAGATCAACATTTACTAAACAAACGTTCTCAACTTCCTACGCATTTGTGGCTAGGGGTAGAGCTTGCTACTAATTGACCGAAAGGCTAATCCTCTTCTGTGAAAACGCTTAGCAAGATGTAAATAACGAAATTATTTGAGGCTCCCTCGTATCGTCTATCTTCTGACTTTGCATGGAAGAGATGGAAAGGATGTTTTGAGATAATAAAAATAGGAACTTTTTGTTAATCCGTCCTATTTTTTTCAATGGTCTTTTGATAAGCATTGTTAAAAATAACCGGGGCTGAAGTTAATAAATATTACACCAATAAGTAAAACATAATTTTTTTTTACCAACGTTTCGACTTCATTTTAAAACCATCATCAGGGCTTAGAATAACATAAAAGCAGAATAGTTTTGTTTTTATTTTTCGTTATGATCATTTGTGAATTTCTTTTTTCTGACGCACTTGTTTATAGTGACATCCAGGAGTTAGTGACTTGGTCATACTGGTACTTTGACAACATACAAAATGTTTTTTAAAAAATTTTAAGATATTTATTCTGGTAATGCGGACTGTAGTTTATAATATTCTAATAATATGGTTTACTATATTATTAATAACCAATAGGGCCTTTTTAGATTTGTCTGAGGATAGATTATTACGACCGAAATTTTTCAACCCTTTTTAATCCACGTCTGTTGCGAGATATATTATTCTTATTGTTATCAGCTGTTTTAGAAGTCATAGTTTTGATATTTTGTTTCTTAGCTGTGATTTTGGAATATGCTTTACATTTTAATTTCGTTTATCTTCAATTCCATATTATCTTTCTCTCATGACTCCTTTCATTTCTTTTTTTTTTTTTATTAATAATTGCTTTATTGAGAAATAATACACTCTGCCACTATCTTGGGCAATGAATATTAGAGCTAAAAGAGATCATTCATTCCATATGTAAAGAATAAAAAAAAAAAAAAAAAAAAAAAAAAAAAAAAAAAAAAAAAAAAAAAAAAAAAAAAAAAAGTAAACCTGAATAACAAAGAGAAAGAAAAAAAAAAAAAATATATATATATATACATATACATAACAATTAATAAAAATAAAATAAAATAATAATAATCTTGGCCACATTCATATCTATATACAATATTTACATACTGCCCCTGGGAACTCCGAATCGAACCCCTACACCCAGAAGTGGGTGCCGAGGCACAATGCCAGGAGATCCCAGCGCCTCTCAGTCAGCCGCGTCACCAGTCTAGCCAGTGGAGACTGAGTGAGGACGCTAGAGCCACACACTCTCAGGCATGAGTGGAGAAGCTGGCCATTGCCAGCACTCCAGATGTATTTTCATAAGAGATCTCTCGGCCACTGCCGCCTCAACCTACGAGGAGGGTTATAAGGATGGTTGGTACTAGATAGGGATTGTGCCAGGGGGTTAGGAAGAAGAGCAAGTTTCTGGTGGAAGGTTGAGAATTTGGATGGGATGAGATCAAGGACATAAGGGATCTTGAGATCGTGATGTAAGGTCTTGTATGTAACATAAAAGGGAACATTGACTATTGTTCTAAGGACTTTGGATTGAAAGGATTGGATACGTTTGATGTTCGAAAATTTAGTAGTTCCCCATAGTTCAATTCCGTAGGTCCACATCGGTTTGAGAATAATCTTGTAAATTAATAGTTTGTTTTCAACGGAAAGTTGTGATGTTCTGTTCAGTAGTCTATATAACTGTCCGTATCTTCTGTTGAGCTCTTGTCTTTTAAGTCGAGTATGTGGGTTCCAGGTAAGTCTTTTGTCTAGTAGGAAACCCAGGTACCGGACTGTGTCGGAACTGGGAAGTGGTATAGAGTTAAAATGAACTTGTGGACAGGATCTGCGACGGAGGGTGAAGGTGACGTGCTTACTTTTGAATTGGTTGACTTTGATACGCCAATTGGCGCACCAATGTTCGATTAAGGAGAGGTGTCGTTGTAGATGGGCAGATGCCAGTTCTGGGTCTGAATGGGTTGATAGTATGGCAGTATCATCGGCAAAGGATGCAAGGAAGGTATCAGGATCTAAAGGTATATCGGCTGTAAACAAGATATAGAGGATAGGACCTAGGACACTTCCTTGAGGTACGCCGGCCTCGATTGGATAACAAGTGGAGAACTCTGGACCACAGCGGACTCTGAAGGAACGGTTAGAGAGATAGGATCTAAGGATTAGATATAAGGATTGGGGTAATTGGGTTTTTAGTTTGAAAAGCAAGCCATCGTGCCATACCCGGTCGAATGCCTGAGCAATTTTCATTTCTTTAGAACCTGTCATACACACGGTGTGATTAGAAAGAAACAGTGAGATTAGTCTTATTTCTTTTAAATTGTTGATTAGGCTGTTTATATTACAACATATTGCATGCAGTTTTATAAATATTAGCTTTATTTTAGGTAGATATTGTGATTTTAGTTTTATTCGTATATATTAAGTTATTTAGTGGAAGAATCAGACTAAAGACTAGACTTAGAGATCTCGTCAGACTTATTATTTCTTCGTACAGTGTCTAAAAAAACATTTGTATGTTATTTTTTGTATACTTCTTGAATTAGTGTCAATAATCTCGTCCATCCATTCATTCATATAAAATTTCAATGGGATCTGGGACTCAAGCATTCTTATTGATTTATCTTTTTTCGAGTACAAGTAGGACTTGCAGCTTAAATAAATAAGGCATTATGCTAAGAAGGGCAGAGGGAGAGAGGAGCGAGGATGACAGGAGAAGGAAGATGGATGGAAATGCTAAATGAGGGAGAGGACGGCGGGAGGAATGCGATGTAGCCCTTTCGCCCTTTCGCTCCGTCCGGAAATTAAGGTTCCTTAGTATTGGCTTGCTATTCCTCGGAGCTCTCTCTACTTATCCCCCGTAGCCAGATAACTCATTCCATTAATGACCTCCTTTCACGCTAAAACCAATTGGGCCCCCTTCTTAAGGATTAAATCGGATTTTTAAAAAATCTGGATTTACCATATTAAGTAATGTATTTAATTTTCAAAGGAAAAAGGATTTATAATACCGTAATTTTGGGTTAGGTAGAACTCTATTTTACTTTATTAAAATCAATTTTCTAGACAATTTGTATCATTGATCAAACAATGTTTTAAGCACATATTATTCACACATACCTTTACCAAGCAAATTATATTATTCTTTTTTCAAATTACAAATCAGTTTGTGCATTTACTTCCATTTTAAAGTTATTCATTTATGAAAAATCTGCACTAAGTTATTTAATGAAAATTCCAATTTCTCAATCGCACAAGAATCCTTTATTTTTAAAAGGTTAATTTAAAAAAAAAAAATTATAATGATTATATTGAATGGGATAAGGGTCTCAAACAATATTATATATTATTAAAGGATAAATATTATAAATTAAACATAATATGCTGGTTTAACATATTACATAACTTAGTAGTGATCGAGAAAATTGATAAACTTAACTCAATGATTTATCCTATTTAAAGGATGTGTTTTTATAATAAAAAATATTTTAGAAAGATTATATTAGATTTTATAAAAGTATGAATAATATACTTACTAACTTACTTTATAGGCGTTCCGACAAGGGTTGCCTCAACTGGTCAGAGCAGATTTACAAGTCTCCCGATCCTCCCGATCATCGTCCTGGAGTCCTCGATCAGTCATCTCCTCCTGGACTCCCTCCATCCACCTGCTTCGGGGCCGTCCCCGTCGTCTCCTCCCAGGTGGAACCCAATCCAGAACTCGGTTTGGCCAGCATTCAAACGCCATTCTCTTCACATGACCGTACCATCTTAGGCTACACCTACGTTGGATCCGATTCGGTGCGACGTGATTCTATCACATACGATGCTGGGGTGTATACATTATACATATTTTACTATACATTATAGTAAAATATAAATGTATTAAACATAATTAATAAATAATCTCAATTTTATAAATTTAAAGAACCAAATGTTATAACTCTCGATATATTTCAATTATTTGGTTTGCTAGCGACGTCTCATAGTATCACACCGGATCCAATGTAGGTGTAGCCTTAGGCGGCGTGCACCGATCCTTTCATTTGTAGAAATACCCACATCCATCCTCTGTCGAATAATATAAATCAAATTTAAAAAAAAAACATTGTATATAATATCTGTATGTTGTGTATATATAGTGGAAAAAATATAGTTCAGATAAAATATATTTATTTATCTGAAATATGATTTGCTGGTTTAACTTATCGTTTATCTTAGTAGTGATAAAGCTATTTGCTATAGTTTACTCATAATGATTCATCCTTTAAAGGATTTGTTTTCCAAATATAAAAATATTTTATAAAGATTATATTATGTATTATAGAAGGAATATTACTTAACTTGGTAGTGATCAAGCAAATTGCTATAGTCAACTCATGATTGTTACGTAAGTTCAATAAGGGTTTGAGTAGTAATGACGAAGAGTGAAATTGAGACTAACTTGGGTTGTTTGAGTAATGGATCTCATGGCAGAAGGATCTGTCATACGGTTAATAAACAAGAATTGTTACTTCAATTGAAACCTTAAGTGCCTTAGACCTTGTATCAATGGTTTTTAGCTACTTTTGCCCAGATTTTGATTTTAAAATTACAACCAATGCATTCTTGACCTTCTCTCAATTTAAATTAAACTTTTGTAAAAGTAATAATATTAACTATTAGTAAATAACAATCTTCAAAATTATTGTCGCTGTTTACACAGATTTTATTCTGATTTAAGATTCACTTTTTTTTTTTTCCGTGTCACTGTTTGATGGTTTAACAGGCGTACAAGGAACTCATGTCTTGTCCACATTAGGTATGATAGATTTTATTTTCTATACTTCGCTCTCTGGCTTAAGGTATACATATAGTTATCACACATAGCAAGATTTTCTAGATTAAACAATCACAATTTAGTAATTTAATTATTTTTGTTTACGATTGAGACACTATTTGCCACTATAACGATAGAGTAGTTCGTTTGAACCTTTTTTCCTTTTTCTCCCTGTCGCTATCACTTGTTTCCTCTGTTTTTGTTTTCTTTCCTGCGTCCAAATTTCATAATATAAATATCGCTGGCTGCTTTGTTTTTTTTAACTATAGGTTTAATGGCTTCTTTTTCAGATATATATATTTTGCAAATTTGGCCATATAGGTTTTTAGTTTCTTAGGGCCAGTCTTAATGATTGTCAGGAGCTTGGTATCAATGGATGTTTTTAATCCAACGTTTTCGTCTTGTTCTTGTGATAACTCTACTATTTTATAAATAACTGTTATTTTTATTTATGTGCGTTTGTACTTTTGAACATCTTGGCCTATTCCTTTTTATCCTCGTAAACGATTTGATACTTCTTCTTTTTTAAAAACCCGGATTACTTTCTTAAGGTTGCTTAGCCGCTATAGACGGACGGAGGTAAGAAAGAACAGGAGAGGGATAATATTGTTTGAGGAAGGGAGGGCTCAGTGTAAAGTAGCCCTTCTTAACAAGGCCCTAACAAGGGGCACTTAGCGCCTCGTCCTCATCCAGGCGTCTTTGTCAAACAGAAATCATTCGTCCTCTCATCCTTCTCATTCCCTCATCTTCGCCTTTTACTTCTTTCAGCCCTCTATGTCTGGTAATGTTTGACAATTATCCATTACTATAGTATTGAATCCAATCGAATATGCTTATCTTCGATAGATTTAAGGTTAAATGGCTTGATTGTTAAACTGAACATTGGAAGAATCCCTTAAACGAATAGAATTGCAATTAAAAGAAGATATGCCTAAAGAATGGTATTAATGCTTTCCTTGCGGACAACACACAATGACTGTAGAAAGTGTTTAGTGGCATCGAATCTAAGTGTACCAGGATCGTTTTACAATTACAGACAATTTTTATACATCTTGCTACTCTTACTTGTATGCTAACTTTTTAGATGAGAAATATTAGTTCTCATATATATCAAATAGTCTGCTATGTTAGATGTAATAAAAGGACTAGAGTATCTCTAGCGCTTTCAATTTCTTTAGGTCAAGAAATAAATAAAAAATCCCTTACCAAACTTCCGTTTAAGACGCCCTCTTAGGTTAGGTAAATGCTATAGGATATATTAGTATGTTTATTAACTCAATTGTTATATCTTCTTTGATTATTATCTATTCATTAAAATTAGCCAATGTCTGTTGTTTTGTTTTGACCTATACGAAATTCTCTACACGTCAATGTTACTAATTATGAAAAAAATACCAACGTCCTGCACCTCATTGTAACCTTACTTTCTGGACGTACTTCGTGTATATTGATTACTTTAATGTAAATATTAATTATATTAAAAAGCTAGAGTACTGCTCAGTTAATTTCAGTTTTTACTCCTCACACTTGTAACCTTCTGGACCCTCGTACCCTAAGGGTGATCTCGAACGAAGCCAATCGGAGAGAGAGATATCTGGTAGAGATAACTGAGCAGAAGATCCCGCGGACTATTAGAGGACATCCGTTGTCAGTCCTATGTTGTTTTTCAGAAAGGAGCTCTGGGAATGGCCCCGGGCCCCATACTTTATCCCCCCCCCCCGAATCCCGTTCAACTTTTATGGCCAGCTTCATCCTTATATATTACGCTTGGCCATAAAAATAAACTATATAAACGCTCTTCATAAAATATTTTTTACATCCCCTGGATCCTTTTTATTCGCAACTAATGACACAGCTGATTTTCCCCTCCTAAGTTGCGATTAGTTTTATTTTATTTCTCTTATTTTATGATCGGGACGTCCTTTTTTTTTATTTCCTTAATGATGGAGTTTTCATGTTTTCGAGTGAAGCAATGGTAGCTAGTTTTATTCTAAGATTTATAAAGACTAGAACACTGTTCAAGATAAGCATGTAGTATATAGTAGTGAAGTATGTTTCTTCCTCGACGTATGTTTTTTTATTATATTATTTAATATACGATTTTATTATATATCCGGTAGTTATAAATTTATAACAATTCAAAAACAATCATATTGATGCTCATTTCAAACATTTTAACAGTTACGAACCTTACGCTATATTTGGGTAACCAAGTCTTTTTTTTTTAAATACTTTTACGGAATGGAAGATCACAGTTTTAATGTAAGTCCGTTGATAATTGAATACTTGGAATTTTTCACGTTTGATTTGAACGATAGTAGTTGGTTTAAAAACAAAAAAAAAAGCGTGACCATTTCGTAACCGGTTACATAAATGGAAATCGTTACCACCGGATCGGGATCGGATATTAGCGGATTTATTATCGTTATTTAACCGGAACATCAACTGATTTCATATCATCCAATCACTTTACGCCTGAATAAAAGTTTATTCGTGACACGCTCTGTTATTATATATGTTGGAGATAATTAAATTCGTTATCATTGCTGCTATTTAGCCATTTTCACCTTATTATGAATAAAGATCAAATAAATAAATGGGAAGGTACCGCATCATGTTTTCTAGAGAACTTTTCACCTTACAACTGCTCATTTAGTACGATTAGATTAACTTCACCAATAATTTCCCAAAGAGAATAACGACGAAAATGAGAGAAATTTATGAGTAAAAATTAATCCTATAAAATTAATTGCTAAGAAACAACAAAGGTGCCGCTGAATTTCAAATTTCCTGATCAGTAACGACCAATTCTCGTGAGAAACTATGATGAATTTTCATTTTCTATGTCTTGGGGAAAATTAGCATTTGCAGACCTTGTGAGAAATCGGTCTTCGATATTGTCATTATACTTTACATGAACATAATTTATACAATCTACAAAGAAATCATGATTAAGAGTTTTGACTTGTTAATAGTACACGGTGTAGATATATCGCACCTTCAAAAGTACGAATTGGTAGAACTAAAAAATTTAGCATGTTTGAGATAGGCCTTCACTGGTAATTGTATTGGTTGATTTTTTTAAGTCAGGAACGACATTTCTGATATTACATTTCCAACATGTTTTTTAGTTGTATCACGTTTGAACTTGGAGTGTCATGGGAATAATGGCGTAAGTAAAAATCAAAGTGTTTCAAGCTTTTTCAATTTTTCTAATGCTTAATAAAATAATTCCAATGTCATAATAACAACAGGAATGCTCTGCTTTTCAATACCTCGATTGAAAAATCATGTTTAGTTTTTAAGTTATGTCGTTGTTTTTTTGAAAGAGCAATTTTAAAATTCTTTAAAAAATCTTATTCGCCGTAGTCACATCTTTAGTCATATTTACTTAATTTTTGTTAAAATAAGTGCTTTAAAAATATTTAGTGTTCATTATTTTTATACAAGATGTAAACGTAAAACTGACTTAACGGCCTATTTGTTAATACCAATTGACTCATATGGGGACATCGATTCATGTTTAATATTTTTGTAGCGAATTTTATCATTTCTTATCGTCATATTAATAATTCTGATATCATGTAAATGTACCTCAGAGGAAGGATATATACCTACATAAAAATCCCATTTAGTGTACTTCATTACCCGGCATATCATACGTGTTTCCAAAGTTCTTTAGTCATCTGTTCGTATATTTTAGCGAGTCCGTTTTGGGATCTTATTTGCCTTAAAATTTTTGTTTCATATCGATACTCCTCGTGTTTTCTCAGAAACCATATTTTTTCATGTTAAAAGAGTTCACAATTCCCTCCAGAAACAAATAAGATGCAAATTATACTTTGGAAAAAGCTAATTTTGTACCAACTTTCAGATAAAGGGAACGGCTTTGTTCTCCTTCATTAGATAAAGGAGTTCATGAATCCTTTTATAATTAACATTAATAAAGGAAAAGAAACTTGTTTTTCTTATATTGAACCTTTTTCCTTTTTTTTCTTTTAATCTTTTTCTTTTCTTTTAAGGGGTAAATCCTCTTTCAACTTAGCGAGTTTGAAAATTTGTTAAAAGTTTTAATGAAACAGTAATTAATTCAAAACCGATGGTTGGCGTGATGGAAACTTGCTCACAGCCCACATAGGAATGCCCTTAACTATATTTTCGTACGAATCGTTAAAGATTAAAACTTGAATCGTATTAATTTCACACACACACATATATATATATAGTTTGTTCTATATATAACACAGATTCTGTTGTCATATGAATGGTAAAAAAATCAGGGGCTTTCTTGGTCTAGAGAGACTCTACGGGACAGGAAACATGGAAATCCTTCTAGCTTGCCATCTATATACTTCAGGAAAATATATATAGCCGATGGTGAGATAAAGCAGATGTTTTGATATATTATAATTGAACTAAAAATAAAATATAAGATAGCATAATGCCATTAAAATAAAATTATATTAATAATAATAATAATATAATGAAAGACGAATCCGCAGGTTCAATGCCGACGCCGTTAATCGTAGTATAAAGCTTCAGTCGAAATAATACCCAAATCAAATCAATTAGATCCTCTTTCAAGTGATCTTCCCACATACGTCTAGTTCGTTTTTTTTGGACGCTCATATCAGCTAACCCCAATAATTTCAGTATCTCATCTTAGTCTTATTCACCCTGTCACTTTAAAATTATATTAACCTCATGCATCCTCAGCGGTTCTACTGAAGACTCGTTCTTATTCGCATCACAATAGCCTAAGACTTTGTTTATCTTTCAACGATGAACACAACGTTGCTAAATGATATCGAAACCGAAAAAGTATTTTTATTTATTAACAATAATTTAATTTTAAAAAATACATGTGAAAATAGAGAAAAGAAAATTATAAATAGAAGTGAAGCGATAATCTGTACTATTTATTTTGAGTAATATGCTTTAGAAGAATTAATTATGAATGACTAGTTATAAAAAAAAAATCTAAAACTTCCCTTTGTACCTATATATTAAATGCACAATTTTCCCCATATTTATTGTGCTTTCTATTCCACCTCATTAATTATAATATTACGAAATCATCTATCTGTTCAAATAAAATACTGTGGTTTTGAGTTTTTTTTTTTTTTTTTAATTCAATATCTTTCTTCAGTCCCAAGTAAATGCGTCGGAAGTTTTTCTCCTGTAACGTTTATTATATGACCTTTCCTCTCTCAACTATATTAAATATTTCTTTTTCTCCTGAATCGTTACTTGACTCCTCCCCCTCCTCTTTTCAAATTGGAACCAGGAGACTCAAAAGAAATCGAGAGAGAGTTTCTTCAGCTCGGGCCGCGATGATTTCTCAAGAGGGAAGCTAGCAACGGTAGAAATTAACGCTGTACGAAGAGAGAATTTCGATACTGATGATTAAAAAAAAAATGGAAATAATTCAAAAGGGTGTTTATATTTTTGATCAACATGGTTTTATTAATGTTATACATTATAATAATGGGGTCACCGGGGGTGTAGAGGTTAGCGTAAAACCTTCTAAACAAAAGCACTCGGGTTCGCAGCCTGGCATGTGGCTTTCAAATAATTTAAAGGAAATAGAAAATCTATATTTATGTGTTTTTTTTAGAGGGCACGTAAAATGCCAGTCTTGAGCCTATGAGGTTTCAGATACCCTTTAAAGATATTATCCTAATGATACTTAGATAGGCAAAATTTTGTGCCCCATTAGCCATAGGTATAAAGGGACATTAAATAAAACAAAAAACAAATTGATAATAATAAATTTGTAATGCACGATATACTGATTATGAAATTTCAGGCCCTTAGACGAATATTTTGGCAGAATGTTTAAAAAAATCATCGCTAAGGTCATGTCTTAGCGACTTCACTCATACTCATTGTGATGAGTGATATTTATACTGTATAAAAAAAAATGAAACTAAATTATACACTTTTCATTATAGCTACAATACTTTTCTAACGTGAATAACCTAATTAAATCGATTTTAAAATTTGAGTTAACGAAACCTCCTTCTTTTAAATGAAGAATTGATCAAACAAAAATTCTAATATACATATGTTACATATATTTCAATACGTATTTAAACAAAATATGATTTATTTTCTTCTTTGTTTAAATTTATTTATGTTTGCAAATATTATTAATTTTTCAGTTCTTTAATTAAAAAGGTTAATAACACTGTTCTGCAAAAAAAAACTTTTCTCCCCTCCCTTGAACAATTTTGCCTGTTTCTCATGTTTTCAGGTGTGCTGAGTCCGAATCCGAACTCAGAAAAATTCTATCACCCTCTGATTTTGAGAGAAAAGAGGTGAAACTTGGAAAAAATGAAAAATTGTATTTGAAAATTATTGTCTTTATTAGAACAGATTTTTTTTCTTTTCAACAATAAAATATAATTAATTGAATCCTGCATGCTATCAGGTATAATACTAGATATGACACAACTCAAAAAATATACACACATCGTCAATGAGTAGTTTTTTTTCTTTTGTACTCTTCCTCCTCTGTCTCCCGCTGCAGTGTCCAGGAGTAATCCGCCAGCATCTTCTCATTCCATTTGTCAGAATATCTTTTTTCCATTCTGGATATGTCTTGGTGGAATCGTTCTCCATGTTCGTCCAAAACTGCACCCAAATTTGGGGCGAAAAAGTCTAGGTGACTATGCAGGAAATGTGTTTTTAAGGACATTTGCATCCCAATGTTTTATATGAAGTAAGCAGTTCTTGGACTATTTTTCGGTAGTCTCTAGATTTTTTGTTTCCCAAAAACTTAGCACATACCTCTCGAAAAGCAATCCAAGCCTTTTTCTCAGTAGTATTTAACTTTGCTTCAAAAGTGAGATCCTTGAAAAACTGAAAAAACACTTTTAGCCATATTTCTTTAACCACTTGTAATATTCCCATCAAATTTTTTTCGTTCAAATATACTTCATTGCGCTCAAAATCATCGGGCTTTTGAATTTTTTTCACTATGTTTTAATGCCGAAAAAAAATTCGTCAAATCCACAAAAAACTCACCTTTTTGGATAAAAAACTAGAATTTCTCAGGAAACTGTGCGTGATAGACAAAATCTGACTTCAAATTCGTGTTCACCACATCTGATAACAGTAAGAAAGCATGTTTTGGTTTGAAGGAGGATTTTCGTGCAGAACAGTGTAATTAGATATTGATGGATATTTAGTAATTCGTTCTACATCAACATTTTTATTATCATTTTACTAGTGTTATCTAGTAATTAAATCCTGTCCTCAAAAATATATCGAGGTTACCTAAGTATTCCAGTCAATCTGTGATGAAGTCAGAAATCAAAGTTTAATAATATATTATCACCCTCTATAATATATTTGACTATAACTATTATAATATTTAATAATATGAGATAAAAATAATTTATTGTATTAACGAAGTAATCCGATCCGATTCAATGACCACCTCTACAGAAACTTGTATCAATGTTAAAAGTGTTTTTTTTTAATAAGGACTGTTTCAAAGACCTATATCCTAAATATAAGGTATTTTAGAACAAGGTGTCGAAAATCTATATCGTGTTAATTTTCGTATAGGTGTCTGAAAACTATATATTAGACTGTTGTTATGCATAAACCTTTGTTTTTTAAACATCAGAGGATAATATTCTTATATAAAACGTCTTTTTAACATGTTTATTCAAGAAAATACTTAGAAATAAATTTCGCTTATTTTAATTAAGTGATAATTCAAAACAAATTTGAGTTTTATTCATATTGTTTGAGCGCACTCAAAGCCATTCCGCCTCGTAAATCGAATAAGGATATTTAAGTTTGTCGAGAGCTTAGGATTTTATTTATAGCCTGAATTTCTGTTACTTTAGGGAACGGAATTGGAGAAGAAATTATCAGAGCCCTTGTCTCCTTAATGAAATTTCAGGACGTCTTCTCCGCCATCTGGCATTGTATTAACCTTCTTTTATATCCCAAGCTCTTCTCATGTAATGTTCAATGTTTTTCAGACCAGTATAAATGTTCATGATGTACTAGGGTATTCTTTGCAATAGAAAAAAATCTTTATTCTTGTTGACGTTACATAAGAATAACCTCTCCTACGATCCGGAAAAAAAACCACCATAAGGACTGCCGACAGAAGTGAAAACTGAAAACATTGGAATAATAGTATTTTTTAAATATTTCTAAACCAATCATGGGTCTGAATTTTTAAATTTCAAATTTGTAAATTTAAATTATTAACATTAGTCTCGTTTTCCCATATATTGCCACTCCAAACAATAATTATATACATTTCCTGGTAGTTTTTTTATTCATCAAAATATATGATGGACTGCAAGATAAAAAATATCTATACAGAATATCAATAATTTAATTTAAATAATAATTAATATACACTATATTGTATACAGTATATTTTTTATACCTCGTATTTCTAGATATGTTGAATGTTAATGAACTTTATTTTCATTTTTACCATTACCTTCATCGTTAAGTTCGACAATACTAAGATCATTTATTTGCACAGTCAATCTTTTCATAAAACAAGACATTTTTTACATTATTATTAAAGACATCAAAGTTTGGTTTTTAATGTAATACCTATTGTATTTGACCATGGAAGAAAGTTAAGTTCCAGGATTTATATATATTTGACTTTTAAATCGTTTGACCTCAAGGTATCTATGCTTATTGTTATTAGTTATTTTTGACAAGTTATTTATTATTGTATTTTAGTGTACTTTTATTGTTTTTACAGTAATGATTGGACTTGTAAATTTTAAAGGAAGTTGGATGAAGAACTACTTAAATTGAAAATGACAAGGAAGTGTCGAAACGTTTTTTAATCATTTGTTAATTTTTAATAACAAATTTTGACTGGAATAAGGTTTTTTCTTCATTATTAAATTATATAAAACAAGAGATTTAACTGTGACAAATAAATTTTCGGAGAAACGAAAAATTGAACTGGTTATTGATGTTTTAAGTTATTATTTGTATTAGTAGCAGAATTATTAAATGACATTTTTATTAAATATAATTATTCATATATCAATCTGATTCTAACCTTTAAACTAAAGACGATTAAAACAAATTGTGTAACTCATGTAGCTAGGCGTCGCCAGTCTCAAGCATGTTGCTGACGCGAACCCACAATATTTTCCTCTACCCAAAGTTGCTTAACGGTGCTAAAGTTTTCACTTCAAAGTGATATAGATTAAATCCAATGATGTAGATATCGAAATAATTAAAATAAACAAACATTATACAAACGAGAGAGGTAGGAAAAATAAATACTTGTTTAAGAATATAAACGAATTAATAATAAAATGGAAAACTGGACGAGTGAGACAGAGATAAAAAATAAAAACATTTACAAGAATATGTCATCCCAGTCAATATTTACGTTTAGAATGTACATTCCTAATATAACTGTTACTTTATGGAAGGGATACATTGTCACTACAAAAAAAAAAAGTCAAAAAAAGAAATATAATAAAAAAAGATACAATGATATACAAAAATAACAATAACAAAAATTATTTTCGTAAGTAATATAAGAACTATTTATTATTTTCTTAAGAGTACATAGACGCATACCTGAGAGCTCAATTTTTTTTTTATTAATTATATAATTCCAATATATAAATAATATTTTTTCACACTTCATATTATTGCTTCTATGATATATTTTCTATATGTTTTTATATTTTATAAACTGTTGAGTACGCAGTTTAAGATATTGACTTTAGAAAGCAATGAATACATTTTATAATTACTTACAGATTCATATATAAAGTTTTTTCAAATAGTTTTTTGATGTTTTAAAAGAATCATTTGGCAAAAAGAACCTTGAATTTTACAGTTGACATTTTTGAAATTCTTGAATTATACTTGTTATTTTTTACATGGCTTATCGCTGTACATCCTTTTTAAGAACCAATTACTATTTCAAATATAGACTCAGAATCCAAAAGAAAAATATAGAAAAAGTTGATAGCTGAGTTAATTGAAATCCTTCTACTTGTTAAGAAAATATTCCTTTAATAATGGTGATATTTTAAAATTAATTTTGTAGAATTACAGAAGCCCTGTTGATCCAATGGAATGAAACTAATAAAATAATTGCCTAAATAGTATAAAAAATTGTCTTTGCAATTTTAAAAAATAAAAGATGAAGGCAACAAAAACGAAAATACCTAACATCGTTGTGCCATTATATTTATTGTAAATTAAAATCAGCTGTAAAAAAAATCATGCCTTAAAATGTAATAACACTCAATACAAAGCAGCACATTATGGAGAACTAGCAAACTACAGAAGCATTTATTTATAGGAGTTTTGGAAAATTTAAAAAAAATATATATATATATATATATATATATATATATATATATATATATATATAATATTTTTTATTATCTTTACCGGGTTTAAAAAAAATCATTTTACCCATTATCCGCTACCCTGCATATAATGAATAGCATAATAATGATAACTTTTATATATTTTTTTGATTGGTTGGACATCTATTGACATTTAATTCTGGCTCTAAAAAATGAATAATGTTTGGATAATACATCTTTGTATTTTTTTCGGACTGAAAATAAATTTTCTCAAGCTGAAAGCCTTCTCATAACTCCTCGGGCAATTTTATCGCTTTCCGATTGATTAATGAAAGATTTGATGTGTTGAGTTGGCTCGGTTGATAAAGCAAGGGAATATTCGTCCCTCGGGTCCCACCGTGTTCACTCCAATTGAATCTTCAATTGAATGGTTATTCGCTATGTCGGTCCCTACCGGCTAGTTCAGTGGCTGTCTGCTTATAACTATATTCTAATTGCTTTCTGTGGTTTCGAATTGTATATATTCAGAAGTTTAGAAGATTTATTTTTTAATAATTCAAAATGTCATATTTTTATGGTAAATTTTTAATTTATATGGAAATTGAGTCATCCGTTCTAATAGAAAAAAATGCGGATTACTTTTCCTTTATTCTTCTAGAACTAAAATGATAGTACCTCGTATAAATTTTAAGTTTCGGACGCGAAGTAAATGTTTTTCAAATGTTGTACCATGTTGTAAAACATTAAGTGTTTGATGGATGAAAGAAAATGATTTTTTTCTTTAAACTGTTTATTTATTTTTTGCATATGTTGGTGAATTAAATTATAAAGCACATTGTGAGCATAGGATATTTTAATTATCACGCTTAAAAGCAGAATAATTTGTTAAAAATATTCCTGTAAATATTTATTAAATATAATGTTCCTGCAGCGCTATCCAATAGTATTTTTTTTTAAATTCCTTTTTACAAACATTTATCCAAATATGGCGCGTTTTTAAATCTATTTCTGTTCTATAGGTTTTGTTATAAGCACATTCTCTTCTGTTTCAAGTGCATTTTCCTGACCTTATTATTTTAGAAAATCTTTTTGTCTTTTCAAAAGTAATTAGAATTATTATTTTTTTGCATTCATGTGAATATGCATTCCAAAACGTTCTTTCCCTTTCCTACAAATCGCTTTTATAATTAAAATATCTGAATTAGTTTATTGCAATCGATAGGAGCGGGTTAGCTCAGATTGTAGAGCGCTGATTTTGTGCGTCAAAGCTCCCGGTTTCAAATCTGGCTGGAACAAAAATATTATTTAATTTCTCTACAGCCAAAGATATTAGATAGATTTATTTGTCTGGGCTGTAGGATCTGGATACCTTCCTAGGTCTCATCGAGGCTCTATAAAGTAGAATAGCCATTGAGCGAGATTTCGGTCAAATCACCTCCCTGTACACGTCCTAGAAACAGTTCTGACTGTACCATTCACTTAATCCAAAACCTTTCTAGTGGTTTCTTTCCTTTTTTTTCATTAAACCAATGAATAAAGATAAACGAACTCAAGTTGAAATTTCCATTAACTTCAACCCGTGCGAGTCAAATCTAATATACCGTATTATTTATCGACTCCGTACAACAAATAATGAAGATAAAGTAAAAACATTATTTATTTTAATGAAATATAAAATATATGATTTTTTTTTTACTCCTCTGCCAATTTTTACAAGGGCTTTTGGGACGTATAATATTGAACCTCATAGACAAGTTTTGGGAGAAAAGAAAACGTTACATTCTTTTATTCATTATTCCTTTAGGAATTAGTACTGATTAGTTGGTTAGGCGTAATGTTCTATTATTGACCACCCTTAACTAAGAAACATGGAAGGGCTGATAATTGAGAAACTTGTAATGACTTGTTCTAGCTCTAATGAGTTGGATCCTAAATGCTATTTTGCTACACTTTCAAAATTAAAAAAAAATATATAGATCGAAATATTAAATCTGTAATCAATTCCTTTTTTGCCCAAATAATTGGAATTTTCTTTCTTTTTTAAAGTAAGGAAGCATTAACTCGCTGAGATGTATGTTGGTCACAACAAGATGTGGTTCTACGATAGTCTAAATTCGAATGATGATGTCGAGGATCCTGAAGAAATCATTGACGCCGAATGCTATGATCATCTGTAGTTTTGCATTCTTATTTGTTTTTACTGTGTTTCTTCTTGAAATAAACCAATTATCTAGAAAATCCTTATTCAATGCTTCCTTACTTTAAAAAGAAAGAAATTTTCAATTATTTTGGCCAAAAAGAAGTTAACTACAGAATAAAATCAACTATAGAATAGCAAATTTGACGAATTTCTAAATGGAATTTGGCCAAAACATGTAGTGGTAGGATACATATAATTGGACGAAGTCAATTTAAATACATTAGGCGATTTAAATACATATTTTACCAACAATTATAAAAACTGGAGTTAAATCGTTGTTGCTGCAAAGCCTAAAATGAAATTTTAGTACTATTTTGTTGGTTTTGGTATTTTGTCTTTAACTAAGGCCTGTGATTGTTTTCACTAAGATGCACGTGTTAAATTTAATAAACAATGAACTTTTAAGTATAATGAAAAAACACATTGTACGGGCTACATTTTTTTTCTTTAACTTTTTTGCTGTAAAGCTAGATTTCTTGTCATAGTGGTCAAGTTTTTGTTTTTTATCATTTCTCTGGCTCTTGATGCCAGTTTTGCGGACACCTGCCAAAGTGCTATCAGGGTAAACTCTTTAGTGTGCTTATTTTATTTGTGATTTTTTTATGTGGTCCTGTCAGTTGGTCGAGGTTTTCACTGGAAAAAATATATGCATTCTTTTATTGTCGCTTCTACGTCTCATGAAAACAAGAAGATGATAACTAAGGGTTGTCCACCACCTCGCACAAAAGGATGTACGGCCGTTCATAAACCTCAGATAAAAAAAAACACCATTCCAATGAGACACAAAGATTATACAATAACAATTATTTTGAAGAAGAAATCTGGAAAAATCCGTAAGATATAAAAGTCAAGTGGCAAAATAAAAAAAATGAAACCATAAATGAAAAAAGCCAGCTTACGTTTAGAAAATTGAAGAAAATCGGTCCACTTACTTTTTTCTTTAAATAGTATTTCTTTTATTGTAGGATAAATCACGGGAGAAAATGACTTGGAGATCTGTCAGAACTAGGGGATGTAGTACCACGCTTTCTCTCGTGTGATTTGTTAAGATACTTAGGTCTACACGAAAGAAATTCAAGAGGGAAAAAAAGGTGCGCTTTCAGACAAGGAATTTGTTATTTTTCGGTCTCGATATTACTGAGCTCGCGAATTTCGTCCCGATATTAATTAAAACATCATCCTTAAAACGCTTTTTGGGTGTGGGACATGGTCGTTAACATTAAAGCATGAAGATTTTTTGTCTGAATGTATTTGGAAATTAAGTATTGATCAGAATATTTGGTCCGAAATGTGGGAATTTCGGAGAATACACAATTCGGAGTTGAAGAAGTTGCAGATGATTAATAATATAGAAATAAATTCATCGCAAAGGTTGAAGTGGGGTTATAAAATTTTTGGTTTACTAGCAAATGATGTTTTTAGATTTTTTAATAAACTCTATGGTGACTGGTAAACAAACAAAAGTGGGATCATGTTGAAAGTGATGTCAATGCAGTTAGGGCAGTAATCTATTCAGGGAAGGTCGTAAGCGGCGGTGGTGCCATCGGCATCGAGCCATCTGGTTCGCTAAGCCTTATTATTATTTTAACTAAGGAGGTGGTACTCGATCTACATCTATTTACACAATGTTTTTTGTTTATATTGTAACTGTCATTTAACTGATTAATCCTTGGAATATTAATTTCTTCGGGCTTGAATAATTTTCCTCATTTTGGGTCTGTATTTACGTGTAATGGTGAATCTAAATAAAAACTAAAAACCCGGCGGAGGTGAAAGAGGGAGACATCCCAAGAGAACCCTAACGCCGCTGGGACGGGCCCGGAGGAGTTGGTAATAGATTGCCTTCGGAAGGAGTTGCACTTCCAATAACTCAGCCATCCTCTTCCTCCGCTTTCTTATTCTTTCATGACGGTTCGTCAGTCCTTGGCTGATCGATGGTCGATGAAATGAAGCGGTTATCTTTAGAGGAATGGTCCGTCTTCTCCGATGAACCAGAGTGTGTCGCGGAGCTAAACCGACTTCGACAAATATATCGGAAGTATATATTAGTTATATCACTAGGATTGTAATATAAACAATCAATTAATTTAATATTCGTTTTGAACCCCAGAGGTATTCAAATAATGAATACACATTAGCTTATTTACGAGTCGCTGTATTCTTATCTGTCTTTATTATTTCTAGTGATAACCAAAAATGCATACCACTGTAATCATTAAGGTATTGGATTCATTAAATGTTAGAAACTGGATTTTTCTAAGCCAATGGTTGTGCAATGAGATCATTTTCTCAAGATCGTGCTCCAGGGCTTGCCCCCCCCCCCATATGATAGAGGTTGGATGAGGCTCAGGAGGGACTGCTGATCCCACAGTCGATCCCCGTTTGTTTACACAATACATAATTTATCTATTAAAAAAACGGTTTTGAACCAAAGAGGGCTCTACAGCTCAACTTATAACTAAAAATCATAGGGATTTTTTTCAACGGTTATCCTAATTATTCTTTGCATTACTATTGGCCTATATTTATATTCTATCAAGTTTTTATAAAAGTCAATATTATTTCAGTATTTCGTATCTATAAAAAATAAAAAAAGCGAATATAAAAATGCGATTGATAAAGGTGACAAGTTCTAATTATTTTTCGAACTCGATATTTCTATCTTGCCGGTATTTTTTAGGAGTTGAAATTGGAAATTTTATTTAAAAAGTACTTCAAAAAACATAAACAATATGTAAAACACAGACTTTCGAAATTTCACAGAAACGGTTGACCATTCTGAGCGTTATGATTTACATACTGTGAAGTGTCGGTTCCAGTTGTTTTTTTTTTTGCTGTTGTTTTTAAATTTATTGAAAAGGGGAAAAACTGAGTCATTCTTAATTTCCAATCTTATTATAGTCGAAACAATAACGAATCTTTTGTGATTATAGATTTATTAGAGCAAACGTGAAAGGACAAAAAAGGAAAGAAACAACAACGGGGTTCATGAAATGGAAATTTAGCCAGCTCAGTGGCCTAAAGCTTTCTGGAAATCCCTGAATGGGAGGTATCTTTTGTATTTAAGCCCCGAACCCAGGCTCTAATCCCCCTTTAGGGAAAAAAAGAAGCGAGCTTAGGGTGCCATCATTTCGAGCTCACCTATTCGTTTGTGGTTTGTGGATAACAGGCTTGGGCTATGTGTATATATGTAGAATGGTCGGAACTGTGCTTGGGGGTTCGATATTCCTTTTATTATATTATATGATTTTCCTATTTTATTTTATTTTTTTAATTGTCTCTTATACCTGTCTTAACTTTGTAAAAATTAATCACTTAAGCACTTTTCAAATTAAAAACAGTGTAGCTATCAGTGAATCGAAGCCTCGAGGGCCACGTTGCGTCTAATCGGTGGTGATAGCGATGTGAAGGCGTGGTCCGGATATAGCTGCCTGCCATGCAACTCTACCCTACGGCTTAACTTAAGTGTTCTCTACCACGTCAACTATCTAATGGTTTAAAGCGTTGTAAGGATAATTATATCTTCATTTTGTTTATTTACATTTCTTTGAAGGACTTTGTTAGCGACATAAATCTGCCAATAACAGAATATTAATACCTTCATATCGATAGTTCTGAAAAAAAATGGTTATGCTCATAAAAATGGCACCGCTTTTATTTCTACTCACCTCTCAACTTTTTGATTTACATGCGTATCAACCATTCGGTTTCAAATAATACAAATCCCACATTAATTATTATCACTTGTGGAATCCAAATGGTAACTAAATGTGATGTGATTACCTATAATTAAGGCAGGAATGTCCTTGAATAATGAATTCTGATGGCGTTAAAACAAGTTTAAATGAAAAAAAGCTGTTGTTGTGAACGTTTTTGTGCTTTTTAGGCGCCTATTATTTTATTTGAAACGGATAAATACATCTATGGATGGGTAGATATTGTCATTTAATTTTTTTCAGCCAAGGTTTTATTCTCCCTAAAATATTAATATCATACGGCTACTGAAACGAGTGGGGGCATCAAGGGATTATTGATCTTAGTCCTGTTCTCCGCTGACATCCATTGGCATAATGGATCTCCACTGATTTTTATAAAACTATGCAAGGTTCTATTCTCAGCTTGGGACAAGTGACTTATTTTGGTTTTTAGCTAAGAATACTCGTGAACATATCATTAGGGATGTTTGTTTTACTCGTTGAATTATTTGATTATCCCAACTTAAACGAATAATTCATGAAACAACTAACTATCTTGACAGAGAATTCGTGGCTATAGCAATAACCATAGAATATTAGGATTTCGGTTTTATAAAATAAAAGGGAGGCGAGTGGCTCAGTGGTAGACCACTGAATTGCCATGCCGAAAATCCTGGTTCAAATCCTGCAGCAGGCAAGACTTTTATTTAGTCTGTTTGCAGCCAGAGATGGATCATATGGGATCTAGGACCCTCCTGGGGCTCATCCAGCCTCTATAAATGTTATAAAATAAGCAGCAAAATCTGGCGGTTGACCGTGATCTAAGACAAATCACTTCCATACAGAACCGTTGTCCACGAAACAGTACGGTCTCTACAATGTACTGAACCTGGTTGTAAAGGTACAGGATACAAATCTAGAAGGAAATGAAATATTTAATTATCACATAATATCAACACTTCTAGGTGGTTGTCCTTATTAGGGAAAACAGGGTTTGACAAGGCTTTATATCGAAACTTCGATAATATTAACCGAGTGGATGCCCTGTATTACCCCGTTGAGCTGTCACCTAAATTCGACTATCGTACCATCCTTTTTCGGATCGAATATTGTAGGAAAAATCTTATTATCGAAGGCCGCTCCTCTTCATTCTACAACAATTCCATAGTTATAACATTTATTTCAAATTTTAGCATCTAATTTTTAAAATACGAATCTATACTGCGTGAGATAACCATGATTTTTTTTCTTAGCAGTTTTACATGATGTACATACTGTAACCTTTACAGATTTTTCACTCTTTCAAATTCATTTCCTTAAAGCTCGTGACACTCTGTAATGTTCAACTTTTACACATTGGTCTTTACATGGTTAGTCCACGTTGTGGTCTTCTTTTGCCAATAATAGTCAAATATTTGCTTAGTCAATGAATGGCTGTTCATTTTATTGAGATGTCCGAGAGGCAGTCAGCCTCCTTACCCGCCCTATAGAATCCGAGATCCTTTCCACTTGCTGGTAGATTTCTTTGTCACTTCGCAATTTACATCCTCCTAAGGTTTGATCTGCACCTATTATCGGTCCTATAATTCTTTTTCCCAGGACATATAGTTTTTTTAGACAATAGTCTATCGGGCGGCATTCACTGGCGAAGAAGCATTCCGTACTTACGACAGCATTATAATGTCTTATTTTGGCATTCTAGGAGATTCACTTCTTGTTACATATATTCTTTGTTAATCCATTCTGCTCTATCGTCTTCCCCTGATACCTCCATTTTCAAAATTTTTCAATCCGAGCTATCTTGTTGTAAAGGAATTTCGGTCCATGTTTGTCATATGTCATAAATATAGTTGTTTTTTTTACTAACTTAGTCAAATTTATTTCTTGAAAAATTGTGTTACTGGTTGGTATTGCAATTATTTTTGCTAAGCTTAGAATTTTACCAATGGCTGTATTTTCTTCAGTAAAAATTGAACAGCCTGTAGTTAAATTTGTTTAAAAACTACATCAATCGGAAAGGAAGAAGAAAAATATTAAATTTGATAGTTTAGAAAACACATTGAGATGGTTTTTCTTTCCGTCTTTATGGTTAGAATTTTAATTAAATTTCCTTACGAAACTATGCTAGTAGATAGTCTTATTACAAAACCGGAAAAAGCATAGCCGGGAGAATAAAGAAGACTATAGCAATTAGTAGGTGGGGTATAGAAGAATGCAAAGCCTCAGATGTGGACGAGGTAATAAGAGAGATAGAAGAGGACGGGCATCAAGGGGGGGGGGTGCACCGGCTCTTTGTATGGTCGGGCTAATTCTGGAAGGGCCACGCCTACAAAGAAAGCCATGATCAAAGAAGCCTCTCTGCCAACATGTCCCGCGCTGAATTCCAAACAGCTGTTTAGAGTCAAGTCGTCCCTTCGGCTCCAGCTGCTCGAACCCTCTCCCTACGCCCCTTCCTACCCTTCCGTTCCACGGCACTTTATTATTAATGGGGCGTTAATGCTTTATGGGACCGTCCACGGGCGGCTTGTTCACCCGCTGCATTTCAATATGACTACGGTCGTCTCGCTGGAGCATCGCACTTCCGCTATCACCGTCATCTTTAGCTCAGAAATGCTAACAAACCTTTTGAATAAATCGGAGTTTAAACACGCCTATAAGGAATCACTTGGTTCAGTATATAGATCGCAGAGTAGATTGGTTGTTGATAAGCTGATATTCCCGGGTTTCACTGCGGATGTGGTAGATAAATTATTAAATTTGTAATCCATCGGTCGACCCAATGAAATCTCCAAACATCTACTAAATAAGTTAATAATTTATAAACATGTATGCAATGTATAACAAAATTAACAATTTAAAACAAATAATCCACTTACCAAACTCAATACTCATCAACAGAATCTAGAACATCTCATGCATCCTAAGTTTGATACTTATATTTAGCAAATATGTCCTGAAGCGGAAAATGTATCGTATCAAACCAACGTCCAAAAGATCATTATAACGATGTAGCTAAGTAGGTACGGCACATAGTCGTCATGCTGTGAAATCTCCGTAAAGTATTTTCATCCGCCCGGGCGCAAAGAAGGTTCTTATGCAGAGAAAACCCGTAATAGTGACGAGGGAAACATTCGGTGGCCGAAAAACCTTAAAATTTTCGGAGTTATTTCAGTTGTTTTTGGCCTGTTTCTCTTAATATATTAGGGGGAAAACATAAATAACAATTTTTAAAGAAGATGAAATTTACTACAGATTGAGCCCAAATGCAGGTCTGTACGTCCAACAGATCCTGAGTTAAGTTCCATTCAAATGGTTGGGGAGACAATTTTGGAAGCCCTTTGTTTTGGGGTAATAAGACAGAAGGACGTCTGCTAGGACAGCAAGTCCAGAATACAAGCAGCAGAAATGAGATTTCTCAGGAAGATAGAGGGCAAAACAAAAAGAGACCGAGTCCGGAACACCACTATAAGGTCGAGCGTGAATGTTAAACCTGCCAACGAGCTAATAGAGGAAAACAAACTGAGATGGCTTGGGCACTGATGAATTGATGAATCTTAGCAGAATTGCTAGCGAAACCTACCGAGCAAAAGTGGAGGGAAAATGAGGAAGAGGGAATGGAAATGAGAGAAAGAGGTACAACTCAGTTTCAAGCCAAAAACTACGAGAATGGCACGATCCAGCTTTCCCTATGCTTTGTACAACTTACCCTATGCTGACAAAATTAGACTTAACCAATTATTCACCGCTGCTGGAGATATCCGCAGTTATAACAGAGTCAATTCAGATTTTTATAAAAGATTCATTTTTAGCTCATGCTTGTTACTGGTAATAAGGTTGCATTTGGAAGTTTATTTTGCATGTAAGGTGAAGAAAATCAGATACGCTTAAGTAATAATTCTTTTGTAATTAAAATTTAAATAAAATGCAAAATAATTCAACTTATTAAATATGTGAGGCGTTTAGGATCAAAACATGATTAATTAGAATTTCTGAACATTTTTCGCAAGCTTTGCCAAGCAATGGTTTAAACTCCCGATTCAGGCTCAGAACCGACTACAACGAAACAATAAAAAGTAAGGTGGTTAAGTGTACTTTTAGACATAACTGCTTGACTTGAAAAAAAAGGCTTAGCGAACGCGAATGTTCGATGCCGATGCAAAGAATCACAGCCAACAAACACTGTACACGGACCACTACCCAAACCCAAATGTCACTGTCAACGTAATCCTCCCTCATACGGCTTGATCTAATTTTCAGATGCTCACCACTCGGCACAACACTAATTAACTTTGTTCATTTGTTAGGAATTTGTTCGTTACTCCTGAGCCTAGTCAAAGACCCTGAAACTCAGAGACGCTTAGATCGATTTTATATTATTTTATAAATAAAATTTAGACTAAACAAAAGCAAATTCAACTTATCAAGTATTCCATACAAGTAAAGTAAATTATGTATGCATAATGTTACCAGTAATTTAGGGAAAATCGTTCCATTGATTTGTAACTGAAAGAGTAAATCTCACTCCTTTTTCCATCTTTCCTCTTTTAAAACCTTTCCTTGCCGGCTAAAAACGCGGGGAATAATAATTGCATTATCTTTTCTGCGAACCGTCCTGAGCCATGAATGGAGATGATTTTACTAAAATGGAAGCCGGTAGATAGCGGGCTAGAGAGGATCTAATTGAGCTATAATTAAGTAGCCGTTGGAGCCTAAAACGAACGAATCGCTGCTGCCTATTTCCCCCGGCTAATTGACTTAGCAGATCTGACATGTGGCCTCACTTTGCCCCAGATGGACTCGTAGTTAGATAGTTAATTGTTCGCATAATGTCGTTCCGGTCCTCCTCGATGCTCGCTGCTAACATGTTTTAATAACTAATGTTTCAAGATTGCCTTTTATCATCGGCAGCCCTTGTTACAGGCAATAGATTCCAGTCATCCGGTGCAGGGGAATGGAATAGCGGTAATGAACCTTAAAGAACGGTTTGAAAAAGTACGCTTTGTAATTACTCTTAATTCTATTTACCTCTAACTATTTAAGTCGAAACTGTGCTCTGGGATTTATGTTGAAAACGATACGGTAACTCGGAATTCTAATTTCGTGATATACAATGAATGGCCTTGCATCTTAAACAAACCCTTAGATCCATTGCTTCAATTGGAGCTGCGTGCACTGGATATTTACTCCCTTATCTAGTCATGATTGAAGCTCTCTCAATATAATCTTCTACATTAAAGTACCAATTTGAAACTGATCTAACGTTGATCAAATAATCATCCATACAATCGAACTGTTCATACAAACTTTACCTTAAATCTGTATATTAATCGAGAAGGACTCACATAAGAAACAAGAAAACGTACAAAACAGTTCAGACCCTACGACCTAGGTAAATGAGCATGGCATCCATATCTAATCCTATTTTAAGTATAATTAAACGAGCAGGGTGAAATAGAAATATATTTTTGTTTTATACATTTATATTTTCTTTCCGTGGCAGGACATGCAATGCATCCCATCTTTCTGAAATATGGACAATGATGCTCATCGATACTAATACACAATAATCTCTTCACTTCTGTGAAAATTCTACTGAATGTGTTCGTGTCATGCAAATTCTTGAACACATCAGCACTCCAATAGGGATGGCTAAAATAATTCGTAATCTGAATTTATGTCAAATGTGAGTGACAGGCGTCATCTACAAACTACAGATTGATATCTTTGACATTTCAAGCAGATCCAACTGTGTGCATTTGAATCGGACCTATATGGTTGCTTATTCATCAACAATGGATCTTAGATAATATCTTATTTGGTGCATAAATAAAAAGGACAAAAAATCAAGTATGAAGGCCGATAATACAGAGACATAACATTGTTGTATTAGTTTAAATAAAAAACTGTACCGCAAAAACCCGTGACGATGGGTTCAGCTCATGTTTAAAGCTGTACGTGCTTCTCAGTTGTAGAGGGAGGATGATTAGCCTGAGAACATACCACTTTTTGTTGCTTGTTCATTTTACGCCACTTTAAGGTATGGCTAATCGGACGATGCTACAATGGGAGCAATACATTTTTCCTACCCGTTTTATTAGGATAATGATTTTTAACGAGTAACTGACATCGTAGAGGCTCGGGACCCCCGTTTAACCTAATTTCCGAAGGACGGCATAACCAAGGATTTTTTACTCCCACTATAAAATCCTAGAGCCACCCGGCGGGCCACGAACCTGCGGACTTGGGCTTAGTAGTTTGCAAACCCCTTGACTACAGGTCACCCCACATACCACTTTTTTTCTCCCTATTAGACTGGGTGAGCCCCAGTCCCATGATGATCCGACAGACTCCATCTACAGGTATAAATTAAAAAATTTCCTGCCACAGACGGAGATGAATGAATTGGGACTTTTGCACACAGAGCTACCCCACTACAATAAAAAAAACACTGAAAAATTAATACCAGTGGATATCGAAATGAGATAGAAAGAAAATCTATAGAAAAAAATGAAATGAAGTCGTCCGTGGGTACTTCAGATGTGGGAAATATTGTGGTGGCGGGTCTTTAAGCATTATCTGCTTAGTCTTGGGGGGGGGGGGTAAATATGTTTTAAGTATTTCTATTTATTTTGGGATGCCAGAGAAATTATTTAAGATTATTACTCAAAATATTATTTCTTTAAACGTCTTTAACCATCAATAGAGTATTCATAAATTATAGTGCATCTGAGTTAAGAAAGCACCAAACCAATTGTAATGAATACATTTTCTTATTTTGAATATCATCAAATACATA
The DNA here is from genome assembly GCA_964056705.1 of Troilus luridus. NCBI lineage: Eukaryota > Metazoa > Arthropoda > Insecta > Hemiptera > Pentatomidae > Troilus > Troilus luridus. The sequence continues at coordinate 117,407,832 of OZ057413.1, read as the reverse complement.
CGTTAAGAAATACATTTAATGATTCAGATATTGAGGGTTGCCATTAAATACGTACATAACTCAAATTAAAAATTATCTGGTAAAACAGGGCTACATCAAGGATACGTCTTTGGGTTTCGGTCTGGCCGCCTACGGACTAGTATGCGAAGGTGACGGATAAATTATTAAATCTGTTAAAGGTCGTGTTTGGGTCTACAGACCCGTCAGGGCTCACCCGTCCTTTAATTAGGGAAAAGGTGGTGGTGATTGAGCGTGATCTCGGTCTAATCAACTTCCTCCACTTAGAATCCCTTCGGTCTCTAACATGTACCGAACTCCTAATATATACCCTAAGTGAGTTACTTCTTCTTTAGTGGTACTTTGGTTATTACAATGACCAATAAATAATGCAGCTATATTTTTTAATGAGATCTAAATTAGTTGCAGTGCAGGAATAGTTTTGCAAAAGAGGTACTGAACCATACCACATACCGTAAAATACCCTTACATATTACGTGTAAAGGTTTTGACACGTGCATACATTCTTTTTGTTTCATATTAATCATACTAATCAGTATGATTACATATCCCACGGACACCCATAAGAAGTAGTAATAACAGAAGAAGGGAAAATTATTCCAATTATTTTTATTAGAGGCAAAGGGTTCTACGACCGTGTAATCCATTTAAACCAAGAAAAAATGAGTATGTATAAGTATCACTCATTTTTTTTATGAATTAATGTGTTGGTCGATAATTAGAATATGTCAGTTTACTGAATTGTCTTGTAATATTCCCAATCAAGGTGAAACGTAACGTGTTCAAGTATTATCGAAATGTTTGAGTTTATATTATCGTAGAGAAAGCAAATTAAACAACCTGCTCGATAGATTTGATTAGATATCGTGCCTAATCGTTATTAATTAATAGTACTTCAATTATCTACATATTATTTTATCTTGTAACCGGAGACCCCAAGTGGAGGAAACACTCGATTCAAGTGCATTATTACTGCATAACTCTGAATATTTCTTACCGCTTTGCTAAAAAGTACCGTGTCTTAATACAAATATTTTAAAAACGCCAAACAACATTGTGATTTATCTCGGGGTCTTAAGTTTTAATTATTCACGGTTTATTCTTGTTTTTTGTCTCAGAAATGCCGCTTCATGGCTAGGGGAAATGCTTGGCCAAAATTCAAGTTTTTATTTTGAAATCTATTTAGTTGAATACTCTTGGTGGGAATGGGAATGCTATTACAGAAATTCGTATGATTATAGGTTTCGACTTCATTTGAATATTAGACTCCCCACCCTGTAATCTAAGTGATTATGGATTATCTGCACGCATGAATAGTATTGATAAAATGGTAATGGGCTGCCATAAAACATAACAGAAGACAAACGTGGTGCCCATAACTAATGACAGAATAATTTGTTATTTATTATTTGTCTAGTATTCTAGTAGGATATTTTCCTTTTTATGAAATAGTATACGACAGAATGAAATATAATAAATTTGTCAAAGTTAACTCATACGTTGTACAGTCGGAACTAATCTTCCCCTTCAAACATTTAAATAACTTATTATCCTTTTATGAGACTGTGATGTTCACGTATTTTCTCTCAGTAGTGTGATGTTTCAGCTTGAATATTGCCGTTCTTTTCAGGATATTAATGAGTATTGTTTCAACTTCCACTTTTAGTTTTAGTTACACCGAAGGGATTTGAAGTCCACCTTCTTGAGTTAATATTCGTGTGACCTATCATTACGTGTGGGTGGATACTTCTCCTCCGTTTAGTTAATGTTTGGCCAAGATGCAGCTAAAATTTCCCTTTGATTTTGTGGGTCTGCGGTAAACATCCTATGTTAATTATAAATATTTATTTAAAATATTACTTGTTTTTCGTATGATTAATTATTTCTTAATTATTATTAGTTGATGTTATGCTAGGTTATGTTATGTTACATTGATCTTGAAAAGAAAATACCAGTTTGTCAAGTAGATATGGACTTTTTTATTTCTTCACTTAGACCTAAATCTTGCAAAAATGATCACAGTGTTAAAGATTAATGTCTACTAATGACAATTGATCATACCATTGCCGAAAAAATCAAACAGTTAGGTATATATTGAGAATACTGAGGAATGGAATTAAATAAATAAATGAATAACTGGAATTCGAAAAGTATTTCAAAGAGGCAAATTTTGTTATAATAAAAAATTTAAATGGCATATAATACACCAATTTATCTTTTTGGCGAAGAAGAGAAGATAAAGGTTGGAAACTATTATTATCAAGGCTTCCTCTCCAGAAGTAGAACAAACTTATGATCGAAGACAATGAGAGAATCCTTATTCGGTCAGAGTGGAATCGAACCGGCACACCGCGTGATCAATGGCTTATAAATGTCTTATAGAAAGCTGTAAGAACTCCCTAAGGAACAATAGGGACTATCAATCAGTGGATATAGGCTACGCTGGAAGGCTATTGGCTATCGTAAGACAGAGCTGGTAATAGATTGAGGCGAGTGGTTATATATCGGAAGCCTGTTGCGATGCCGGTGAAAAGGGCTAGGGGGGGAGGAGAAAAGGGAGGTCATTTGTACCCATCTCGGCCCTTCAGCCCCTCAGCCCCTAGCCCAGTCACCAGGCCAGTTCTACCGGCGTTGGCCTGGCCGCAGTTCCTTATTAGTGGGGAAGTGGGATCGAACTGCGATGGTGGAAGTAAATCTCCCCCCTGTACTCATTTAATAATACTATAAATCCCTTAATTTTAATTATTTCTCAGTAAATATGACTATATTAATACTACTTTACTAAGCCCAAAGTAGACAAGACATGATTTCCTTGTATTACTAAAAAGAAAAACTGTATTACAATCACCTATTAGAGTATTCGATCTGATTGTAATCTCAGTCATTCGCCAGGTTTTTCCGCAATGCATTTCCACTGTCTTTATAAAGGCTGGATAGTTTTAGGAGGGTCTGGAGATCCCACAAGTATATAACGGCTAAAGGATATTAAAGATAAGATACATAAATTGTCTCCCTCACCAATTACAAAAGCCAAAAAAAAAAAATTAATAGTTGATCTTTATAGATGTTTATGTGCTGAATCTAAATCTGACCTTAGTTTTTTTGCATCACCCATAGTTTGACAGAAATATGCTTTGTATTATATAGTATAAACCCCTATCTAAACCCCTACACGGTATATGGGGGAATCAGATACACTATGTCACATCAAAAGCATGGTTTGTATTTACAGTGGCTACTTAAAACAGTGAAATAATGTGCTAATACAGGCTTCACTTGTCAACTGGAATTGGCCTATACTTTCTTTCTCTTTTTTTCTTTGAAGCTCCTTGTGTAGCTGTTGCTCTCTCTTCCTGTATACATAAATGCTGGTTCCAACCGCCAACAAGTTCTTTTCTTTTAGTCTAGAGCCTAACAATTCAGCTTTTTCTTTCGTTAAGCTAAGATCCCTAACCGAGTCGTTAAGCTCGATTTGAGTAAACAGTTTAGACTCTACATTTTCTGTAAAACATTGGAATTCTTCATCAGCTTGTTCATTAAACTCCGATTGTACATCATAAAATACTTCCGTTGGAATAGAATTTAAATCATCGGGTGGTTCAGGGGCCGGGAAATCCACACCGTGTCCAATTGGTCGGATGGTGGACGGAAGGTTAGAGTAGCTTATAACCTTCTTGTTTTTTGAGTTATGACCAGTAATGTCGACACTGCAATCATCGGAATGATCTCTTGGCTCCCTCCACATCATAAGAACAGCAAATTTAAAGGTTTTTTTCTCCTTTTTGACCATTTTCTTAGATCTTCGACACATACATAAAATACCTTATGCGGGGCCCAAGCTTTATCCTGATCACCAAGTTTAGTTCCAAAGTATGATAGATAAACCTTTTTGACAAAGTTGGTAATGTTTCTTTGGTGGTTTTTAATCACAAACTCACCACAAATGTAACAAAAACTGTCGTTCATGAGTTTTTACAACCCCGATTAGACGTACTGAGCAACAGGAAACGTGAAAGTGAGGATAGGTTGACAGTAAACAAAACATCAGCTGTTGACAGAAAAAATAATCAACCTTTTTTGGCCAGCAAATGTGGTTTCAGCAGTGCTACCAACTTTATCCACAGCAATAGACTTAGTTTTTCAATTATTTATTTTAAATATTAAAGCTGTTAATTTTAAAAAAATCGCTTAATTTAATAAATTTAACCATAAAATTTTTTGTTACAATAAGTTTAAAAATACTCCATATCACTATTATTTAATTTTCTGCCACTTATCACTGTCAGTCTGGGAGTTGTGGTTCTGACAACAGACATGAAGGCGTTATTAAAAAGAACCTGTTCGTTTTTGTCATATAACTCGAAGTTTTTTGTTGACTTAGTAGATTATATATTTATGCAAACATATAGGTCGTTGAGTCGTACCCGATGTTGAATCAGTAAGGAACTAGAAACGTTTTTTTTGGTAGAGTGGAGTTAAAAATTACTTATGTAAAATGTTTACGTTAAGTAATTGGGTACTACGCCCCGCCTTCACGCAGCCACTGCTGAATAAATATTGGAATGTGAGTCCTGGTTCACTCTTCCGGAAGGCTAATTTAACTACTGAATTAATTAAAAAGGTTAGTAATTATATATAACGATTTTATGTTTTATTACAAGTTGGTTCGATGTATGAAATAACTGGGAGCTAGTTTTAAACTTGTTGTAAACTGTTATTTTTCACACTTGTAGAGGCCTATAAATTAAATAAATATAACATAATTTTCTTACTTTATTGTTTAAGAAATATATGACCACAAATGACTTCGGAGCCGATGGGATCTAATCGGCGAATCTTAATGGGCTCAATGTTAATGCAGACAATTACTTGTAACAAATCGTTGGCGCAATAAAAAAGAAGTGTATTCAAATTTAATAACTCATTCAAATTTGTCACTTATTAAAAATAAATACTAACAAATAAAATTATTAATTTTACATTTCCATCTACATTATTTTTACAGGTATAATTGAATACAACTAAACAACTAAATTAAATACAATACACTACTTAGTAAATGCAGAGAGTATTTATTGATTTATTTGTTTTAAAATATTCTTTCATTTTGTATAAACGTTCTTTGTTTTCTCTAAGAAAGACAGAGAACACGACTGTTTCTAAATTAGTAGTTAATTTAAACCATTTTAAAAACAAATTTAGGTACATGTAAATACACATAAATATGTTTTAGAATTACTTGATATGGATTATATAAATTCTGAATATTAATTATCGTTGTTATTTAACTATTTAAATTTTAATGAAGAAAACAGTATGGCTTATTTTTTTAAATTAATTCGTTATAAAATACTACAAAATGTTTAAAATTTATTTTGTTTTCTACATGAAGTGGTTTATTAGATCATGTAAAAAAACAGTTATTTGAAATTCATTAATACAATTCAGAGATATGTCGTAATTTAACCTCTACTTATTTAATGGTTTCATAATTACATTAGATTTTCCTTAAATTTTACATTTGGTTGTATTGTGAATTCGTTGTAAATGCGGTCTAGCTAGTAGATAAAATTATATTTCCTATTATTTAACTAGACAAAAGTATATTTAATAACAATCATTTGAGTAAATAACAATTAACGTGTTATTTAGTATAATTTCAAAATAACAATTTTGAAAATGGAAAAAGCTAAGTGAAAAACATTCAGTTTGACACGAAGACCAATACTCGCCTAAAATGTATGTTATTTTTCATCCATATTTCCTACACCCAGTTAATTACATTTATTTGATAGTTACATTTATTCATTTTTAATTTGGATAGAACAATTGAAAATGTTTAATCGAAAATCTCTTTTAAATTTTCAATCTGACTAACTCAAAGATTAAGTAAATAGTTAAAAAATAAAGGTAAAAAATACATAAAACAATTCGATATGGAAGTTTACATGTTTGAGGGATTTATTTCTAACATAATTAAACAAATTTATTTAATACTAATTACTCATACTTTAATTTCGTGAAATCTGTATTTATTCATTTTCCATCGAAGTTCTTCAAAATTAAAAATCAGTTATGTTAGAAAGAGCAGAAAAGAACAACATGACAGATACACAGGCAGCTTTTAACGCCATCGTTCTGACAAGACAGTTTTAATATTTAATGTTTGTATTTTTTCTCTTTGCTCATTTTACTATTAACTGTATTATAATGTTTTACAAAAAGTATTCTCCTTTTTGTATATTATATTGTTGTATTATATTATATGTGATTATCTTTGCTAACTTCATATGCATATTCCTGGCTGGCTATCTATGCTGTTAATTTGTAACTTACAAAAAAGGGACATATTACCAAAATAAAGTTTTTTTCTGTTTTATTTTGTATTGGATTCTTGAAAAATTAATTCATTTAATTGTGTTGTTACCGGCTGCTCATAGATTTCATGGACACAGGAACAGTCAAGGGCACTTATAGAAAACTTGGGAATGAAATAAACTCCTCCCCCCTAATATATATATATATATATATATATATATATATATATATACACCTTACAACTAATAATAATAAAAATCACCCCATCTGCTTAGTGATCGAGTCGTTACATCCACCCCCCAAAAAAAGAGATAAAAAATATATAATTGTCCTAATTGATTAGCTCTATCTTCTACTGAAACTACCATCTGGCTACAACTCAAAACTAGCAAGACTACAGTAAAAAGAGAGATTGCTACCTCCAATGTTCATCCTTCTTCTTGTCAGGTGTCGACCCTTCTCACCAGGAGTACCAGTCTTCCAACTCCGACTTATTGCGATAAAATCCGTTCATTAACCCTAGAGTACAAAACATCGTAATTTTTACGACTACAATAAACAGAACAAGGTGGGGAACTACAGTAACATGACTCATCGGTTCCAGCTCTTCAGTACCTTTCCACCACTGGCAAAGGGTAGTTGTGGCATAGTCTTGTGTTCAAATTTAAGTCTGTGTTTCTTGGAATCCGAACAATACGCACTCAGACTCGTAATTTTGACGAACGTTTGTGTATTGTGTATTTTTTATGGATTGCTGAATGTTGCCGGACTAAATTCTTTTATTATTTACTATCTAAATACATGTCGAGAAAAGAAAAAACCGCTGAATCGAATAGATTATTTTATCAAACTGAGTGAAGAATTAATAGAGCCATGGCTGAAGAAGCGGTTGAATATGGCAACCATTTCTCATGAATTACGTTCAACGATAACTTCAGTTTTGGGTACTGGAACTACATCTGCTGAAGAAGAACCGAGCACAACTCGACAGAAGCGAACAATTTGGTACATATGCCCATCGCGTAAACCTCGGATGACCACATCATTCTGTCCTTCTTGCAAAAGAGCTTACTGCAAAGAACATCGGTCGAGTCTTTGAATAAAATGTTCTACTAATTAAATTTAATTCTAGTTTCATTATTTTACTATTTTATCATGTTAAAAAAACGTTTGTAATAATAATAATTTTAAACAAAATTTTAAAAACTTTTTTAATAATAAGTTCAAACTTTTATATATTATCTCTCTCTATGTTATATTTGTATCTTAATTTTGTAAATTTTATGTATCTTTCTAATTTAATAAACAATTAGTTTTAACAAATCTTGTCTTATTTCTTTGTAAAAACAAATTTACTTCAAAGTCGTAAAATTTACGAACATTTGAGTTTGAGGCATGTTGAGGAACGTTTGTAGTCTAGGGTTAAAAAAGTTAATTCCAGCTAGCACATTTGGCTAATTTCATTCTATCCAGAGGTAATTAATTTACAAAATCTTAGCTCATCCGTTACACGAATCTGCAACGTTTACAGAAACTGGTTGTGTTGCAACGCCTTGATCACTGATGATTTTTTTTTTCCTTAACAATATAATTTCTCAAAATAATTACAAATCTCATTTTTTAGAATATTTCTCTTATAGAAATAGCAATTTATTTTAATCTAAAAACATTTGATGGCGTAGAATTCGTGAATGGTGAGATGGGAGAGATTTGGTTGGTAGATTATGGTAGTAAAGAAAGGAGGAACAGATTGTGACTAGGTAAAGGTAACGATAAAGGGAAAGAGCCTAGATTTGGGACGATTGGGAACGGGTTTAAGGCCATCGTCCTCCTTGGGGGTAATAAAGTCGACAATCTGCCAGTCTCCCATCCAATAAAAACGTTTCCAAGGCTCCATTTTTTTCAATATTTAATTCTGAATGTTCAAACATTTCGTTTCCAATTGATGTCTCTAGTATAAAAAGGAAGTGTTTAATTTTTTTAACCACTATTACTAAAACGAAAGAGATAGCCTGTGTATATTTATAATGTGTAATATTATTTTAAACAATAAAAAAATGCCTATTATATAATTCTGATTCTATTTCCTGTATTCTAATCGATTACTATTACTACACATGCATTGCGTAAAAATGAAACTGTTGGTGCCCATTTTTTTAGTGTTCATTGAAATATTCTAATAATTAATAAAAAGATTAACGTGGTGATGAAAAAATCCGTTTTATAGTCCATCCAGAGCTTTGCCTATTCAATCAGAAGCTTTTTGCTGAAGTGGATTTTGTAAAAACAATTAATAATTTTCTAGTTCATTTTCTTTTTTTTTTTGTCCTAAGTCATGCAAACATATTTTTAATAAGTTTTATTAGCTTCGCCGTTAACAATTTTGTTAAAATACTTACTGTCTTATCTATTTACTAGGAACATGAACTTATTGTTTCTATATCTTATAAATATTTTTTAAATATTATCTTGTATTAAAAATATTATAATTATTCATTATTAAAAATAACCATAGGTTAATTATTGACAAAACTGGTGCGGTTGAATAAATAATATTAGAAAGAGATCAAAGTGGTTAAGTGAAGTGTCCCTGGCTATTCTTTAGTTGGAATATTAAAAGGGTTATGAATGTCAAACCCTGTGGGGCGAATTCCCCTCCATTCTCGATAGCCCATTATTTTAATAGGAATAATTGAATGTAGGGCTCCCGAATATTGGCTAGGGATATGAGAATTCTGATGGCCAGCATACTCGTATACCAATGGCTGTTTTGTTTTGTTTGGTGGGCCACATGCAAATAACTACCTATCCCCATTAAGCTGTCGTTTATCCTCTTCAAAGTTCATGGAAACGTTTTACAGTTTCACAAAGTATAAGTACTAATTGGTAAGTGGTAGATTTTATTTCTTGATTTGGATTTAAGTTTAAAAGGTTGATGTTTGGACCTTATTGTTGGCAGTATTATTAAAGTTAAATTGTTATACTTATATCTACACCCCCAATGAGTAAATGGTTAAGTCGAATATTCTCAAAAACGAGTTTCTTGTATTTTTGGAATCGAAATGGTGTTATTTTTGTAGTGAATAAGGAGATAAGTCAGGCATTGGTTTGAAATGGAGAAATAGCTTTAATACAACTCCATTTCTAGCCAAAAACCACGACAGTAAAAATGATAAGCGAAAACGATAACAAAATCTTTAGTTATGGCGTCGTTCGGAGGAGTTATAAAATGGCGGCCATTGGTCTGTGACACAGACTGTGTGGTGTCAGGTACTCGTTAAAGATCCCTATCCTAATTATACCAGGAAAGGGAATATTAGGATTTTCTGTTGCTGTAGCATCATCCAATTAGCTACAGCACCACAAAGTGACGGTAATTAAATTTAAAAAAACAACAACAAGATGAAGTTATATATATATATAGCAAACAGCTTGATAGAGTGTGGCCGCAGTATCGGAAGTTTAATCGAAGCCAATAAATCATATCGGCCAAGTGTCCTTAATCTTCATTTAGGCCTGGCTTCGAAGAACCGTCAGAAAACTTTAGTCGCAACTCGGGGACGAAGATGCTCTTAACTCTTCCGCTTCGATTACTTCTTCAGGTCCTTAATTAACTCAGGAGGTATTAAATAATTACATTAATCTGCTCTGATGACATTTTCTTCGATATCTTTCGGAGCTCTTGCAGTTAGTTTAGTTAAGTTAGTTTCAATTTGGAGGTTTATAAATTTCAAAGTGAGAAAACTAATCTTGAAGATATATCTTCACCAACACATTCGATAAAAAATACAAAAACAGAACCATTAATTTACATTTGTAAGTGAAAGATAGTTTTAATTTTATTTTTTTATTATTATTTTTTTATAGACCTGTCTTTATAAGAAATGTCACCATTAGGAAAAACGTCTAAGTAGTGAAAATTGAATAGATTTTTTTTTTTTATTTGAATCTGTAATCAACGATTTAGAAGTTTAAAAAAGCGGTGCGAAAAAGCAAACCATATTGAGGAGTCTTGTTATGTATTATAAAAACAACATCTCTTATAGAGGCTGGGAAAACCCTTGGAGGACCTAAAAATATTCTCCAGAGTCGAGGCAAGGCTATTATGAGAATAAGTTTTTTAAGTTCGATAGGTAGTCCCAATACTAAGCATTATATATTTTCGATACCTACACCACTTAAACCAATGAAACTATACGGCCCAGCACTTAGTAAAGTATTTAATCTCTAGTTTTTATTGCACAACTCTAACCCAGGGAGGTGATTAGAGCGATCACACTAAACTGCCAAGTCTTCCTTCAATTAAGGATACTTTATAAAGGCTGGGTGATCCCCAGCAGGCTTCGCCGATCTCTAGAAGTCTATCTCTGGCTGTAAACAGATTAAATAATATATTTGCTATAGCTGGACTTGAACACCCAGGTCCCAACCTACAGCATAGCAACTTCTTGTTCTTCACACAGTGCTAACCTGATCTCTGAATACATTCAGTACTCAGAAAATAAACATAATTATAGAAAATACCATGAGCCAGATTCAAGCTGATAATGAGGTACTTAGGGATATAGCACATTCAAAGCTACTTACGTAATAACAATGCATTTTATATTTATTAGAAATGCATGTTGAATAAGAAAGAAGAAAATTACCAATGAAAACTTAATGAATTCAGTGGTTTATCTTAATCACCATTGAGGCTATGTAAATGTCAGAGTTCATGAACCCGGTTTTGTTAAAACGACACCGCGGCCTACTAAAGAAATACAAGAAGATAAGATTTTTTTTTCTACTTAAACATTGCTCCCTCATTAAGCTCTCCTTAGATTTCATTATTAAAAATTCTGTTAATTATAAAATTATATATATTTCAACTGTTGTACAATACTTCCACTATATTCAGCACACGGTAGAATGCATATAGTTTCAGATTATAATTGCAATGATAACAGGGATCATAATTAATATGTGGACCATGTATATACCATTGCTATCCCTACTAATTGTTGTTACATAAAATTAACTATCTCGGATGTATATGTATGTGCTAGTGGATCGGTATAGCTTGCGGATCGTTCTGATTCCCGGCCGGACATCAGCAACAGATGTTGATAACTTTGGTTGCTAGTGAACTGATATACTATTATTGGTTTGGCATGGTCATTACACCGCAATGACCAGCCTATACCCTGCCAACCAAAACAATCAAATTAAGTTTAATCCATTTTATCGTAGAGGATTGATAAGTTTCAATATTCGATTTTTTTCATATACTAATTTAGATACTTTTTTGTTTTTCGAAACGCTTGAATGAATGAACACTTTACCAGGTATAAGTAAAAACATATCAATGTTTCGTATTTTACAACAATATTAAATTTTGGGTTGTTATTTTACTCTGCATCAGCTTTGATATCTTTAGCCGGCATATTCCTAATTCATATTTGTAGGTATTTTATAAATTTAATTATAAAATTAGCTATCGTTCAGTCCTTTTTTTAATGCATAGTCTAATGTAATTTTATGATTTAATAAATTATTTAATTTTTGCTATTTGAGTCAAAATTTTAAATTACCTTAAGATGTATGCCTTTTTAAGGATGTCAGTTATAATTTTTTTTTTTTAATGAATTTGATTAGTGCAACAATATTGTTTTATTTTTTAATATACTTATTATGTTTATTATAAGTGCTCCAATTTATATTTTATAAAAAAATAAAATAAACTTGAGTTTATTATTATAATAATTAATTCTTTTTTTGGAGCTTAATCTTCCATTTTAAATTTTTTTTTTTTTTTTTCTTATGCCGGGGGTCGTTGGTCGTTCCGATATCTTGAATATATCGGATATGGAACCATCCGATATCTTGCTGCCCAAAATAAATTAAATTTTTTCAAATGCTCATTGGCAAATGTCTTATTTCTTATCTCTTTCAGAGCAGGACATGTGTCTAGGTCTCCATCCATTCTCCCTTTTGGTTGCATAGTACACATGTAGGACCCTGAGTCAAACCTATCATTTTTTAAATTATTTAAATGTAGGTACGTGTCAATTGAAGTTGAAACTCGGAAATTAAACGGAAATAATATATAAATAACTGCAAATAACTACGGGGTGCTATGGAATTTTTACTTATTTCTTTTTTATGAGTCAGTTTCAGTCTGAACCCTATAAATAATTTACTGATATTGCCATTAAAATGTCAAAAAGTCTAACATTTATTATTAACTTAATACAGTAGTTTTTAGAAAAACAACAAGTCTTATTAAATTGTTATTTCATCCCCATATTTTCCCCAATGTTTTATTAAGTACAGATAGTTATTTTTTTTTAATGATTTGTTTTTTATTACTTTTATTACTTATAATAAATTTAAAACGATTAAGATTTTTTTTAAGAATAGAAAATAGGTTTAAAGAACAGATTAAAAATGTTTTAAAAGTAGCGCCTTAAAAGCTTTTAAAATCCCTTTATCGGTAATAGTCCGCTAACCTGAATAAGAGATAACCGCATCAAGTTCGTTGGAAAAAGGAATCTTCGATTATATACACCCGATCGATCGCCACCAATCCATTCCTTTTCAGGAATATTTATTAATATTTACTTGAAAGTTTAAAATATAAACATTTATATTAACGAAGTACATATATTCAAATAGTCATGTTCCATTAAAGAGTTAACAAAAAAATCTTTTTTTTATTCAATCTTGTCTTGTTTACGGGAGTGGGTATAAAAAATATACGAACAAAATATATACTAAGCACATTTATGTCGAATAAATAGTTTTTAATATGTAGACGTAGTAGGTCTTTATATCGAAATCTGTATTTCTATAAATAGGCCTTATATATATATATATATATATATATATTATATTAGGAAGGAACTTAAAGATATTGTTTATTTATATGGAAAAATAAAGAGTTGAAGGAAAAAAAGGGACGTAGCTATGATTTTCCATAAATATTTTACTTTTTGCTTTGGTATTATAAATCTTTAAATTTTCATCTAATTATTTTTATTTAAACACAAAAGAAATGTCCGATTTTTTAGGTCTTAATCTTTATAGAGGATTAATGCGTTGCCTGTTGATTCCTAGCAAAATATTTACTATCTATAATAAGCACTTGTTAATCCTTTATTTGCGAACTGTGTATGTTTTTTTCCCAAGTAGGCATACAGATTTTAGTATAATTTTAACCGTGGCCATGAAAACACGCGATTTCCGAACGGTTTTTTTTATAAGTACAAACTCGGTCATTCCGCTTCCCAGGCAGCAAGGAATATTAATCATGCGTTTGGTGAAGGAAGTGCTAATGAAAGAACCATCCGTCGTTGGTTTACAAAATTTTCCACAGGAGATACGACATTAGAAAATCTGGCTCATGGACGGCCTCAAACATCAATAGAGGACGGAGATCTTAAGAATACTGTGGGAGAAGACCGTCATAGAACAGTCAGAGAATATGCGTCAGAGCTAGGCACAAGTCGTACGACAGTTTCCAGGCATTTAAAATTGAAAGGGAAAAAAGCTCAATTCCTGGATCCCACACGAGCTTCTTCATGATAACGCCCGACCTCAAGTTTCAATACATACAGTGAATAAATTAAAAGAGTTGGGCTGTAAAGTCTTACCACACCCCAATATTCCCCTGATCTGTCCCCTACAGACTACCACTTTTTTCGGAGTTCGGACAACTTTTTGCGAGGAAAATAATTTACCAATGATTTAAACATAAAAAATGCATTTTCCGAATTCCTTTCATCACGTGACTCAACGTTTTTCAAATCTGGGATATAAAACTTGGTAAGCCGTTGGCAGAAGTGTATCGAAAATGATGGTAAGTACTTTGAATAAAAAATATGTTAGATTTAATCTCAAATTTTAATTTTCTTCCTGGTTCTTAAAACGGTCATTTCATGTGTCATCCAATATATGTAAATGGCTGATAAATAACAGTTTATTTATTCAAACATAAATTCTCCATTTCTTAAATACAACTATATTTCTTAATGCTTTAAATAAAATTTTCAGTAACTTAGACCTTTACAGATGACATATCGCACCACAAGTGTTTTCGGTTTTTGTTCTACTCCTCTATTTTTGTTTTTTTTAATTTATCAATTTGAGTAAATCAAATATTTATATCATGTATCATATAAATATTCACATATTGATATAATAAGTATATTGGTAATTGTGATTAACTTTATTGGCCACATTGGACCACTTGAGTCGATCTACATTCGCTTTCTCTATGAAGGTTGTACTGTTGTTTTTTTAAGATCTGCCCAGTACTTTTTCCTACATTGTTAATATTGCGAGAAATATATAAACAAGTAAATATATTATATAGCTTAATAACTCACATAATACATGTAAGTTTGAATATTCATGCCAAACTTGACAGCTGTGAAGATAACCTTAGGCACAGATAGGCACTAAACTAGACATAAACTCAGCGTTTTGGTCGATACCAGTACGAGAAAAGGACAGATATAGAACGGCTTTTGTGACACATCATGGACACTGGGAATGGACATGTCTCCCGTTCGGATTGAAATCGTCACCAGCTATTTTCCAAAGAATATTGTCTAGTGTCTTAAGAAAAAATGGTTTAGATGCCTTTGCGGTGAACTATATAGATGATATACTGATTTATTCCGAAAATTATGGAGATCATATAACACATATAGAATTAACACTAAAAGCATTAAAAAGTGAAGGTCTCAAATTAAATAAATCAAAATGTAAATTTGCACAAAGAAAAACCACATATTTAGGACACGAAATTGGTGACAACTCAGTTAGACCGTTAAATGATAACCTAGTGGCCATAGATAAATTTCCTAGACCACAAACCAAAAAACTAATAAGACAGTTTTTAGGAAAAATTAGTTTTTATTTAGAGTATATACCGAAATACACGATATCATTATATAATTTATTGAGGAAAAATGTAGACTATAATTGGACAGAAGAATACGAAGAGAGTTTTAATAAAATAAAACAAATTCTATGTTCAGATCCAGTATTGGCAATTTTTAACCCACGAGCTCCAATATATATTTATACTGATGCCTCTATAAAAGGAGTTGGTGCAATTTTAAAGCAGCCACAAGACGATAAATCTTTGAAGCCGGTATTTAATTTTTTCAGAAAACTGACGGAAGCCCAAAAAAGGAAGAAGGCCATATACTTAGAAAGTTTGGCCATAAAAGAGGCAATATTATATTGGCAATATTATTTATTAGGAAAAAGATTTATCATTTTCACAGATCATAAGCCACTGGAAAACTTCAACGTAAAAAACTGCAAAGATCCAGAATTATTGCAAATATTGAATTACATTTCACAATTTGATTTTAGTATAGTTTATAATCCCGGTAAAGATAATTTAGAAGCAGATTGCATTTCCAGAAACCCAGTTTTAGAATCAAGTGAAGAAGAAAATCATATAGATTCACCAATCAAAATAACAATTTTTTTAAAATTGGAAGATGTAGTAAACAATCAAAAACAACTCACCCCGGACAAAAACAGTTTTTTGGAAAATGATGTCATTTGTAAAAAGTTAAACTACAGAAAAAAGATCTGGCTAACAGAAGAATTTGGAAAAAAATTGATAAAGGATGTACATATAAAGCAAGGACACATTGGAATGAAACAATTAACATTAATAATAGGTCGCAAATTTTATTTTAAAAATATGTACAAACATATTAAACAAACATGCCGTTCTTTTGAAACTTGTATTAAGAATAAGACAAGAATAGGTTGTTTTAAAGCACCCATGTCACAGTTCGGTCCTGCAAAAGAACCTTTTGAAATTGTATCTTTAGATACAATTGGTGGTTTTACTGGAAATAGAAGTACAAAGAAATATCTGCACCTAATTGTAGATCATTTCACAAGATATGCTTTCATTGCTACATCTAAGACACAGATTGCCAAAGACTTTATAAAATTATTAAAAACAGTGGAAAACAAAGGCAAAAGAAAAACTTTGTTAACAGATCAATATTCTGGAATCAACTCCACACAATTTAAACAATACGTGAAGTCAAAAGGGATAAATTTAATTTTCACAGCTGTAGACTGTGCATTCTCAAATGGGCTGAATGAAAGAACAAATCAAACGTTGGTAAATAGAATAAGACAAGGAACGTCCATGGACTATTATAGCAGAAGAGTGTGTTCAAGAATACAACACTACAATCCATAGTTCAACAGGTTTTACTCCAAATTATTTACTAACAGGAATTGAAAAGTCAATCATACCAAAAAATTGGAAATAAATAAAGAAGAGAACCTAGAAGAAAATAGATCAATAGCTTTTGAGAACTCGAAAAAAGTACATCAACAAAATAAGAAGTACTATGACCAAAATGTAAAGGAAATCATATATAAAGAAGGTGACTTGGTTTACATTCAATATAGTAATGATCTAAATAGAGGTAAATTGGAAGTGATTAGATCAGGTCCTCACAGAATAAAAGAAAAATTATCTAACGTGATGTATATCATCGACAGTGGTTTCAGAAAGAGATAATCAAATTTATTTCACGTCAGCAAATTGGTTCCTTATCGAGATGACGGTAGTCCTCTTCCAAAAAAGGGGGGATGTAAGTTTGAATATTCATGCCAAACTTAACAGCTGTGAAGATAACCTTAGGCACAGATGTGAGGAAGGTTATGAGAGAGATTGGCTTACTGAAAGACTCACTGTAGTTAACGTGTTAAATTTATATTATTTATGTTATAATGGAATATGAACAATTGTGTTGATTCAGGTTTGTAATTAAAGATACCTGTAGTTATTTAGTTATTTGTAAGGTTGTAAATATGTTTTTTTAATTACAGTTCTTCACTGCATCCACGTGTTATCATTTGTTCCATTCATCTCCTGGGTTAAGTCGTTGAACTCACGACTTACATACATTTATTTTTTATTAGTTTAAAATGTATATCTGATAGTATCTTATTTAATAGAAAACGGGATTGGTGTTAATAAATTTATTTTTATGGTATTTTTATTATTTTTTTCACCACTCTTCACTTTCTATCTGAAACATGAAACAGATAAGCTTAAAATCGCCAATACATTTTACAGTAAGGAATCAATCGGTCTGAAAATTGTGTATAAATCTTTTTACCTTTAATTTAATGCTCTAGATTTCATTACATTTTTTATTACTGTATTTCATTGCTATCACATTAAAATGTGATAGTAATGAAATAGAATAGGCTGCTATTAAAATAGAATTTCATTTTATATTTTAGTCTTAGACGAATTAGGGGCACAAATTTAAAATATTAATTCACCAAGTAAATAGAATGAATGAACGGTTTAGAATTGTTTGAGATAAATGCAAGTAGAGAAACTAGTCACAGGTAGTACTCAAATAACAAATTCAACTTAAAAGCCTCGAGAGATTCTCAGTTGAATTCCATCTTTAAGTTGAAGCCATCGTCTTTTCAGACGTCTCGGAGGATTATCGGAAATTAAGAAAGTAGCTAAGTCTGAAAATAGTGGGTTCGAAGGGAATAAAGTCTGTAATGACAGGATTGTTATTATGAAATATATCGGGGTCGACCCAAATCAGCAACAAATGGGACGTTAAAGTCATTATGGATGACTTTGTCTGTTACAAAGTAAGGAGCATTGACCATTTTACGGAAGATTTTGGATTGTAAGGATTGAATACGAGAAGACTTCGATGGCTTTGTTGAGAACCAAGTAAGTCCAAATGGGATTTATAATAGTAATTTAAATGAGTCTTTTGTAATTGATTAGGAGCTTGGAGCGTTTGTCTATTAATTGTTGAAGTAGCTTGAAACGGCGAGCAGTTTCTTGGTTAATGTGAGGATCCCAAGTTAAAGGTTTGTCAAGTTGTAGTCCTAATTACCGGACTTCATTGTGCAGGAATCTGTGGGATGTTATAAAACGACCGTACAGGAGGACAGGAAGTCATTGGTTTATGGCGTAGGTTAATAGGATATTTGGCGGGATTTATGTAAATGTAGATACCAATTCTAATGATGCGGTAGTAATCCGTTTACAGTCAGTTTTTAATGTTTTATCCATTTTTTAAGAGGAAAAATTATAGGAAGTGCGGGAATATCCTCATTGAAATCCTTTTACTTTAAACTTTCCAGTAATATGTTTTTTTTTTTAAGTAAAGAAAAAATTGCAAATTCATAGTATTGTACCCATGATAGACATGGTAGTTGGAATGAGTTTTAAATGTTGGCATATTAAATGATAAGATTTGAGCCCCGGAAGCTGCGGAACAACAAACCGCAGGGGCACCTGCGCCTCCAGCTCCCCCCCTTACATCTCCAACGTCAAAGCTTCTCTTTGACCCTTCTGTCTGACATATGGAATAAAGAAACCTATTCCATTGTTTGAATCAAATTTCGCTAAGCTTACTAAATGCTATAAAACTTTAAGGGAATTACAAGATATTAAGTTCAGGCAGGTGGACAATAATTATATTTTTACATTTTTGGAAAACAAGATTAAGCGTTTTATTTGTATAAAAATGTTTTCATCTTTGTAGGCCATACCAGTCTACTTCTTCGAGATCAAAATGAGATGAAATATGGTATGGATTATCTTCTCCAATCGATAAGATTAGGTGGCACAGCTTATGAATACTGATTTTTTATGAGTATATAGCTCACTGCACCGAACTGGCCAGAGTAGGAGGTCCCGGGTTCAAATCCAGCTGTAGCAGATTTTATTTGATTTTTTAAATGTCTGGGAAGGATTCTTTGGGATCTTGGTCTTGGGGCAAACTCCCCCTCCAACGCAAAGTGACAATGGGGCAAACCCCTAAAATGGGTACCAAAAATATGGGGAAAACTTGTCGATTGAGCGTGATCTAGGATAAATCACTGTTTCTTATAGTCTGAAACCATTACTATTTTTGGCATAACTCGAAATATTCCAGGACTATAGTGTCTTATTCAACGGTTATGGGAGGATGTCAGTTCACCTTCAGTGTTTTTCCCGGATAAGATCGTCCACATAATAGAGGCTGTGAGCCCCTGTAGGGTCAGCGGGTCCTACAATATCGGTTCATGGCTGATCACAGAACCAATAAAATAATTTATCTCCTACAAGTGATGTTGAACCTTGGTGCTTTGAATTCGTAGACTGTGCTACTCTATGACTACCCCTATAATAAAAATAATATCAAAATGGATCTTTTTCCTCTTTGTTCATTAAACCGAACCTTGAAGCCGCCTTATATTTTATGTTAAATCAGATACTCATTCTATGATTGCGTAGCTTATCTAACCATTAATTATTTAATTAATGTTGCAGCAAAACCCGGTAGTGAACTGAACTGCAGGTCCCCCGAGGTTGTGTCAGGGTGTAATGTCATCTCCGGGGAATGCACTTGCAGCTCTGCACCGGCCTGCCCAGGCCAACCTGCGCCCTACTCCTTCCGCGATCTTCAAGAGTGTACCATCAACCTGGACGTCATGCACCAGCACGCCAGGCTGCGAGATTTAGAAGGTATGTGATATTAACGCTTTTAAAAATTAATTATTCTGCATGTATAGGCTAAGTATTATTTTTTTCCTTAGGTTTTAAGTTTAATTAAAAAAGTCATTCTTTAGTGCTATATGAATGCAGGGAATGAAATATTTAAACAACCTGATCCTTTCTGTATACAAAATACATATGATGTAAACTATAATCATGAATATATTATAGATGTAATGCGCTAAATCACACATTAAGGAGTAAAACATTAGCTAAAATATTTGGGAATCAATATATTGCGCAACGCTGTGTCCCTTACTGCTGATTAAATAGAATATCGAATAAGTATATAAGTCCGGATAATGTAGGTATCAAGATATAAAGGGTTATACATTCCTAAAAACATTTTAACACTAAATGTAAGTTTACTTAAAATCCTCATAGTTGACTGAAAAGACAAGAAACCACTAGCCTAATGAGCCTACTTCAACACTTACTTGACAAACGCATTAAGCTAGCAATTAATTACAAAAGAATCATATACATGTCTAATGTATTTGAACTTCCGGTGTAGTGCTTTGAGGGTCCACATAGCCATCCAATTCCTCTCGAAGCAATCCTTGCAATCCGAAATCCTTCGTAAAAACCTCAATACTCCTTACCTTGTTACATATTTATTCATCTATAATGAACGCAATGTCCATTTTTTTGCTGATTTGGTTAGAACCTGTTGGCAATCCTTTCGTGGCAAACCTTATTCCCACTAGATTCAAACCTAGCTACATCTTCAATTCCCAATAATGCCCTGAGGCGTCTGAAAAGATGACCTCTTGACCTTCTAAGTTGAATCTGTTATTCAAGTAACACCTATGTATAATACGTGTAAATAGTAATAGTGTATTTTTTTTCGATTTGCCTTTATCTCATGCCATTATGCATCATCTACTCTATTTACTAGATATATTATGTAATATCCACTCTATTTACTAGATTTAGTATTATTATATAGTTGTAACTTTCGATAAGTAAATATTAAAAAACGCTATAAATATATCCATTTACTATGTTCAGTATCAATGTATTTATTTTTAATTAGGAAATTTTTGTTGATATATAAAAAAAGTTAAAAATAACTAAGTTAAAGTTTAAAAACAGAAAAAAAAGGGGGGTAATGTGTTTTGTCCTAGTGTATCTTGTACAGTCCATCAATTTTATCTTCCTCATGTACATTAAAATTGAATAGAAAAATAAGTTTGCGCGAAAAGTATTCGAGCTGATTCGGCGGCTTTTGTTCTTCTATATAAAAATATATAATTCATTGTACAATAACAATAGAAATCGCAATAAGGGGGGGGGGTTAAGAGGAGTGGAGATGGCAATATCGGAGAAGCAGCGGAGATCGTAATATCTCTGAATATCACCGCCTCAATCCGCTGCGTCATGACCTATTTCGCTTCCGCACCGGGTTCATATATTCTCTAGAACTGTTCGTATTTATGTCTCCATCTTCTTATACACTTAATAATATCAAGTACTTCTTTACGATGCTCCGTCCTTCAAAGCCGAAATATGAATCCCTTCTTAAACTGCTCCATAGTTTTACGTACTTGAGTACAATCTTAATTATTTTTAGTACTGAAAAACTATGATCAAGGATATAAGACTCTGAATATGAAAATTCGAAAGAAGAGAAAAGTCATAAAAATCCCTCCTCAAAATATTGGAAAATCTTTTTAATATGTAAGATCATTGTTTAAATAGTACGACTGAAATATTTAATACCATAGACTTATAAAAAAAAAATAGCCTTTATCACTACAACCCATGAAGGTTCTTGGGTTGAGTACATCGTAGATACTGTACAGATCTGTTCTAAGATGACTGTAATGCAGGGAGGTGACTCGTCCAAGACCACGTTCAACGCCAGGTTTTCCTCCCAAACTCACTTTATAGAGGCTGGGTGAGCTCCAGGAGGGTATATATATCCCGCAGGTTCAAAAATCGCTGTTAAAAGATCAAATAATTTGTCTGTTACAGCCGGATTGGAACATGGAATCTTCCGATTAGCAACACAGCGCTCAACCACTAAGCTACCTCGCTGCCACTATAGATTCAAAGACAATAAAATTATGATTACTGTATAAGAGGTTTATATAAGATTCTTCGTCAAGTCTTTACAATCATAGTTTTCTTCGGCTAGTTTACAAGGCAGTTTTAGAATTTTTAGAATAATAGTTTTAGAAGTTCTTTTAACTAATATTAGGATTAGTCCTTTCGCTTAATTTTCTTTTTGGAGTGCAAATTGCCATTTTTATTTTATAAAATTTACTCTGATGTTGTTATTGTTTCAGTTGGTACATAGCAGTTATTATTAAAATGAAAATGTAGTTTAATGCAATCTAATTGTTGCCGAAGGTAACTAATAAAGATCGCCTAACTGATTTCAAGTGTAAAACTATTTATGGACTCCATTTCAAAAGCATTCCACACCACTAAGCCCCCCTTTAAACTTTCTTTCACAAAACTATTAAATTATGGAAAATAGTTGAAGTGATGTGAGCAATTTAAGTTGAGAGGGGGGAAAGCTGTTGCCGACCAAATTGCTCCGCCTAATTCGCTTATACTCGCCGCTACACCGTCACATGATTTCCTCTTTCTATGCAGATTAATAACAACTTTAACACGGATTGATGGCGAAACTTCTAAAAACATTTATCCCTTAAAGTATAGTGCGCTTTTAGCGAAAAATAATGTATATAATAACAGGAGAAAAAATAGGCAAATAATATCTGAAATTTACTTAGGCTCATATCGCAATTAAAAACTAAATCCATAAATGTATATATATAGATGTATACATTTCATGAATGTTAATAAGATAAACTTTACTCTCAGTTGTTGAGATTCAAACTAGTCGCTTAACTTTCTTCTGGTGACGTTTCGAGGCACTCACAATGTATTACAGTGAAAAAATAGGCTTGATCGAATTATTAGTGTTTATTTTTTTTTCTTTCGATACTTTTTTTTAACGTATCGAATTGGCCTAAGTTCATTGATGGGCGGTAGGCCACGAAAGAAGAATTATTATTATTTTTAAACATTTTTTTGTTTTGAAGATAAAAGATTTGCCCTGCCCGGGATTCGAATCAGGGTCAGCTGCTTCTCCGTAGCAGTGCTCTAAGCCACTGAGCTACCAGGGGTCTTATCCAAGTCGGACAAATCCGTTCTCTTCACCGATCTTATATCCCCTGCTCTCGCAATTTTTGCGATGTATGCACGGAGAAGAATGTTCATTGAACATTATTTTAATTAGAATCTTGTTGACATACGTCAGTATATTATTTATAATTTATCTTTATTAATTGTTATTTCCACGGTAACTGTTTTAAAATTTAATTATTTAATTAAATTTTTAATTATTTAATTAAAATTAGATACCGTGGAAATAACAATTAATAAAAATAAATTTTTATTTTTATTTTGTTTTAAACAGTTCGTTAAATAAATAACGACATTGGAAATATTTATTATGTATAAGTACATATGATAATTATATCGATTCACATTGGATTTCTGAAGCCACCGGTTCCAAATCCAGCTGTGGTATATATTTACATGTACTTATATATATATATATATATATATATATATATATATATATATATAAATATATATATATATATATATATATATATATATATAAATATATATATATATATATATAATATATATATATATATATTTTGACGGACTCTGTTCGATCATTTATCCTCCTGGGGCTCACTCTGCCTCTGTAAAGTATGTACTCTTAATCTATGGAAAAACCTGAAGGTTGAGCGTGTGCTTGACCAAATCAGTTCAGGGTTTTTTCTCTTCATTATTCTATGTATTGATCGAAAAAAACGAGTTATTGTTTATAATCTAATAGTGAATGAAGGTAGTGTTATGAATTCAAAGTTTTATGGATTGGCATTGTAACATTTTACAAGAGATCCTTCCTATTACCAGGAGGCTTCTTAAATTAACAGGGCTAAAGTCATCACTGTATATGGCGGCTTAGGGTGCCTGCAAACATCGTTACCGAAGACACTCCACCTCGTCAGGTGTTAGGTAAACCGATCCGTCTTATTACCTCTATATTCAGCTCTCATATCGTTTCATAACCTGATCGCTGGTGAAAATAGATTGCCTCGTTGTATATCATCGAAACGAGAATATCCGACATGGGCTGTGACATATTCTGTTACAGCTCATCGGGAAACGTTACCTGTTATTCGTGCATTATTAAAAACATCTGCCTGCCATTCTGAATACACTTGATGACCTCTCACCTTTCCGGGTCGTTGATAAAAATACATAAGCCGGGCTTAAAACTTTATCTCAAAGGCTGTATATATCTATGATGATAAAAAACCTTACCCATATCCAAGCAATATCGAGCTGAATAGGAATTTCGCAACGTCCAATACTAAAAAAACGTTAATGTTGAAATAAAATATATCGATATCTATCCTGTAAGAAATCAATAAGTAATGGTTTTATGAGATTGCTATTTAATTTATAAAGAAAACATAATCAACGGCTTTTATTTTTTCCTATGAAGCGAATATCAAAATAATTATTCAGAAATATCTGGAAAATATTTGCGATGGCTGTGTCTCTTATTTTAATTAGAAATACACAATATAATTAAGGATCCGTATTAAGATAATATATTTTATAACGTAGTGAAACAATTTACTATAAGGGTTTAAACACTAGGAGACCGGAAGCAATCAAAGGAAGAGCACCTTTTTTTTTCAGAAGTGGAATTGTTCGTCAATAAATATATTAAATAACATAAAATATGTCTATAATATATATTATCATCATCATTCATCATCATCATCATTACATGGCGCTATGGTCCATGAAGGACCTTGGCCTCCTCAACAATTCTCCTCCACCTTGACCGATCTCTCGCTGCTCTTCTCCATGTTCTTACCCCCAGGAACTTAAGGTCTGCTTCCACATCGTCCAGCCATCGCATTCTAGGCCTTCCTCTTCCACTTTCTCCGTCTGGACGTCCCTCTAGAAGCCTTTTTTTGTCCATTCTGTGAACGTGCCCCAACCATCTCAATCTTGCTTTTTTAATAAAAGAAACTATGTCAGGTTTTCCATATAGGTCTTTAAGTTCTTGATTCCTTTTAATGCGGAGACAATTTCCTTCCTTGGTTGGGCCATACAATATATATTATAACGATACTATATATAAAATTATATATTTATACAATAGACATCAAAGTATTAATAACACAGGCCAACGATGAAAATACTTTTGCAGTGTCGATATTACTGGTCATAACTCAAAAAACAAGAAGTTAATAAGCTAACCGTCCGTCATCCTACCAACAGGGCACGGTGTACATTTACCGCTCCCTGAACGGATCGAGCTTAACGACTTGGTTAGGGATATTGGCGTAACGAAAGAAAAAGCTGAATTGCTTGGCCCTAGACTAAAAGAAAAGAACTTGATGGCGGTTGGAACCAGGAAGAGAGAGCAACAATTTGATGAGAAAGAAGCATGGGTACCATTTAAGCAAGTCTTTACAAAGTTTTTGGAAAAGAAAAAGACCCAGAGTATGTTTCTATTGAAGCTAACATGTTACAAGTTTAAAAAGTTAGGATGTTTGATGAGCATAAAAGTTCACTTTTTGAACAGCCTCCTTGATTACTTCTTGGGAGATGTTAGTGAGAAGCAAGGTGAGCGTTTTCACCAGGACGTTAAGTGATGGACAAACGCTACCAGGGCCGCTGGAACACCGACATGATGGGGGACTACTGTTGGTCACATCACCGAGAAGTTCAACAAGCGACTCCTCGTAGAAAAAGCAGCACAAGAAGCTTAAAAAAAAAAGAGAAAGAAAGTATAGACCGATTCCAGTTGACAAGTGAGACCTGTATTAGCACATTATATCACTATTTTAAGTAGCCACTGTAAATACAAACCATGCTTATGATGTAACATAGTGTTTCATTAATTCCCCCATGTACCGTATAGGGATTTAGATAGGGGCTTATACTATATAATACAAAGCATATGTATTAGGTGAAACAAAAAAACTAAAGCCAGATTTAGATTCAGCACATAAAAATCTATAAAGATCAACTATTAAAGTTAAAAAAGTTTTCAAAAATAATTTGTTTTTTGGCCTGTAAATAGAATGTGACTAATATTGTTATTAAAGATGTTAATATGGTTTATCGGTGTCAACGGTATCAATGGAAATTATAATATCACGACTGTTTAAACATTTTGGTGTAAACGTACTAGATGTGTTCCAATAAAATTAAGCTCTAACGTTAATTATTTATTCGAAGCAAATTTCAAAAATAGCATCAAATCCGATTCGGTATAGCTAATAGATATTGATTATAACTTGGATAATTCTAGCACCAGTTTCATCAAACGCTTTAAAAATTCGATTCAAGTTAACTGCTGTATAATACCAAGTCAATTTTAGTTTTATGGAATCTCTGTTTAATAGAAATTTTCTTATCGAAGAAAAATCTTAATATAATTCTAGAAGCCTGTTAAAGGTAACGGTAATTGTTAACCAAGTTTATCTGCTTTAATTATTATTAAATAAAATGTTATGAGCTATTTACAGAGTATATAACCGATTCGGAACTTAATAAAAATTTAAATACTAAAAAATCATCACATAATGAATATATATAAAATTAAGTTACCCAGAATGTTAAACGTATGAGAGGTAGGCCGAGGCGTAGGTGGTAGGATTGCATTAAACGTAAAGGGGATGGGGGATAATCCATAAATTTCGCCAACTTTAATATACTTATTTATTACAATATAACTTTTTTTGTCTTAAGTTTACGTATGTAACATAACAATAACCCATTATTTAAAACGTCGAATATATGAAACAGATGGGAAAATGTAAACAAATCATTATTCATTTATTTTAAATATTTAAAATTAAACATATGCTACATATACGATTGTCCCTTCAGTGTAAAAAATTTTAATCTAGTTTTGAAGTCTTAAAATTACCTAGGTTTGTTTCCAATCTAAGGGGAAATGAATGTTTTTAAATCCCGTAAAAGTTTTTTATTAGTCATCAAATTTAACCGCTCTATAAAGAGTCAAGTGAGGCTTAAAAATGGTCTTTTTAAAGCAATAAAATCTTGTTCCCATAAAATATTTATAGATCCTACATTTCTGCTCCTCATGTTTTATAAATTTCTGTAATAAAAAATTAAAAAGTATTTATCTATAAAATGTTTATGGTTCTCTAATACCTTTTTTATCAGAATTTATGTGCAATTATTTTCAGATTTTCACACATTACCCAATTTGGCTAGAACAAATTTCTTTAAAGTACCATTAACTCAAAATAGTGCTTACCTTTATGATAGTTAATTTTAGAGAAAAGTGAATTTCGCTAAGTTGCAACTACTGGAGCAACGCCCTGCTAGCTTACAGGCAGAAGCTAAACTGGTTTATAGGGAGCTGTGGTTAGGATTGGCACATAGCTCGTAATACCAAGGAAGCTGCGGCATAAACTGGAGATCGAGTAAACAGCCGCTGGAGTCTGCAGAGATAGGACATTGTCTCCTGGAGAATAGTGGCCTCCTTGGCCGATATACTTCGCCTCTGGAAACACAACCTTCAGCAAGATATCGAGTGATGTTTAGACAATAAAACTGCACAGCTTCGTATTATTTTTATCGCAACTACACTTTTTTATGATGCATTTGAAAAGCTTAGTACAAGTACATAAGATAATTATATCGATTCACGTTGGATCCCTTAAGTATTCAAAAATATACACAAAAAAAAAACTGTACTGCTAAACTCATGATGGGAATACTGTTCTACAGAGTTCTATCTGGAGGGAGTATTGTCTATAGAGTTCAATACATGGTAGAGGCTGTACTATAACTAAACCAACTTTTATGAAAGGAAATGATTTAGCCGAGATCATGCTCAATTGATGGATTTTTCCTTAATTGGGGGTTCTCACTTCATAGAGGGTGAGTAAGCTCCACTTTGACGACTATTAACTGAATAAATAATCAAACTTCCACAGCCGGTTTTGAACTCCTCGCGTTCCTAGTCCCTCGCGTAATTAACTATAATTATCCATTATCCACACCCTAGAATTATCCATCTGAACTTGTAATTTAAATGGGTTATAATTTGTGTAGGGGTATGGGTAGCCATAGGAAGCCTCCACCGGCCTACTGGAGGAACCTAACAACGACCGGGCGTAGTGATGATACAAACCTTATCTTAAAATCGGTATTCCAGAATGTCAAATGCTGCCCTGAAGTTCTGCTTAAAGTAAACAAAATTAGGTCCTCGTGCACCCACTGGCAGTTATTCTCCTTGGATTTAGAACCATTCGCCACTGAACTTGAAATCGAGTGTATTTATTAGACACATTTTACTAAGATATCGGCAGCTTGCCGCTTCGCTATCGAAACCATACCCTGCAATTTATGTCTGCAAGAGGAGCACATCGCCCTGCCAAAGTTTTATAGTTAATAGTGTCATGTCTTTAACATAGATTACTAATTAATAAATCAATTATTATAAAGGCATTGTTTGACTCCAAACCGAATACATATAATTTCAATCGTTTCTGCTATGAATATTCGGACATTGTCATATTTAAAATCCTAATTTACATCGAACACGTGTGCCGGACTTGATTAAATTATTATGTATCAGGAAACACTCATTAACCATTTTCAATTATATAAAAGTCAAAATGTCAACTACTGTTATATGTCAAGTGGTGGTAATTATCCTTAAATAATTCTAAAAAAATTTATATAGAAATTATTTATTTAAAAAAATTATAAATAGGAAAAACTTATTCTGTAATATATTGTTTAAAATATCTAGTTCAAATGTTAATTTATTTAAAATATCTGCTTTTCTATTAAATTTGATCTTATGTTATAAACATTTTATGATCAGTAATTTATTTGTTATCATCGTATATCATGTTATCGTCGTCATAATCAACCGTATGGATCTTTTATTACCATTGAATAATTAAATGGGACGAAGGGGAGTAGCTCCGCCTTAATGAACTTGTACGCCTCTTGGATATTACGATGGCACATTTTCCCTCACCCCGTCATCCCCTATAAACTGTTAATCCCACGCCTTTAAATATTGATAAACAATTGATCCGATATTGCAGAACTTACAGGGAGCTAAGTCCTAAGCTCAGCTATGTCTTGATGAGCTAATTTAGGAAATGACCCTTAAGTGCTTTGGAGAACTTTTCAGGTTAAGCTCGAAATAATTTCTAATTATTTCCAAGTTTGTAAGCAGCCCTTATTTGTGTATTACACAAGTTTTGAGTACTTAAGAGTCTTTTGCCACGGTTCATCTATTTAATTTAAACAGTTTAGTACCATCATGAAAAATTAAAAACTAGGCCTCTTCAATATTTATTAAATTCATGTAACAAAATGCATAGAATCATAGATTTGCCATTCTCCATTTTTCATCAGCAGTGGTTATTTTTCTGAAATTAGTGTTACGAAAATCTTTGATCAATGATAATAAAATTATTTTTATTTCTATTTAAGGATTTAAAAATAATCTTATCTTTTATATCGATAAATAGGTTACTAGACCAGATTTTCACTAAAAGGTTTTTATTAGATCTTATTTCTTAACCGTTACGCATTAAAATTTCTAATTATTTCCATATTTCTCTTTTAATTCTCTTGGCTCTAGTTCCTTTGGCTTTCACTAAATAATCCACATTTTTTTATTTTTGATTTATTGTTTCTTCAGTTCGTAGAGTCCGTGATCAACAATTTTATGATATTAATATAATTTTTTAACCATATCCATCTATCTATAATGTCGTTTTTTTTTCATTTAACGTTATTTTATGTCACTATATCTAATCAGACGACGCTGCTGTGGGAGTCCTAAATTTTGCCTAGTCAGCTATAATAAGGATAGGAATTTGTAAATGACACCATACATGGTTAGGACCACCATTTTGCGTCCTTTTAAAAAATCCTAAGTAATTATATATATATATATATATATATATATATATATATATATATATATATATATATATATATATATATATATATATATACGACTTTATTACAACAATGCGTCATATGTCGTAGCCTAATTCATACAGGTCTTTCCTCCATTTCTTTTTATTTTCCTCTCTAAGTCCTCTTGTTGCTATTCCCTCCGGGATCCCTTATGATGTCGTACATCCAGCTGCCTGTTAATCCTAAGTGTGACAAATATAAAAGCAGTAATAAAAATTAACGGAACTAATTTCAATATATTTCAATATTTAACAATATTTCAGTTATTAATAAAGAGTCCTCATTTGTTAATCGTTGACTGTCATCTAATGTTACGTCTAACAATTACTAAAGTAACAATGTTTGTGACAGGAACGAGTCAGAACGATAAGAGAGAAGGGGGTATGAACTGTACTAGCCCTGGAGCTGGACAATATGTGAAGGTTCCAGCGGGCAATGTTGTTATGGGAGGATTACACCGGCTTAACCTACAGCTCTAAAAATACTCGCTGGATTTTTTTTGGGAAGGGGTGGTTTTTATTGATAGCACAAATATAAAAATGTTTGTTATAACTAGAATTAAAAATTAGCTATACGTTTAGAGGCGAAAAGGGCCTGACCACTAACAAATAATTACCATTACTCAGAAAGAGAGCTATTAAGAATACAAAAATTTAACTATTATCCGACCTAACCATTGTGCTACATCAAAATACATAAATTTATCCGTTGTAGGTTGCTCGCGATATTATTACTTCACTATGGGACTTGAAATATGAATTATGGATAATTTTTTCTAAAGATTTGTGTTTATATGCAATTTAATTATAAGTACCATTTAATAGTGACAATATAAGAGGTGGATTAATGGCTTAATGAGTAAATTAATAATTTTAATTTAAAGTTGTCTAATTAAAATTAAAATCGCAGTATAATTTAGGTATAATTTAACTAATACGTATTACTGCTTTCATGATTTAACAGAAACAAACTAGTCAAAATGGATCTATAAATATTCATTTAAATCTAGAAGTTTAAAACTTAAAGGTATAGATTACACCTTCACTGCATAAAACGAAGTAAAAAGCTGAAGAGTTTATTTCTAGCACGGAGCCCTATGCCTCAGAGGTCATCATTCATTTGATCAATTATATTAAAGAATATTCCTTCATTCCAAAAGCTCCTAAGGTGTTAATGAATTATATATCTATAAATTTATACTCAAGAACGATGAGCAGGAACTCACCCCCCCCTTTTTTATGAATTACACTTCCTACAATCTATAAGTCTTTCACACCCAGTTTTGATATTTAAACGTGTTTTTGGAGAGAGATCGCTGTCTCTGACGGACGAGACAAATCTTATGTATTTAAATTGTATTCTTCACTCAAAGGGAATTGTTAACCGACTTGTAGCGGCAATAGTTTCACATGACTACAGTGTGATATTACCTAAATTTAAATTTTGAACTATAAATTATATGTCTAAACCTTGCGTATTGATGAATTATAGAGCAGTGCTGCAGCTAGCCGCCTAGTGGAAGCGGAAGCCAACATAGATCTAATTAGAAGCACTCGCCTCTGGTGAATATTGGATCAGACGGTGGGGGGATGGTGTGGGGATTTAGTGGGGGGGGGATGATTGGGCCTTAAGACCACTGGGTCCTCTAGGTTTATTGCCATTCAATTGCTCTTGTGTAGGGCGGCCCTTTGGCTCCTCAAATGTGGTTGGTCATCAGCTCTCCACGGTTTAACCACCACTCTCCGGTCACTTTGAATCCTCAAACTGTTGTAAGTTTAGGTATTGAGATAATTTTTTTTAAAAGGTTTTAATCTATTTATTAATTATTTTTTCTGCACAATTGAAATGTTCTAACTGAAAAGATGTTTCAGATAAATTTACTAAGGATTAACTCCGGATTTCTAAGGATATGACTTGAAACCCGAAAATACAAATTGGTTCACGTTATAATAGAGAAAAGTAAAAAATATTACAATCGATAATCCAGGAGCGAACGGATAAGAAAATATTTGGAAGTAACAGAGCCTAAGACTTCCATAGAAAACCGACAGCTGAAGTGGTTTGTCTGGAGGGGAGGAGTGATCCAATGAAGGTCGTGGAACGTATAACTACTGGAAGGAAGCCGAGAGGAGGTCCTAGAACTACCTATAAAGTATATATTTAAGGGATCAGAGGTAGAGAGAGCCAAAAGCTCTCTCAACCTCTCAAAATCGCCAAGAAATGAAGCAGGTTAGTAGGGACCGAGATGCATGGCTGCGTTGGGTTGAGGTTCTTCGACGCTAGTAACGACATTGAAGGGGAAGGCAAAGAAGAGGAAGATAATTAAGGAGATAAGATCCATTGGTACGAAACGAATATTGTGACTGAAAAATCTTCGGGACCTATTTGCAAATATTTTATTTATGAACAGGATTCGAAAATTATATGTATGATTACGCACCCATTGATGCTAATACTATTCAACTCAACAACACCTGTATCTCTCGGCTTTTACTTAGATATAATAATTTTCTTAAACAATGAAAATCCCTTGTTGGAGCCCTGATCGGCAGAAGTTGTAGCAATATTTTCTTGGAATAAATTTGAATTTTAGTTAAAGCACTTTAATATAATGTAATATTGTATTATTTTACGGTAGCCAGTATTTCATGAATTATGTAAAAAAGAAGGGGAAAATGGGGCATTTACGAATTAAAAGTTGTATCTTCAGAAAATATGACTAACTTTCGGAGATGTTCTTCCATTATCAGCATATTGTTCTTTGTATATACACATATTTCGGTTGAATTAAAATTTATAATATTCTAAATCATTATCAGATCATTCATATACATTTAATTTATGTATTATAAACGTTATATAGTTAATTTATTAATATAAAAATAATTATATGCATTAACAGTTAATTATAACAAACTATAGTAAATTAAACAAAATATTGCATTAGTGTCAATGGATAGGGTATAGTCATAGATCACGAAGGGAAAACACTGAATGATTTGATGTAATAAATCTATTTATTATAGAAACAGAATATAAAATTATTTCTTTTGTTAATTACATATAAAAAGAAAACCAAAAGGTAATAAAAATCATACCATTACATTTCTTACCCTTTCATGTGATTTTGTTTTGTCGTATAATGGGTAAAACGAAAATGTTATAAAATTTATTATTTATTAAAATTTAACTTATAATTTATTAAATTAAACAATTTATTAAAATTTATTATTATTATCTTATTTATTATTACTGTATTTAAGATAAAATGGTCCGGGTGGATTTAAACTAAGAAACTATTTAATAGAAACCACCGTTGGGTCCATATTGAAGGTAACTTTTAATTTTTTGTAATTAATTATTTTTTACGGATACGTAAATTCAGAAATTTTCTAACCTAGTAATATCAAGACGTTTCAATAATTATAATAAAGATTTAATAATACTTTTTCTATTCAATCATTTTTTTATACAGAAATACGCCGCTGATATGCCCCCGAGCGGATAGATTAAACCCGCATAGCCGATCGGTATTGCAGGTTGGGAATACTCTTAAGCCCCGTGCGTCTCCAGCTACCATTGCACTAGCTAAGGTTTATATGTAATTATCAAATAATTAAGATAGTATTAATTGTAGTAAGGAATTAATTACTTTTATTTTATTTTTTATTCATCCCAACGATTTAGATATTCTTTAATATTGTACTAAATAACGAACAAATAACTGATAAATTAACCCGTTGAACGGAACATCTCTGAGTTTTGGTCCATAGGGAACATCCGTCATATTGACGTCCATCAGCGTCGAATGTGAAAATGTTTGCATAACTTGCGTAAAACACTATATTTTCGAATAATATTTATTAGTAAGGTTATTTAATTGTTTACTGGTGGTACATCACTATACTTTCGTACGATAGGGGCTAAAAAAAGTCAAAATTTGAATAAGAACATTTATTTTTCATTTGACATTATGTTTCAAATGATAAAATCATTCTTTATTTTTCGAATAAGTATTTTATCCAGTCTTTGGACCTTAGTATTTTCTATTTGTTACTATCAAATAACATGAAATGTTCTAGTGCAACATGATGACTTGTGGAAATAATAATAGACGCTCTACAGAAATAAATCTACATAATTAAGTGGTTATTGTGGCAAAACAACAGTAGGTATATTCTTTGAAAAAAACAACAACAAAAAACGAAACAACAAATAATAAAAAAAAAGGTATTCATACCATTTTCCATTGTTTTTATCGTGGCAAAATAATAATGTATTTAATATATTCTTATATTGTATATTCCTAAAAAAACAACTTCAGGTTTTTGCCGTATGGAAGAAAAAAAAATTGATTCATGCTGAATAAATATTATATGAACAATGATAATTATTTACTACTTCAATTCATTTTATAAGGAGTGATTGTATTGAATTTTTAAAACCAAAAACGGAATGAACTGGTGTCATTATTACGGGTATGAGTATTACTGCACAGGCAGAACACCCGTCATTTTTACTGCTATGTTCAGAAAGAAGGTAACTTACCTCAAAACAAAAAGTGGTATTTTGACGTGTGTACCGTTCAACGGGTTAATAAAGTTAGGTTGGAAGATTGTGTTAAAATTGGTCTTTCAAATTTGGGTTTAAACGGTATTCAGTGAAAGGTGTTTTTTGAATGATTAGTGGTATCGGCATCGTACCTCTAGGTTCCCTAAACCTTTTTAATACTATTGTATTTATAAATCTTAATGATTATCCGAACATATTTCGACAATCAGGTGACTTTTTAGTGTATAAATTATACCCCTGAAATTTATTTATTTTAAAAGGTGCATTATTCTCATCCACATTTGTTTCAGTCTACGAAGATTCATAAATAACTGGAATTATAACGTTTTAAGAGCTGTAATTAAATATTCTCTGTATAGATACCCGTTTAAGTATAAGTCACTTTCATCTTAGGCATTTTCCTAATTTTGCGGTGCCTAAGCAGCTCTTAAACGATAAAAAAAACTGTGAAATAAGCCATAAACATAAAAACAAACCTATTCTATTTGTATAGTATAAAATACAACAGAAAAGCTATCTCAATTCAGCTTCTGATCCTAAAAAATGGTACATCAATAAAATCTATTTAAAATTAGTTAAAAATTGAAAACGAATTGAGAATTCATTAAAAATTTCAGGGAGCTGACAGTGTTTCTTTCAGAAAAAATTAATTATTAAAAATTAAAAACTATGTTTAAACTTCCATTAGAGTCTTTAAGGGTTTTATTAATAAACAAACTACTACCTTAATAATCTTAATGGACATATTACTAATGATTATATTTAACTCTTAGACAGTTGAATATGACTGATTATAAAGTGAATGTTACATACACCCTTAATTTGTCTGTCTAGTCATCTCACATCGTGTAAACTTGGCCATATATTTCAATGAGATTCAAATCAAAAGTATATCCAAT
The DNA here is from genome assembly GCA_964056705.1 of Troilus luridus. Lineage (NCBI taxonomy): Eukaryota > Metazoa > Arthropoda > Insecta > Hemiptera > Pentatomidae > Troilus > Troilus luridus. Next base: position 117,372,420 of record OZ057413.1, on the reverse strand, counting down.
CTCTTTATTTAAATGTTGAACTCAACCAAACTTGAAATGTTATTAATTTTTATGAGCTCAGGTTTATGTATTTTTCCAGTATTTTGTAATATTTATTTAAGTCATTGCGCATAATTTGTATTATATCCTGTTTTAAATCCAGCCTTTTGACAGAATTAAAAGAGATGTTATAGAATAATAAATCAATCGTTACTGCTGTGATCAGATCGGCCAATTACTGTCGATAGATATTAAGATTTCCAACGCTGTAGATAAGAATAATTTCTGCTTAAAAGTTTCATTAACTAGTATGCTTTCCACCAAGGTGATATTTTGTTCATTAATATTTTTTTTTCAATACCGGTGAAATCCTATATTTGGTTTACGATTTGTTAACCATTCGTAAAAATAAAATAATCTGATCTTTCAGAGAAGTAAAACGAGCAACCAATTATTAATTTTGATGTTTTTTTAATTCTAAATTCAGATGTTGAAATAATCATGTAAAGCAAAAACAGAGTTCGTGCGAAATAAATAATTACTCTCTCAGCTCTTGTTTATTTTCGATCTGAACCTGAACGGTATATTCAAATTATAACACGTTCCATGTAACATACACGTTGGGCGATTGGAATATTGCTGTTCGTCCGTTCGATCTGAAAGTTTGATGACAGCTATACCAATCGCTGCCTTTATATTAATACAAGCCTCCCTAATGTAATATATATATATATTACATTAGGGAGGCGCTTGTATTAAGAGCTTATTAATTGGGTTAATGAAAGAGATATATATTTGCTCTAGATATAACAGATCGTAGGTCAAGAAGTGTTACCTTACAGATATAAACTAACACTAGCCTTGATGGGGCTGACGATCATGATGCTACTAATCCATGTTTTTCATCATACCAAAGCACCATAACCTTTTGGGGTACCAATTCACTAGTTTCCTTCCCACTAAAGAATGACCGGATACAAAGTCAATAGAATTATGAATTTTCGGTGTTGAATTATGGGTGAGAAAACTATAAATAATTAAAATTAATAAGACTTGAAAATATAATATGCCGTCACTACCGTCCGGATACAGTATTAGCTGGATAAGGGCTAAAAAAAAAAAAATTTTTTTGAACTTAGAAAATTAAGAAAAACAAAAAAATAAACGAACAAATAAACTTACTTTTTATTTTTTAAATTGTGCTATAATTAACTCATTTCGTTTATATGAACAGCTGAATATCTATCCTATCCGATTGTTAAATTACCACCATGTTTTTATTTAAAAAAGCAAATACATAGACGAAAACTACTTATAATAATCCTGCTACATCATTCGTATCGGTCCGTTTGTTTATGTAGAGGATTAAAACAAAAAATTGGATGAATTAACTGAAATATAAATGAATGTGAAGGAATTATCGTGTTTTTGTGAGAATATAATTAGAAAACCTACATATTTTATGTGTAAGATTTGACAAATACCGTTAGTATCTAGCATAAATGTGTTGCTTATATTTTTTATATCCTCACCTGAATTATTTTATGAATTTACCTAAAGTTTTTAAAATTAATTCTTCATAAATATTGCCGACCCTCGACGACATTAAACTGCGTAGACCTGCTCCCAGTAAAACTCATTTTGATTATCTACTGCTAAATATTATATGTGCTTATAGAATAGAATAGAAAACAAACTTTATTCTGGAACCAAGCCCCTTTAGAATAACAAACATGAACAGACAAATAAACATAATATATCTGGCCAGAAAGCCACATAATAATGCAAATCATGAAGTATTTAAGAAGTGACAAAAACATAAGAAAAATAAAAAAAGAACTGAAATACTAAATAATACGAATCTTGACAAGATTTTAACCAATTGTTGAGAATTAATATGTTAATAGCAACAGTTACTAAATAAAATAAATGATTGGGATAGCAATAAAGTCTTTATATAAAAAAATAAACAAAAACGCGTAAACAACAAAATCGATTGTTCAATACTGATTTATTTAAGCAAATGATTAACCTGCTTATAGAACATTTTTTTGGGAAGTCAGAAGATGTTGTAAAAGCAAGGATTTAAATAAAGCCAGTGAAGAAGCATGGCGGATAAAAGGGGGGATTAGTTTTTGACAGAGGGGTTGAAACTGATGGGTTGGTCGTTTTTGATTAATGTTTGGAGGGTGTGGATAGCTGTAAGGAGAGAATTGAAACCTAGAACAATGGCCTGGGTTTTCATTGCGTTCAATTCCAGTTTGTTCAGCTTTGCCCAGGCACTGATCCTATCTAGGTCTTTCTGAATACTGGCGGAAGCACTGAAGGAGGGAAGGAAAAAATATTATATACACCTGTGTGGCAATCCTCTCACTGAAAACTTGCTACGAGTTTTCTTTCTCGTTACTTTTGAAGTGAAACGTTAGTAGCAGACAAGAATGTGGGGATGAGTCGAGAAAAGTAAAAAGAACACAGAAAGTAGGAGGATAGAGAACCCTCTAATAGAGCAGAAAATGTAGAAGGAGAGGTTGAGAGAAATAATAGCCTTGCACGAGAGGAAAAAATATATAGGAAGGATGTAGCTGAGGTAATGGCACTTAAGCTTAAACTAAGCTTTAGCGGGGAGACTTGGCCTCAGCTTCCAACTTGTTATTTATCGCCCAACTTTTCGTCTTTTGTCCCTTCTTTCATATCAACCAGGCCGGAACAATACCACCTCTATATTATTCTCTTCCTTATCGGTTCCTCCTCATTTCTCTGTGAAACTTTTAATGATTTTTTATTAAGTCTAAATGATGAAAAAGTTTAAGAAAATTCACAATATCTGGATGTCAATACATAAAAAATTAAGTACAATATACTAATTACCATTAGTGATGAATTTAGTTTATTACAATTTCTTAATTATTTTCAAATTGTAATAAACTAGACAGAAAGAAAATTGAAATTGTAATGTAGATTAAGAAATTATATTGTTAAGGCTCTAATCTGTGATCGAGACATGCTTACGAATCCTTTCCCACTACTTGGTCAGTTAACAGACACAGAAAACTAGTCAGGGATTTCTCAGTTCTTCTAACCAGAGAGAAAGAAATTAGTCTACTCTGTCCGCTAGGGAGCAGCACATCCCGGGAACACGAGTGAAAACGTTTTAGTATTAATATTCGTTTAAAAGCCTTTTTTCCCATTTTTTTTTTTGTCGATGGTGCATTTTGTTTTAAAATGGGTAGAGTTTTATTTTTGATATAAGGATGTTTTGGGTTTATTCCTTACCAAGTTTTCCCTATGTGTCCTCGACTATAACTTGTCCCCTTCCAGGCCTTTTCAGGTGTCCACGTAGTCTAAGAGAGCAGCCGCAGGTAACAAAATAATTTCAACTATTCGATTTTTTCCTATTTATAATAATTGAACCGTGTTGTATCAAAAACGGAAAACCCTGAAATTTCGAAAACCAACTTGTTCACATATTTCGCTGGTTTAGTCAATCAATTGGATGCTCATGAAAGTTCAAGTTCAGAACCGAACTAAAACCATGAGATATGAATTGGCAAAGTTTTGTGTAAGACAAAACAGCTTGGCTGTTCAAGAGAAAACTGAGAAAAATACCAATTTAGAAATTTTAGAATTGTATACTTTTGATCCTGAAAGCCTCATTTTATTATATTGAAATCAGTAATTTTTTTTTAATTTTCTTTATTAATGATTGAAATATTACCGTCCAAATAAATGAGTGTCTACAACTCCTGTAGCCCATACGACGATATCTTCTATCTACTTATATGGATCATAATTGGATGATATTCATTAATTATTGAAGATAATTATCCTAATATTATTGGGATAAATCTGATAAGAATTTGTTTATTTAACGTCGTTTTATGCTAATATGCCTAATCGGACAATGCTACAGAGACAGTCGAGCCTATATTGTATAGTCGTATAGGAGTCGAATTAATTAATTTGGTAGCTTACTCAAAATTAAAAAAAATTGGATGATAAGGTGTAGAAATACTCCTAGTTATAGTGAAGACGAGCTAGCTGGATATCTCATGAGAAAATGCTCGGAATATTTTGTTCTCTGGATGGCCCCGACCTATCCCCAGGAATTTATTTAATATTCCCATAGACGCCTTGATCGCCTCCTAGGTTGCCTCGCCAGCGTCCACTATTCAGTTCTAGGAAATCTATTATCCTCCTTTATCTAGTTCCTAGTTTATACGTATTTTATTTGACTTCTGGCTGTTTAACAATTTGGTTTTGTAAATTCAAAACGATACTCTGTATTCATTAATTCGGATTATTAAATTGAATTTTTAATAGTCAATGTGCACGCGACGTAAAATTATTCTTACTAGTTTCGGCCCATAGTTGAGGGTCATCATCAGGTCTGAAATTCAAGAAAATAAAGAACATAAAGATTAACTGGGAATAATAAGAAGTTCAGTAAAGCTACATAAGAAAACACCTGGATAACAGGTGAATAATCAACAATAGATAAAAAATTGAATATAAAAAAGTATGTGCTAAAACAATAGACCTAGTTGTTCTGGATATAATTCAAGAACTGAGGTGGTTATGCGTTGATTGGAGGAGTTATGGATAGAGCCTAAGTAACTAAGCATTATGTGTCTGGTAGTTATTACTGAAACATTACTAAATTAATCCTTATGTTACAAATAAAGAGGTTTAAACTATATAATAATAATATAAGTACAAAATCTGAAGTGAACAATATTAATATAACTTAAAAAATAAAAATAAATAGATAAGCTAGATGTATGTACTAAATAAGTTTCACAACCCCGAATATTTTCTACGTTACTTATGATATCTACCGTTCCCTCATAAAATTTAAATTAAAAACAGTCTAGGGCCCGTTTCTTATTTATTTTCTAATAATTATTAATTAATTACGGACCGGGATAACTCAATGGGTAGTGCGAAGGATCTGGTTGTGGTAAATAAATTATTAAATATGTTAACAGCCGTGGTTGGGCCTTATAGTATCTGATGGGCTTGTTTCACTCAGCCTCTTTAAAGTTAGTACCTTTAAATTGGGAAAAAACCTGTAGAATGTTATCTCGGAAAATTTTCCTCCCTCCTCAACCGCTGTGCTAGAAACAGTACAATCTCTACCGTGTACCGAGCCAAAGATCTTACATGGGTTTTAGTGGTACTGGTAAGTAATTAATTAGTTCATCCTTCCTACTGTAATTTAAGGTGAACGGTAACGTTGATGGTTGAACAACGCTTTCCTAAAGCTATTCCAAAAAAAAGGTATTGTACAGAATATTCAGTTTTGTAAAGGATGAGACAATTGGAGAATTTATGAGGTTGCAGGATTCAAGTGATAGCAAAGGTTGAGTTGAGCTTGTAAAGTTGTTGGGCTTAGTCACGAACGAATTCCTAAAAAAGTAAATGTTGAACTGACTAAGGATTCGTTGAGTGACAGGTTTCGGTTAGGGTGGTAGACCTTCAACGGAAATTTGAAAGCTGAGATTGGTGGTATCGGTCTTCGGGCTTGATTAGTCTTATAAATATTATATCCCTAATTTATTCAATGAATAGCAACATCTTTTATTTACATAGTTCAATGTCTGTGCTCATTTCTAGATTGTACTTCCTTCTCTATAAATTATTGCTCTGTTGTTGCGTTAATGTCGATTATGTTGAGTACGAGGCTCATGGAATCTGCCTAGTCCATAGGCGAGACCTCCCTAATCCCGGAGTGAGGCTGCTTGGTAATCCAGGCTAAACCAGTCGGCCATTTAGCACTTAACTAGTTTCCTAACTGGGAATTATTCTAAGTTATTTTCCTTCGCCAGAGTGGATATTAATCAAAACTCTATGAATATTCAAACCATTTGCTGTAGTATTTATGTGCCAAGTCATGGACGAGTTGTGCCGGCTTGTTTTAGTAGTAAAACATATGCTATGTACCGCTAAGAGGAAAATGTAGCAAACGTAACAGCATGACTTGTTAATTGGTGCTATGTTTTATTGAGATTAATATTGCTGCTAGATACATTTATTTTGTCTTCTCAATAAATATTTGTCATTTTATAAATTATTTGCTCTGTCCGTTGAAAGCATTTCTATTATAATCTATTTATTTATTGTAATTATTAAACTTAATTACTCAAACTTATTATTTATATTAATGTCCATACCTTGTTTAAGATTCTATTCTTTTCCATAGGTAGGTTTTTTGTTTACTAATATACTAATCAGTCAAATTTAATAACTTAATAGAATTATCAGTAATGTAACAATGGATGTATAGTGAAAAAGGAATTATATACACAGTTCAATCATTAAAAAAAACATAATTTATAAATAATATTTTTGATACTGTTAATACAGAGATTGAGAAATTATTAGTAATAATCCAGATTATGCCTTGCCATAAAACACTGCAATGTTTTAGCGGAACAAATGTGTTTTTAACTATTCTATTAATTTTTGGATGCCATCCATGAGTAATTGTTTAAGATAATTACATAACTTATTGTCCTCTAATATTGGATTATTTTCCAGAGGTTTGTTGTCTGTTTACCAATTCACTAACCAGTCAACTTGATACCTTAATAATAATTATATTGTATTAATGAATCAAGCTAAATAAAGAATTATAAACAGTGTTCAATTATTAAACAAATATAATGTATTTATATTATTTTTAACGTTATGATGAGAAATTACGATTAATGATTGAGATATAAAAGAGGATGACAATAAAATACCTACAGACATTAAATTAACACTTATTTGGTAAACAGGGCTACATCTAGGTTACCTCTATGGGTAGAGTTTCGGCCTGGCCGCATTCGGACTCTACCGAGCCAGCATTTCTCACCAGGCTCCTTCTACCGTGTCTCTTGAGACGTGCCTTCTTCAACTCATGTCTCCCGACTGTCCCTTTCCGGCTCCTTCGAGCAATCTCCCTATCTCTCTAGAAAATCCTCACCTGGGGTCTTGCTAGCCGCCTAAGTGTCCTAGTTCTTATAACCGTCATTTTGACAATTCATATTTCAACCTATCATCTCCAAAACCTACGATGCATATCAATACATACTTAATTTAATTAAAACTTGTCTTTATGGAAAAAGTACTTCTATGACTCTTCATTAGGTCTGTGGGTAGGGCGTCTCCCGGCCCTCCTACTTGGATCTAGATTTGTCCTGAAGCAAAAGTCCTGGAATGTCCCTGTCTGCAGATATATTCACTCCCTTCTAGGTTCTATTGTTGCTTCATTGTTATATGGCTTATACGATTCATAGAATCGGAAATGCAATCACTTATCACGACAATATAACGGGCAATAGTATACACATAACAAGTAAGTATTAATAATCATTTATAATATAATTGAAATTGTTATAAAAAATTTAATTAAGAACAACAAATAAAAAATTTAAATAATTCGTGATGCATATTTTATTTTATATCGATTACTAAGCCGATTTCTTATCATACCTAGTGTTTTAAATTTACTCATTATTGGACTTAACAGATATATATGTGCGAAGTATCTATTCTCTATTAATCGAGAAGTAATGTGGGGGATAGGATAATAGGAGTTCTTAGGATTTTAATTTTAGGACCTTAAATTTAAACTTAAAAAAATATATTTCAGTCCATATGTGGTTAAGTATATTTAGGAACATTACTATATTTTAGATTTTTTATTCTGTTAATAATATACATAAATAACTTGAAAAATAAATATAATAAGGTAATTTTACTTTTGGAAAATATTCTTAAAAATAAATGATATTCCTTCAACTTCTTCTTCCTGGAATAGCTCGCCTAAACCTCTCAAACATCGGAGAAGCTGCTAGTTATCGGAAGTTTTTATGAAGCTAAGCGAAATATCTTAAGGAATGCCGGAAGGTTTGTTTCAGTTTAAAAAACTCAGGAAAATAGGTAAAATATGTTGTTTTTTTATTCTTCTTGATTCCTTCAGAGAAGAATATAGCATCCACTGGTTAGTTCGTGATTTTATAGTACGGCGTAGTACATAGTATCTGTTTCAAGCTACATCCCCTTCGGAGTATTGTATAGTAGTAATTTTATTTGGAATGTGTAATAATTTCTTTTATGTCTAATATCACATCCGTTCCTGATCTATCACATATAGTTTTCTTCTATTTCTGCATGCGTATGAAGTATATGAAATCCTCCTCAGTGTATGAAGTATATTGAGTGAGTTTCTATTTTCACTGTAATATGTTAAATACATTAATTTGTGGTTATAGCTTGGGTGGGATACTTCTTGTAAGAATCGTAATCCGAACTAAGAACTAGCAAGGTTGGGATTCAAGGATCAGCCACTAAGGGAGTTAAACGATTTGCAATTCAGTCGATTCCAGTTTCGTCTTTTCTAAAAACTAGTCCGTAGTTGCCCCTATGTCCCCTATATACTACTGACGATATTGAGGTTAACATAAACTCCTATTGCATATACAGTCACGTAAACTGTTGAAGTTTGAGCGCGAAAAATTCAGATTGGAGTATTGAAATAATAATTTATTCTGTTTCACTTCCCACATTAGAGTATAATAATCTCTTTGGGTATGTTATATTTTGCTCTTTGGATAATGCACCACAACTTTGGATAATAAAGATTCTAAATGTATTTAAAGCAAATGCGACGAATCCTATTACATTGAGTTATATAAAAAAATTAATTTAATTGAATCTGGGGCTTTAGATTACATTAACCTATAATACATGACGAGTCCTTGGGTTCAGTACGAGGTAGAGAGTGTATTGTTTCTTGGACAACGGTTGTGCAGGGAGAAGATTTGTCCTAAATAAAGCTCAACCGCCAGGTTTTCCCTATTCTGGGCGCCCATTTTAGAGGCTGAGTGAGCCCCAGAGGTATCCCAGATACTAACAGAACCATCCCCGACTGTGGCAGATATTACGAAATCTTAATCGGGGACCATCACTTAGCGCTCTACCATGGGGTCACTGCGCTGCCTCTATCTATTAATGTGTCAGTAAACACATTAATAATTGTGGTTTTATTATTATATTAGTTTATAGCTAGATGATTTAAACCGTAATAGCTCTAAAATATTGGATCACAAAGTTCATATTGTGGACACAAAAGTCGTTTCTTTAAATAAATGTCCAAGGTCGAGAGTGGTTGTCTCACCTAATTTTATTTTTGAAAAACCACCTGCCGACACGGCAACTTGATGCTGTTTCAAGAAATGAAAAAAAAAAAAGAAATATGGAGGAGACGTAGGGCGGTGAAAGAGGAATATTGGACGGGAGGATGAGAGCAAAAAAGTAGGATTTGACCAAGCTCAGCTGCTCTCGATGCATAATTGAATTCCACTTTTGAAGGAAACATGCAATGCAGCTTCAGATTCCAAAGCTTTTCCCGCGGATTCAATAAAACTGTCAGGGACAAACGCTTCCCATGTTTGCTCTTTCTTTTCTCATTGTGTTCCTTTTTTTTTATCTTCCATTCTTCTCTACTGTATATATAGCCTGCTCTCTGTAACAGCACCTTCAAATCAGTTGACTTGTATAATTACATAAACGGATGTTGACAGAAGTTATGTAATCTTTATATCTAATATTCCCTATTCTGACATGTCATATCATTCGTGATTTAATTTAGGTAAACTATTAATGTATAACCAAATAATTTTATTTATGGTAATCTTTACAAATTCTTCATTCTTCCATATTTCTTTTTATAGCATTCGCCCAGAGATCGATGAACAGAATATGTTTGGGCATAAGATTTTTATAAGGCTAACGTTCTATTACATCATAACTAAAAAAGCAAGTATTATACGGTAAATTGCGCTTGATATTATATTAATCGTAAATAAAATCTCTTAAAAAAATCAAAGTTAGACCAATAATGTACAACCCGATGTTGACTTTTTTTTTAAATGTTCTCAATAACGGACATAACTTATTCCTTTATACTGTTTTGTATGTTTTGAAAAACATGACTGTTAACTTCGAAATAGCCGTAGCACTATATGATTTTCGATAATATAATTTATAATAGTTTGAGCCACGGAAGAATTGAAGAAACACGAAATAAATAATTGCAAAACATGCACCAAGTGGGCTTTATATCCAATTGTATCAAAGATTAATCGGAATACCAAACGTCCGACGGGTAGTCCAGTCAAAAATTCTCATCAAATTTTCTCCTGCTAGGCTAACTAATAGTCCCAATGTTATTTGATGAAGATTTGGATTCGGATTAAGGGCTCGGGTTTTGGTGGTAATCCATGGATTGTGGCTTTTAAATAGCTATTGGTAATATCGGTATGTGGTTGGGTAAGACTGTTATAATCACTATTATAATCTACCAGAGGAAGAAAATGATCCGGATGGATGTCAGAAGAACTGTTTATTTTAAAACTGTTTAGAACTGTTTATTTTAACGGACCATTTAATATTTTTTGACGTACACTATTAAACTGTTTCATATAAAATGTTTGTTTTAATTATTTCTAACCTTCAATGTGGATTTCTGTTCTCTATGTTTAAACTAACAGATTGTAATGACATACTATTAATCCTCTCTTTTTTGGTAATATTTACTATAACGAAAATTGAGCGGATATACATAGTTTAGTATGTCATCTTACGATACGAACATACGTTTTCGTGAAATTTTCTTTAATGATTTAGCCTTAAGCACTTGGTGACGGTGTTGTAACGAATGACCGTTCACCGTTAGTTTGAGAATTTTTCAGCTGATGAAACAGAAGAATTCAAAAATAAATAATCTATTTATTTGTCCTTTCGACCTACAGGTGAGACCATCACATCCACATCGTACTGGAGGGATATGATGCAGCAAAGAACAACCTGCATTGGTTAATCGGAAGGGACCTATACTCTTACACGACAAGAGACAAATTTTAAGTATCACGACAGAAAGTGAAAAGGAATGAACAAGCTGGATTACGAAGTCTTCCCACTACCACTCTATTCGCCAGACGGCCTTTTGACAACTTCCCTAAGGGTAAAATTTTTTTAAATGTATCTCAAGTCTAAAAACCATTCGTAAACTTTCTTGACTCAAATATTTTCTTCTTTTTTTTCATGAAGTTGTTTCACTAAATAACCTTTCGTTTGAAAACGGACATTTCATATCAAACGATCCAATGTTTTACTTCACGCATTTGCCCCTATACTTTTATATACCTATACCCTATACCACCTGTGATTTAGTATATTGTCCTCAGTCTAGTGTCAAGTGTGTAATACTATAATAGCCCTGGTGAAGACCTGTAATGTGTGTCGAAACTTTTTTTTACCCAGAAAAAGTTCTCCCTATAGCTCCGGGACTCCAAATTTGCTTTGGTTTAATGATGATTGCAATGGCACGATTCCGCCCAGGAGAGAAACTGGACTTATTTATTTTTTCACGAGGCCATTAAGGTGCCATTTAATAATGGAATTTAATCTCCACCCCCCCCCCTAAACCCGCGGACAGTTAGGCCACCTCTATCTAGCCCGAGGTGATTCTATTACAAGGACCGGGCTCATTTCAGACCCCGTTATCCGCTCTAGTGAAGTCTCAAAGATTCTCAATGAAACTCGAAATTAGTTTTTTCACTGAATAGAGTAGACCTCTTAAGCTGGGTTATGGAGCCCGAACAACCCAAAAGATTTTAAGGACCAAGTTTAAAGAACTTAAACTCCTCTGTGATGCACATATTTAAACCTCTTGAGTGACTATATTCCATTTTCGTAGAGTGGAGTAATTTGGATGCAAATATTGTGCTTAAACTCTGTAATGCTTACCACTCCTAAATCAGTGTGGTATTATTTGATATAGTCTCTATAAATAATGCTTTTAAGCCATTGATTTATATTTTTTATTTAATATTATTTCAGAGGCAACGCTCTATCCATTTGAGCCACCGGGTTCGCTCCCCACCTAGGACAAAACTGTTCTCTTCACCGATCCCATATCCCCCGTGTTTTCTCTTCAAAATAAAAATATTAAAAAATTAAAGCAATGATTAAAAAATTATAATAAATTCTAATGATTTAGTTCATGATTGAGAAAGGGTGAGAGGGAGGGTTTAAAATTTATTTATTTAAGACCTGTAACATTTAGGACAAGCACCTAGTCCTCTCTTATAATGTGCAGGTAATGAAGTATACAAATACTCTTTACTGAAATTTAATGCATCTCGTTTAAGAAATGTTTAGATATACACACTCATAGAAAAAACTACTTAATTCGCTTAAGAACAACCGACGAAGGATGTTGGGTTCAGTTTATGGGAGCGCGTTGGGTTCTGTTTCTAGGAAAACGGTTATGCAGGAAACTGATTTGCCTTGGATCATCAATTAAGAATGCCCACTTTTTTCAGGCTGGGTGATTCCCAGGAGGGTCCGCAGATCTCATGTTCCTGAGTATTTACATATTAAATTATTTATCTGTCAGAGGTTGGATGGATTCGAATACGGAACTTCAGGATAGCAACTCAGCGCTCTACTTACTGGGCTACCTCGTGCTCAATTATCATAACAAAACTGTCATGGCTGTTATTTCTACATACATAACTGTTAACAAACAGTGTTCGTCCTTAATTGAGTATTTTCTTTTCTTTTATATTTCCACAACAAAATAATATATTCTCATGTTGTCAAGTATTCTTTTGTAAAAAAAAAAACGGCCAATTTAAAACGTACAATACGCGCTCGCTATCACGAAAAGTATTTACTATAAAATGACTATGAAAAAGTAAATTATTAATAACAATTAAATTTATGTCAGGGTTTTGTAAAAAAATAATACAAATGGTCCATTGTTTATTTTTTTTAATTGTCATTTCATACAAATTATTGTGAATGTAGTTGACAAGATCTAATTAGGAACACGTTTTTGAGCTTTCGTTTCCTTTGATGATCCGTTAGCTCCTAATTAACTTGAAAAACAACTTCTACATTTTTCTTTATTTTTTCCCTCTTGTCATTTTGTAATGACAATAAAGATCTTGGCCTTTGTGCCAGGTCAGGGAACACCTCCTACTATCCACCTATCTTCGTTAATTATAAACATTTATTTTATTTTTGTAATTTTAATGTAAGTGTATTAATTTAAATTTAAAATAATCTTAATTATGACTAATAAGAAAATCCAATGTTATTTAGCTGTGTAATTGTGAAGTCATACAATTGTGAACAGGACAGCGCTGTCTCTGTAAGGGTAGTGTCTACAAATCAGAAAGCCCCTGATTTGAGAATGCTATTATGGCAGATAAGTTATTTAATCATTTAATTTAAATTTTCTCGAAAAGTTCATGTCCTCAAGAAATGCATTAAGACTCCTAATTAAATGGCGGAGTAGGAAAAGAAGGAGGTTGCACAATTCGTAAGGTTACTGAGGTTGTACGTTTGAGACTTAACTAAATAAATAAAAGGCTTAACGAACCCGAAGGCTCGATGCCGATACCACCAATCTATGTTTACAAACCTCCGTCCACGGAGCACCACCCAAACCCAAACCCGCTAGATCATTCCTAACGCAATCCTCCCACCTACGCCTCGGTCTACCCCTCTTACGCTTCCCAGTCGGTACAGCGCCTATTAGCATCATGGGAGTTCGTTTGTTAGTAAGCCCAGCAAATTTTCATGCCCATCCTAATCTTCGCGACGCAATCACCTGAATAATATTTACCGGATGCATGCTTCGCAATTTCGTGTTATGTAATCTCCTGTATTCCCCAGTCGTCTCATCCTTTTTTGGACCGAATATTCTACGTAACACCTTATTTTCGAGTACCTGAAGACGTTGTTCATCCTTCAGCGTTAGTGGCCAAGTTTCATATCAATAGAGAAGAGATGGAACGATAATTGTTTTATAAATTCTGATTTTTAGATTTCTGGACAAAAGAGGCGAGCTTAGTAATTTCGAGACCGAATAGTAACAAGCATTCCCCGCCTTTAGTCGCGCCTTTATTTCCTCTTGAATTTCATTTTTTCCAGTTACCATCGAACCTAAGAACTTAAACATCTCCACATGTTCGAACTAAATTCCTCCTACAACAATATCACAAATATTTCGCCCTTTCCGGCCACTGACCATATACTTAGTCTTATCCGAATTAATTTCCAGCCTATTTCCTTAGCAGCATTCATTAACGTTGAGACTTAACAGGGCAGATAAATTATCTCATATTGTGTTGTATGGTTCACCCAAGGCAATATAAAATGAGACACTCGTAATTGGGGTAAACATGTGCAATATCATGCAAATTGACTCCTTGAACAACCGTTGCCATAGAAACATGACTTACTAAGTACTGAATTCAAGACTAATCATGCCTTGAAGTATTACAGGTTTTTTTTTACGTTATTGAAATACACAAAATAAAATAAAAATTTCATGATGTTAAAATATTCAGAATCAATTCTGTATGGCTTTATATTGACTGTATACAGGAAGTTCTATTTGATTTGTAAAAAAAAAAGTTTTTTGGGCAACAAATTTTGCTGTTTATATTTAATTAATGAAACTGATCTTCGGAAGTATAGGACCCATTTGTTATTTTTGAAATTGGTGATCTTTTGGATGCGTTTGATATTGCTCAAACCACTCTGCTATTTCTTATCTAACTGATCAATATTGTTCATTGTCCGCATCACTCATTGGCTCGGCAATCGTAAAAAAATTGTAATTTTTTTTTCTCCGCTATACAAAACGGGAACACCCTTTGTCTGTCTGGATCATTCGTAATTGGCGATGGAATTCTTGATGAAAAATCAACATGAGCTGGATTGATAATGGCTTAAATTAACAACCTGTTCATTGATGAAACAGTTCCCAGTAACATTAACGGAGTCGATAAATATTTAGATAATAATGACTTTTGACTTCTGCCTTTCGGTTGTACAGGTGCATTCCAATGCTAAAACATAAGGTATCTTTATAATTAATTATAAAATAACTTACCTCTACTGTTTGAAATCATAATAGTAAAATTGGATATTTTAAAATCCATTATAATATTTTTTATGGTTATTATTTAACTTTTTGAAAAAACAAGCTTGAGTGAAAGCTAAATTTGCAATTTATAATGGAATGGTTTATGATTGTATCCTAACGAGTGTCAAGAATATTTCGATAGATGTTAGTCTTTTTGAGGTATTAAATAATTAAGAAATGTTGATCTGTTATAATGAATTTTATAATTATTTGTAAAACTTATACACCCATTTCAGTAGTTCAGGTAGTTAATATGAGAATAATGGTCGATTTTATAAGCTTTTACGATAACTTCTGATGTTGTTGAAAGAAATGAAATTAAAATGGCCTAAGTTTCTTACAAATCTAGTGGTCGTCTATGAACTTTATTGTGTCTAGTTAATTGCCGTTGTTTGAAGAAACTACATCCAAATAAGTAGATGGTTAAACGATTGTTGCTTTCCCCTCGGTGCTGCTACTCAGTCAGAAAGAAATAAAAAGAGATCAAGAAGAATTGAAAGATAGATTGAAGAATTGTTGAAAATATAATTCAGACGAAAAATTTTAGTGCCCGAAATTGTTAATTCCGGAAGTTAAGAAGACCATAGTAGTGATAAAAAAACAAACATGTCCAAAATGCCTTCTCTATTACTGGCCCGATTCCATTCTTTTTTCCTTATTAGGGGATTTCGTTTCGCTAATAGCACTGGTTGACAAGTTTTTCTTTACAAGAAATCTGATTAGTGAATCTAGTGCAGTTTTTTATACTGAATTCAGGTATGTAGCCAGATTTTTTCTATCAGGCACAGTTTATTTGTGACAGCTACTTTTTAAAATCTGATTTTAGCGGGGCTTTTTTACCTGCCATAGGAACATTTACCTCATGTGTAGCAATTTTATCCAAGCTGTATTTTATTTACAATATTATGCTGAAACATCATAAAACAAGGCTGTGCAGGTTCATTCATGTTTGGACACCCCCAGACCTGTTCATCTGGCATTGTGATGTGTCAGTATTGAGCTGACTGTGAGTTTGTTCAATACTGAAATATTTCCTTCCTTTCTTTTCGGAAGTGTATTGTGTATGTAGGGTTTTAGTGCTTTGTTTTTTCATCATTCCAAGAAAGTATGTAAATCATGTAGACTGTTTCTGCTATTTTTTTGGTGAGCTGATCTTGAAGTCT
Organism: Troilus luridus; assembly: GCA_964056705.1. Taxonomy (NCBI): domain Eukaryota; kingdom Metazoa; phylum Arthropoda; class Insecta; order Hemiptera; family Pentatomidae; genus Troilus; species Troilus luridus. The sequence goes on along the minus strand of OZ057413.1, from coordinate 117,356,286 downwards.
CAAAGGCGAAATTTGACCCCACTCCTAAAGAAGTGTTATCAACTTTACTTTGGTTGTCAGGCTTGTGATTTTGTTGAGAGCTGGGCCCCAACTACATGCTGTGTTTCGTGTGTTAGATGGCTAACTGGGTGGAAAAATGCTACACATGGTATGCTATTTGCAATTCCCATGGTTTGGAGGGAACCGAAGGATCATTTAAGTGATTGTTATTTCTGTTTGAGAAATATTAAAGGAATCACATCAAAAATAAAACATACAGTTGAGCATCCGAATTTGCAATCTGCAATAAGATCTGTCATACACAATGAACAGTTCCCTGTAACTGTATATGCAGATACGACCTTAGGTGATAACTCTGAATCTGACCTAACTGAAACTGAAAATGCTTCAGATGACAAAATAATGATCCTACATATCCAATACTTGTTCATCAGAACCATACTTTCCTAATCAGAAAGGCCTTAATGACCTGATTCGGGATTTAAATCTGTCGAAACAGCAAGCTGAAGGTTAACTTCCAGAGTCAAAGGGTGGAATCTACTCCAAAAAGAAGTAAGAATATGTAGTTACAGAGGCTCCCATAGTGATTTTAAGGACCGCTTCTCTGAAGAAAATGGTATTGTGTTTTGTAGTGACATTCGTTCAGTTATGGAAATTCTTGGGCTTCACCACCGGGCAGATGTGTGGCGACTATTCATCGATTCATCTAAAGTTAGTTGATTGTGGATGTGTGTGCTGCTACATATTGGCAATGAACTTCCTAACATAACGGCAATACCTGTAGCGCATGCCGCTGATATGAAAGAGACATATCAAAATATGAAACTAATTTTAGAGAAAATACAATATGGAAAATATGAATGGAATATCTGTAGTGATTTAAAGGTCATCGCTTTATTGCTTGGTGTTTTTGTTCCTCTGGGACAGCAGAGATAGGAAGTATTACTATGTTACAAAACCATGGCCTAAACGTGAATCTCTTGTACTTGGCCAGAAAAATGTGTCATATGTCCCGATAGTGAATCCTGAAAAGAGGTACCAAGGCAAGTGGAGTTCCAATATGCAGACTGACTACTGTTGGGCCAAGAAGAGAGAAGTTCCAGTTGCAAAATATGCCCGAAAATCACTATCTACCACTTTCTAGGTAAGTCAGAATGAGTAGTTATAATTTTGAGTTAGATCGATTTTTTTCCGAATATAGTAAAATTTCAAATGAATATCACCCAAAATTCCAGCCCGATGGAGAATAGCTTAAGATATATTTTAATTCAGCACGAAAAATACTTCTAGAAAATGTTATTTTAGTTCTTTTCTGTCGACCAGTGTAATCTTTATATGTATCATGAAGCGTCAAACCTCAAATTTTGAACGGAGTTGGATTATGTTTCCTTGGTCAGATACAAAGGTTCACATACCTAAATAATTTATATTTTTGGTATCCAAAATAGGGGTAAAACCTGACGATTGAGCGTGATCTCGGACAAATCAGCTCCCTGCCTAACCGTTGTCCTAGAGTACTATCTCTACTGAACCCAAGACTCTTGACGGGTCATAGTGGAACAGATTTTTTTTAATAAGCAGTATAATATACACCACATCTTTTTTTTTTTAATTGGGAAAAATATACGAATAGTTATCCCTACAAAATAAATCCTATTTTAAACAAAGGACAAAAGCTGGTAAAAGCTCGGATGAACGGAAGAGGTTTAGAATTCATACATTTGGTACAGTGGTTGCTAAATAGACTATTGTATTCTTTAACAAAAGCAATTACGGAGGTGGGCTTAGCCCTGCAGACACGTAGGGGTGGATCTACCGGGACCAGTACCAGTAGCAGTACACCCAAGGCAGAAAAAGCTAATCCCCCTTGGAGAGTAGAGTTCCCACGTAGGGGGCATTTTTTACAAGAGGCCACTGTTGGAATAGTGTGTGGAGGTTAGTAGGGTCGTTTCATCTAACACCGCTGTCTTCCCTCTCTGGGATTTCCTTCATTTAAGCCCCCTATTTCATTGTTTTATCCCTGACGTTTTGATCTTCAATTCAATTCTCCTAAGATTATGTTTAATAGTAAGTAAAGGCCTTACGAACTTGAATGCTCGGTTTATTGTTTAGAGTTACATAGCAAAGACCTGAAATAATTTTTTTTATAAATTGGATTTGTAACAAGGAAGTTTCATCAATGCTTCCGTGACGTCAGCAATGCAAACATGGCCTCCCCTTTTCTTTTACATGTAAATGTGTTGGGTCTAAGATTAGCAAGTGAGAGAAGGCAGGAGGTAGGATAGTAGAGATGTAGTAGATAGTTTAAGTTATGGTAGACAGTAAGTCTCTAAGTTAGATGTTGCCCTAAGTCAATGAGTTATAATGATAGTCAATAGCAATAATTCACCTAGTTAGTTCATAAGCCTCTTGTATATCCATATTATATATATTTAATAACTCGATAAATATAAATATTTCTTGCGAATCGACCACCGTGCGAAACTTTCACGCATTACCACTCCACCCCGTAAGATCAATGTTAACGCAATACGTGTGTTGTTTGTATACATTTACATCGTAAATTAGGTTTTGTTCTCCCAAGGCTGTTACTTTCTCTCCGCCGAGGATCTCTTCTAATCCTTTCCTCATCGAAGATTTTGATCATCCGCATCGTTCTCACCTCAACTCTCTCTTCTCTCGGTTTATGCTCTAGTCAGTTCCATCCCTAAGGATAACCTCCGTAAGCATGAGTTCTATCATGTCATTCTCTCCTTCCTTAAACCAGTTCGATTTTTTTTTGTTTTTGTTTTACTTCCTTCCCCCCGATGAATCCAGCTGAGGACCACGTGACAATTTCAATTCTTCCCACTTGGCTGCTTACTCTTCCGCCCCTTCCTATATTCCTTCATCCTTTCACCGTTGTGTTTCTTTCTGTCTTCAGACCATCTCACCCCTGGTTTCTTTTTCACTCTTCCCTGGAATCCTTCCATCTTCTTTCCAAAAATCTCTCTATCTATTCCCAAAGGTACTTGAATATCCTTTTTGTTAATCTCGAATCATCTATTCTGAAAACTTGTCCAAAAAATAATCGTCTCATTTTTCTTATCGTTTCTGTTAGTTTACTACGTTCCTGTATATTTCATCATTAGATCTCAATTTCCATACTTCTGTGATTTCATTGGGCCTAGAATTTTTCTCATTCTTCTTCTTTCAAGTAATTAAAGTTTATCTAATCTATAATTCAATACTAAGCATTCACTCGCATATCGGCATTCTGGTTTCACAACTGTAGAGTTAAAATCTTATTTTAAGATTTTTAGATAAGCTCCTTTTGTAATAAACATTCTTAGTAATGGCAAACGTTCTTTCCATCTTGTGTACCCTTTCTTCTATTGCAGATTTTTCTAAACCATTTTCTTGGATTACTTCTCCCAAATATTTGAATTTCCATACTTTCTCCACTCGACCAACATCTGTTACCAACTACTTTGGAGCGTTCTCGATGTTTGTAAACATTTTTTTTTCTACGGAGATTCTCAACCCTGTTTTGGCTATTTCTTCAATGCTAGGCAATTTACTTCAATACCCTTGTGTTTTCTTCCTAATGTTAATGGTGAAATTTTATGGTGTTTTAATTTTCCAGTCCAAATTCTTACGAATTTTTCTAGGACACAATTGAACAAAATTGGTGATAGACCATCACCCATCATTTTTTTGTTTTTATGGAATTCATTTTTTATTTCCATTCATTGGCAGCACATGTCCTTATAAATTAACTCTTCTTTTCTTCATTGTGTAGGACATTCTGTCTGTTGTTTAGTAAAGGGTCTCATTTCGTGTGTGGACTAATTTGTTTTGTTTTTTATTAGATTTTTCGGAATTCTTGTCACGAGGTATTCAAAAGATGTTTCACTGTATTATCCAGCTTTTACTTTAAACTGCATTCATTAAAAAAAAAACTTAAAAAAAACCCATTCAATAAATAAAGATGAAACTGATCTTTTTATTTGGGATAAAATACAGAGAAATAATTGGATTTAAATTAGTATAATTGCATTGTTATTTACTCTTATGAGAAGCAGGGTAGCTCAGAGTGTAGGTAGCTGATTTACTGCCTCGAAACAGGCTATGGCAGATATTTATTTTATTCCGTTATGTGGGTATCGTCTATGTGGGATCTGTAGCTTTTGTAAGCTGGGTACCCTAAATAGAGGAGGAAACCAGGTGGTCAAAAATAGAGCGTGGGATCAAAATCACCCAAAACCAATAAATATCACTGGGAAGAAATCACCTGCTTGGACATATTTTAAAAACAGAACGGTCCATGGGTACTGATTTATTTGATTTGGTGAAATCAAGAAATATTTGAAGTATAATTTATTTATAAATTATAAATAAAAGGCTTAGCGAACCTGAATGCTCGATGCCGATAGCACCAAGCTTCGTTTATAAACCTCCGTCCATGGAGCACCACCCAAGCCCAAATCCGCCTGATCACTCTTAACACAATTTACCGCCTATGGGAGCGTCCTACGGGTGGCGGATGTGGGGATGGTCGGTGGAAATTCTCCGGAAGTTCCTCCCGGCTAAGTCCCATGAACTCGCTGACCAACAATGAGGCCTGCTGGATGGATGTCGCGTAGGTTAGAACTCCCTACTCACATTATTTTTAGTTCACCAAATACTTAGATTTTTAATAATCCTGATCTGATAAACCATCACATTAACGAATCTCAGAGAATATGATTTTATGATATTAAATAATTTATTATATAAATTATTTATCATAATTATAATAATAAATTATAATAATATCATTATTATAAAATTATAATAATTATAATAATAAATTATTTATTATTTTATAATTATAAATAATTTAGTAACGCTTAAATTAAACTAAGTTTGTACTAAAATATATCATTCTTTCTAAATTGAACAATAAAATTGTTACTCAATAAAAGCTGGAAGTGATGATAATAATAATTTCTCAAGTTAGTACTTTTATTCTTTCATTTGTTGAATTTATTGTAAGAATTGTTCTGAAAATAGACAAATTGCTGCAAGAAGGTTGAGTTTATGAGCTTTTTCTTTCACAAAGGTGCTTCTTGGAAAAAAAAAAACTGCGGGTACTGCAGACGGTATGTCTATTTTCTATTTTATTGTGAAAGCATCTGCGTCGTGGGACCTAAGTACATATCCTTTCCCCTTATACCATTCCCATCCTTAAATAAATATCTACTTTATTTATTTTGACGTTTTATATTATTCTAGTATATACGTACAAATATATCTCTGTAAAGTATATCTAAAATATACAATCGTAAATATATAATATATATACTTATATACAAACATTATATATATATATATATATATATATATATATATATATATATATATATATTTTAACAATTTTTTTAAACAGAAGAAATTTCCATTATACCGATGACTCGATTTTTTCTTTAACAACCTTTTTAAATTAATATTGTAAAAAGTTTTAAATTAATAGGGTATATTTTTCAATGAATTAATTCATTTTTAACCATCTTTACTCATTCCCTCCATTTTTTAAAATTTTAACTATTCTTATAGTCAATCTGCATCTGCTAATTCAGAAGTTCTTGAGAAGATTTACTGATCTGAAAATCTATTAGAAGCGTGTTTTATAATCGAGCGGAATTATAGGACATCCCTTTTTTACCAAATTTTGATGTATCCATCGTTTTTTGCTCGATCCGTACTAATAGATAAGTTTTTATAATTTTAAAACATGTATTAATACTAAAGTACTAATGTTCTAAATTAATACATAAATGTATTTAACAGTAAACTATATGTATTTTGGAGATAATTAAAAAAAAATAGTATAATGGATCGTAGTACTAATGGAATCCTTGGGCTTCCAATTTAGTCATCGGAGATACACAATATTGCACCTTACGTTAGGACGACCTTTAGCAACTAATGCTAATAAAGGTACGAGGCTAAACCACTTAGGCGGAGCGTGTTCCTGGGATCTCGTTGTAGGGTGTAGGGTCTTGTGGCAATAATCTGGTCACGTCCGAGTGATCTTAACCTCTGTGTCAAGTGGCCAGGGCTCCACATATAGCCCTTGGAGCCGTGTTAAAAATAATTTATTAATGCCCACAACTATAATTATTTGGATTTATTTATTATTTCGAGCTTAGTTGATTTCAGTTGATGTTAATGGACTATTTAGGAAAATAATCTCTGGAAGAAATAATAAAAAATGTAAAAACACAGTCATGATGACTACCGACAGAAGTGAAAACTCAATACTCTGGAATAACTTCTTTTTGATTTCCTGAATCAACTAAAGTCTGAATTGTTTTTTATTCAATTATTTCAAATTCGTACATTTAAATTATTAACATTAGTCTGGTTTGATATATTTTGATACTCCGAATAATAATTATATACATTTTCAATTAATTAAAACACAAGCTCAATACATAATATCAATAATTAGTATGTAGTTATATTATTTATTTCTCGTTTTTTTTATTTATTTCTGATTTTTACATTAGTAAAATACAGAAAGTTTGGTTAGACAGTTACAAAAATAATAGTACATACAAAAAAAGTAAACATACAGAAAAAAAATTAGATAATTATAATACATGGCAATGAAGGTAAAATCAAAAATATTGTTATGAGTCAATACTAAATCAAAAATGGAAAATTCTAGTAACAAAGCAAGTATGTAAGAAAAGGAAAACTTATATAATTCAAAGGTGTTATTGTGGTGATAAACAATCATATATGTGTCACTGGGTCAGGGCTATTGTAATACTTGGATAGGAAGTTACAGAGATTAACACTGTCTTTGCTGTGTTTAGGGTTCAATACTGTGTAAATATCGTGATCGTATGAATTTATTTGTATATTTATTTCTAGGATCTGCATAAAATAGACAGTCAAAAAGTATGTGGTTTAAATATTCACGTGAGTTATTTAAGCATAGAGGGGAAGTTTCTTCAGTATTAATTCTGTGGGTTGTTTTATTGTCATAAACAACTATTTGTTTGCTGGGGGAAAGTCTAATTTGGCTTAGAAGTTTTATTCTATCTACGGGTAGATCTGATGACAGGTATGGCTGAACTGAATTTATATAGAATAAATGTTTGTACAAAACGTTGTACTGAGAGCAAAATGCTCTATTTACATCTTGTTCGTATAACATTTTTTTGTATTTATTTATCATTTCGTTTTTATTTGTATTATTTATTTCTTTATACCCCGTATTTGTATTTATATACATTTTATTTTCAATTTAGCATTATTATCATCGTTAAGTTCAACAATAATTAGACCATTTGTACTTTTAATCGTTTCATAAAACAAGATATTTGACTATTACAGCTAAAGTAAGACTCATATACATGACGATCATACGACCTATTTGGACTTACGGAGTAGAGCTTTGGGGCTTCACTAAGCCGTCGAATTCCTCTCGTATCCAATCCCTACAATCCAAAATCCTTCGTAAAATCCTCAATTCTCCTTATTTTGTTAAGAATAAAGTCATCCTTAATGTCCCATTTGTTGCTGATTTGGCCCGAACCCGCTATCTATCCTTTCATAACAAACTTCATTTCCACTCAAACCCTCTCATTTCAAACCTAGCTTCCTCTTTAATTCCCGAGGCGTCTGAAAAGAAGATGGCCACGTGGCCTTCTTAGTTGAACATTCGATTTGAGTACTACCAGTGGGAATTTTCTCTAATTGTCATTATATCATGTCATGATGTATCACTTAGCCTATTTACTTGTTATATTATTGTAATATAGTTGTAAATATCAATAAATAAATAAAAAAAACAACTAAAGCCTTTTAGAGCCAATAAGTTCAACCCGTTCTTGATGTCTTAATCTATTACTGGTATCAATTGCGCAACTATTAGACGACTTTTTAGATAAACGTACTCATTTTCATTAAAAGAAATTGTACAACTCATGCACAGGCCCCTAGATGTTGCCATTCTCGAGAATGTTGCGGACGCGAACCCACAAGTTTACCCTTACGCTAAACGCGGCTAAAGAAGCATTCACTAACAAACAAAAAAGTTGAAAAGGGAATATCGGATATGTCGTTCCTGAATTAAAAAAGCTTCAATTAAATTTTTATATCGTTTTTGGAGGGATATTAGTGGTATTTAATTAGTAGTAGTTGACTTATATTTAAATCCCCGGTGAATAAGTGGTTAAGTCGAATTTTGCCCAGAAAAAGTTAACTGTATCGAGGGAAGCGGATTCGTGTCATTCTCGTAGTTTTTGACTTAAAATGGAGTTTTAATATAAGCAATAACTCCTTATCAAGCCAATGGCCTAACTTAGCCCCTTATTCATTACGACAAAAACACCATCCCTTTTCTAAGTACAAGAAACTTATTTTGTTGAAAATTTTACTTTACAAATTATTCACCGTGGCTGTAGATTTAACTCTTTATGTGGATGAGTAGTATTTAATTAGAAGTAGTTTATTACGTATTTTAATTTCAGGACTTAATTTCTTTTAGCTAAATTACATTTTTTTTTTATATTGCTGTTGATAAAACTTGAAAAAGGATATAACTTCTTCTGTTGACAGAACAGGAGGAAAAAACAAAGTCATGACTGGGAACCAGCAATAATGGGCTCTCTACACAAGGCTTAGAGTATTTACCTACTAAAGGGAAGGAAAGGGATAAGTATAAATGAATATATAGAGTATTGAGGGCAGAAGGGCCCTTGTCTAAACCGAATCAGGAGGGATCTCCCGACTATTTGGTTAGGAGGGGAGGAGAGGTAGCCTCGAGAGGCAATATCGCGGTTCCTACAACAAAGAATACTCTCCAGTTCTCCAGAGTTCTCCAGTTCTCCAGGACCTCACGTTGCCAGGACCTCTAATTCGCCCATTTCCAGGATCAATTGAACACGACCCCCTCCTCCCCCTTCCGGCTCTTCTCCATTGTATCTCCATCCTCACTCTTTACTCAGCCTTTCTTCTCCTGAGTCACTTATTGGCTGATCTTGAGTACTTCTCTTGAGAGGGTCATTTGAAATGAATAGATTATTAAAATAAATTACTTCAAGACTGTCAAAGTATGGTTAGAAGTCTTTTCCTTCCAGATTTAAAAAAAAATGTGTAACACTACAACCCATGAAGGGTCTGAGCTTCTGTACTTAGTAGAGACTGTACTGTTTCTTGGCAATGGAGGGATGAGATTTGTCCCAGATCACACTCAACGACGTGGTTTTCCTCCTACTCTGGGTACCAATTTAAAAGAGACTGGGTGATTCTCAGGAGGGTCCTAGATCTCAGAGGACCCATCTCCAGAGGATTAAATAAAAGTCTGTCAAGCAGCGGTATGTGAACACAGGACCTTCGGCACAGCAACTCTATTACTGAGCCACTCCATTTTCGATACTAAATAAAAATATTATGATTAAAACTGAAACTTCGCTATCATCCCCAATTGGTCATGCTAGTTCTTCACTAGTGAATCGTCTTCTCATTCTAATATTAATTATAATATAAATATTAGCGAAGCCGAAACAATCATTCACTGATAAATTCCGCCCATGGATTACCACCCTTATAATTACTCTTAATGGCGGAAAACTCATCAATATCCAGATAAGGCTCCTCCAAATGGACAACGTCATAACTCCAAAAAACTAATTTTTAAATACAGGTATTTGAAAGTTCCGTGAGAGTAAAAAAATGTGGGTATTGGTAAATCAAAGCATTCCTATTGTAATGATTGTATTAAAAGATTTTATTAAACATTAGAAAATTTTTTAAATAAAGAAAAAAACCTGTTAGAAATGTAATATCAGACATGCCGTTCCTGAATTAAAAATCATTAACCAATACAATTGATATTGAAGGCTTAACTCAAGAGTGGCAATTTTTGAGTTGTGTCGTTGTCCTTTTGAAGGATTGATGTAATTAACTCAAACATGCCTTAAATATCCTAAGGCAGAGTTAAATGTTTCCCCTCAAAATGGCCCTTCCACCTAAATCATTCCATCGTATAGAAATTTCTAATATAATTTACCGATTACTACCCACAAGGGTAAGACCATATTAAGATACTTATACGTATTTCTAGAAAAGCAATTTTGTTCCTCACCTACACATATAATGCTATCCTCTTCTGCACACATTTTCCTGGCCTCTGGAAATTATCCTTCGCAAGATTATTATGTGTTGAATAAAGTCATGTATTAATATTTTGTGATATTAATGCCCACAACTATTTATTATAAGTTCACCTTAAGCTTGCTGTAATTGTTATGAACAACCAATTTATATAAATAAAAACGTATCGCCAAATGTGTGGCTAAGCGCAAAATTCGAGAACGGCTTGGTCAATTCGGCTATTTTTTTTTAAATCTTTGTAAAGGCCCGAATAAGGTTCTTTTATATAGAAAACACGTAAAAATGACGAGGGAATCAATAAAAACAACACTTTTCTTGATTCCTTATAAAAAATAACAGTTCAGTGAGATTTTGTGAGATTACAAATTTTGTTTCATCAACGCAATCAATTGAATACATTGTGTAAAACTCCACTGGATCTTATGAGATCTGTTAATCATAAAGTTGTAATCAGAGCTGGTAAACCTTCTGTAGTTGAACATGTAAGATGTTTCAATGCACCAACAATCGATGAAGTTGCCATTGTAATGGTGGGAGAAAATTTGGAAGCCCTTTGTTTGGGAAATAGGGCATAACGTCTCCCGGGACAGCTGGTTTGTAAATATATTTTATTAATACATCTTTATGGCCTAGTTGAAAGGTTTTCAGAAAACCCTAATAGTTAGCGACTAGAATGGAATAGTTTAGGGACTTAGTTTGATCCGCATCTATTTACCTCTGTAACAAGAATAAGTCCTCGGCTAACTAGTAATAGTCCAAATGCAGTAAGCCAACTTGTAGGAGGATTATCCCTTTTAGTGCTTCGCATCTAACAGCTAACTTTATAGTTACTAACTTTCCATGCGAACAGGTTAAGAAAGTTTTAATACAATCTGAACAGAATGTTTTACCCCGCCCTCTTCAATTCTCGAAGAAATTCCTAAACGGCTTACAGGTGTGGTAAGATAAATGTACTGTCAAACTCTGATTGTTAGTACTGTAAACATTGAGAGGAAATAATAGTAAGAATCGTTCACGAGGGAAATTATAAGTTTTGCCGAAATAGCAGAGTAGGAGAAATTGCAGAAATAAATAAATAAATTCATAAAAAATAAAATATGCATATATCTATTGGAGGATTAATGAAAAAAATAAATGTCTCTGTGAAAAATGAAAACTTTTTAGCATTTTATTTATATAGAAAATAGTTTACTTCACAATGTTTTGTATAATTTATATATTTTAAAAATGCTTTCTCCAAATGCGAATTCAATCTATAATCTCTGGTTGATGAATGTGAAATTATTTTGATTATTTACTATCTTGCATTTCAATATTTCAAACTATAAGTATTTTTTCTACGAATAAGTCTTTCAAATATTTTTTTTAAAATTAAGACTACAACCTTCCTTACGGAAATGAGTAATTCTTTTATAAATTTCTATTAACTTTACTTATTCCACTCCCTATGTATATAATGAAGCTTATATTAACCTTCTCATATAAAAAGAAATTATGCCAAATAATATTTATCCTCTTGAATCATCCATTATTGACTGCTCATCATAAACTGTATTTTTTTTTTTTCATTGAGGAATATTTCAATACTAATTTTTTTCTAACCATTCCAATTTCGTAAATTACAAAACGTTTAAGATCTTGACGTAGAAAGGATGTAACGTGACGTTACTTGAGGGAACTTTAACAACCCCAACACCAAGCTGACCTTCGGAATAAGTACTCAATTAATTCTATATATTTAAAAAATTTAAATAATAATTTGTACAATAGTAAATATATAAAGTCAAATGTACATCACGTCTGCACTTAGTTGTTTCGTATACATTTTCCTGCTTATTTGGATTTCTAGATTAATTTTATTCAGCCTGATTTCCATAATGGAAATTCCGCTACTTCTCTGAGAAAAAAAAAAAAAAAACCTACTTTGAATGTTAGAAACACCTGGTAGAAGAGTTTAAGCCGGGCTGGGAATTTTACAATATACTTTATTTGAGGTGGCGGGTAGGAAAATATTAGGAATTGCTTGCCCTCAGCACAATCCTCCACTTGAGCGTTTCATCTTCTTTGTAACCTTATTCTCTTTTCTCATGTTTCTTCAAGGATCTCTTATTATTTTTCCTCCTCTCTAATTTTCCTTTTCTTTTTCTTCTTTCTTTTTTTTTTTTTAATTATTACTATAGAGAAACTTTTATTTCAACCGTTTTGAATTTAATTTTCTTAGCATTGCGAAACTTATATTATTAAATAAAAGTAATACAAATTAATCAAACAGTTGTATTAATATACCTAGCAATGAAGGTTGTTCATTTAATTTTAAAACCACGTCCTATGCAGTTTTCTGCATTTAATTTCATATGTGAGTATATGTCCCTATATTTCATTCTGAGTGGTGCGAATTTCATTAAATGCCCCGTAACAATTTTTCTCGATATCTTAAAAGTTTTAAACTGGGAAGGATTTGGGGGTTGCGAAATTAAAATTTTGTTTTAGTAAAGTAAGTATTTTTAATCTATTCATCAAGTGTTACTTCTAGTTTCTACCGTGATGTCAAATTCTTTGCCGACGTTTCACTGGCATAATATTGTTTTGATTTTTTACGATTTTGGCCTAAATTGAAAGGTAACTTCAGTTAATGCTAAAAGAAAATAATTTTTATTAAAAGTTTATGGAATATTCCGTTATTACATGTTGACTTTTATTATGGGAGTAAGAAGAATTGGATTGTAGATTATATTTGTTGTGGAAATAAACTAATATAATATAACGATTATGGAAATAAAATAACAAACATATATATAACTTTATTTTATTCTACTTCTGATTAATATTTTACATTTGATTCTTTCTTTTGTTTCAGGTAAATTAATTACAACTCTCATTAGATGCGTAAGTTAATTTTCCCATAATATTTTAATTTTAGTTTCACCATTCCTCCCCATAGTGGTGCGTATATTTTACATCGATTGCTGATTTAACCTGAGATTTACGTCAATATAAATTGATGCAATTATCTGATAAATTGACTAAACTGAATAACCAAATAGGTAATGGCAGTTATGATAATTGTGATCAATTCAATATGTCAACGATATTAATTTATGTCCTCACAATAGGCGGACCCTTATATTAAGTTATATAATTAAACATTATTTGAAAGTTAAAGTCATTCAGTCCTTTAACCACCTACTGTTTAGGACTGTAGATATTGTAATTTATTGTAATATTTAACACGTTATTACGTAGGTCATATTTAACTTTAATCTTTTACGATATCTAAATATTAGTGCTGATTTCTAATTCGGCTGAAGTCTTCCTAGAACGATACATCAGTCAATTTCAGATGCAACTAATTTACATGACACAATTTATATTGGATACAAAAATATTACAACATTGATATTTAAAATATGAAAAAAAAACTGAAGTTGTTAAAGTAAATATAAGTTTCAATTCATACTCCAAAACAATCAACAGACTTGTTCTAATTAATGTTAATTATTATTATTAAAGTACTGGAAGTTTAGACAAATGCGGCTCTTGAAACTGGTAGTTACATACACGTACATAGTATAATTTTATTTACCATTAGATATATTTTTTAATTAAATACAAATAGTATGAGTATTTGTAAGGCCGCTAAGGACTGACGTTATTGGATGGATTGTGGTGGTAATAGAAAAAAAATGTATCAAAGTTTTAATGTACAAATTTTTGTTCAAATATTCAAATTCACAAATTTAGAGTAGTTATCAGAAAACGAAGATTGAAATTTTATGGACACGTTCAGAGACTCCCACCAACAAGGCTTACACACAAGACCATGACTTATGCAGGAAAACTGAAGAGTATACCGTGGATACAGCAAGTCAAAGAGGACCTAGAGAAAGCCCAGATAACTAGCGGAAGCACTGGACAGGAACACATTCAGTCAAAAAGTAAACAGGTGAGTAGTTGAGCCAGAGAATGAAGTTCCAAATGGACTGAGGAAAGGAAGGAACCCACGGAGAGAGAATGAAAGCCATATGGAAGATCAGAAAGGCGAATCATAAAAGCACTGCGTGATCTATCGGGGTCCATACGCAAATAATAATAATAATAATTTAGAATACTTTATTCCGCTATAAATTTTTTAAAAGACGTTTGAATCTGAGAAGTAAAATATCAGTGTTCAGTTTTGATTCCGATTTGGTATCGTGAGTGAAGACTCCGAAAAAATAACAATAAATACAATAGCTTAGATAAATTTGCATACTATATGGTTGCATTGAATCCATAGTTACAACGATCAACGTCTTAATGTATTCGAAAGTAAAGCAATGAGCAGAGCATTCGGTCCAAAAATAAATGAGGCCACCGGAGGATTTAGGAGGTTACACGATTCGGAATTGCAGAACATGCGCCCAGTTAATAAATTAGAATTGATGATGCTGCGGCGATTGAGATTTTATAGTTTTTGGGCTGAGTAACGAACGATTTCCTTGGATTTTTATGATCACTAAGCCGTTTCGTAAACGTCGGAAGGGCAGACCTAAGCGTTGGTAGGAGGATTGCGTTAATCGGTTAATATTGAATAAGAGATCAATCAATGCGATTGATCTTAGAGTTTGGGGTTGTAGCTTATTCCATGGAAAGAAGTCAGTAAGCAAAGATTGTTGATATCAAATTCGAAACTACAGGAATCGCCTTTTTGATTAACATTCAAACTGTACTTATTTTTTAAACCCTGAGATTGTTTTCTTCCAAAAGCAGGAAATTCCACGTTTGGCTGTGTAATAATTTTTAATTAATAAAAATATAGGGGTGTAATATTTTTAAATCTTCGATTTCAAATATCCGAATAATAAGCCAAAACTAAGTATCACCTTATGTAAAAACAAATTCAAATATTTTTACATCTTTTATTTTATTAATTGTAATTTTGATGGTAATTATTTTTAAATATTTTCGTTTTGAAGAGAAAAGATTTGTCCTGGCCGGGATTCGAACCCGGGTCGTATGCATCTCCGGTGCAGTGCTCTAAACCACTGAGCTACCAGGGGTCCTATCCAAGGCAGACAATCCAATAACAATAATAATATAGAATCGATGAAGAGAACGGATTGTCCGACTTGGATACGACCCCTGTTACTCATTCGTTTAGATCACTGCACCGGAGATGCAGACGACCCGGGTTCGAATCCCTGCCAGGACAAATCTTTTCTCTCCAAAACGAAAATATTTTAAAATCTTGTCTGATATTTCATTTTAATGTTTTAAATGTAATGCTCAGGATAGGATTTCAAAATTATCTATAGAATATATAGTGCTATGGTTACGAGGATTGGAATGTTATGTGATTTTTGTTATTGGCATTTACTGGAGTGAAGCAGTAGAAGCTATATCACATATATCTTGCATTTCCGACCTCCATCACTCCCTTCTATGGAACATGTTACTAGTATATCGTGAATTCAACGATATACTAGTCACTTTCTAATGACGCTTATTATAATAATAATCAAATATCAATATGCTTATTTGTTATGGATTTAATAAATCAGAGTTTTTATTATAATGTTTAAGGTGAAATAGGTTTTTCCTTTACTTTTTAGCAGCGTTTATTTTTTCTTGATATCATAATGAAATTCTTCTCAGGTCTAGCAACAATTTCTACTTAAAAATATATTATTTCAAATTATTAAATAGATTGTCTTCTAATTTTTTTAAGTACACCGTATTAATTATATCCGATATCGAAAGAGTATTTTTTTCATGTATATAAATAGCTATTGTTTTATCTTGAAAGGTCTATTTAATAAGGTATATAAACACTTCGGGTAGTCTGTTAAAAAACCAGGTTGATAAAGACTTTAATAAAGAGTTCTTATGTAGTTGCCATTAACCCTTAATTTATAGAAATAATATAAAAGTGTCCCATATGGACGGCATGAAGATTTTTTTCTATTTCTAACGATTGATTGGTAGATCTCGGTATTGGATAACCTGGACACTTTTTTTTTATAATTAAAAGTTTTTTTTCTCAACATTTTGTTGAAAACAAATCTATGTTGCTAATATATTAAAAAAAATTTGAACACTTTTTTTTCTCTCAAATCACAAAAAAATCAACATTTTTAATTTTCGTAATATCATTCATATTTTAATGATTTTATATTTTACAATATTAAAATGCCGGAATAGTTGAGTAATGCATTTTGAAGATCATTTGTTTAATACTTTTTCACTATTGTAACTCGACTACCAACAAGTAAGGTCACCTGTGGTCTAGTGGTTAGCGTAACAGACTACTAAGCCCAAGATCGCGGGTTCGTAACCCGGCAGGTGACCCCAGGATTTGTTTAAGGGAGTAAAAAATCCTTAGTTACGCCGTCCTTCGGAAGGAACGTTAAACGGGGGTCCCGAGCCTGTACGATGTCAGGTACTCGTTAAAAATCCCTATCCTAATAAAACCTGGATAGGCAAAATTTAGGGCCCCCACTGTAGCATCGTCCGATTAGCCATAGCAGCATAAAGTGACGTAAAATGAACAAACAATCGACTACCAACATTGGGTCAAACATCTATCCTAATGAAGGATTTTTCTAAAAAAAAGTGTGTAATTTAAGTTCAGAAAAATTATTTCTTTCACTTTAAGAAGACATCCGTAAAAAAATAAAATACTATTATGTATGTTTACATTTTTTTAGACAAAAATATGCCAATATTAAATATCCAATTTAAAATTGAATATCTTAAGAACCTACATAGGTTCACAATATATTATAACATTATGTTATTGTATAGTATAATTAATAGCAACAATTAGTTTTTACTTGTTACCCTAAATTGTCACCTCGACCATAGTATTTTACTCCGCATGAATTAAACTGTTTGGACTTTGCGGATTGAGTTTTATGAAGACTAATCTTGTTTGAATAATTGAAATCAGAATCTAATTTCAGAACGAGATTGAGTCATGATTCGATTAAAAAATTTTCTCGACTTCATCAATAACTTTATCTAGTGCTTTCGCCGTTTCATTTTATTCCGATATTCTGAAAAAAACTTCAAGTTATTCACCCTATTACTATGTAATTAACTTAATATTTTTTTTATTTATATTTCTTTTCTCCTCGATTTTTCCTGAATTTTGTTTAATTAAGAAGTGAGTGGATTGCTGAGAATTTTTTTTATAATAGGACGTTTTAAGAAGCACAATTTCATAACACGAAGGAAGTTTTGATGGGCCTCTGTAAGTGTTTGGTGAACAGGGGGCGGCAACTTTATTTTTAATCAGAGATGTCTTAATTGTATACAATTTTTTCTGAAACTTTTTCTTGTTCTCTGGTGTCCGGATAAAATTTAGAATTGTCCTTTACTTTTGATAAATTTTCGTAAGCAATCCTTATTATTATTGTTTTTGTAATAATATTTTCCTTATTACTTAAAAATAATATTCTATTTCTTTAGGCCAATTATTAAAAATTGCGAACATATCTGTAAATAGTGAAGATTTTTTAAAATTAAATTAACATGTGGTTAATTTTTATCGGAATTCATATTATTTTATTAATAAGAAAGTGTAGTGAATTTGAGGATTTTTTTAATCATCATCTAACAATAAAATAGCAACTATTTATAGTTCAGATTCATTAAAAAATGAATTTATCTTGAGCACATAGAAGGTAGGAGCTGAATCTATAACTTTATCAGTTAAGATATAAAAATTAAACGAAAACATATTTTTCATGAGAAGCGAGGGGATGGTTGACTGGAAGATAGACGTAAGGAAGAAAATAGTTGGGGTGCAGTCAAAAAAGCACACTAAATAAGTGGTTACTTATTTAATTATGTGCCGACGTTTCGACCCACTTTGTGGGTCATCTTCAGGGCTAAGAAAGAAAAACAGACAAAATAACAAAACCATAAAAATAGATTGCAGACTAAGTATATGATAAATTAGAAAAAATATAGAATGAGAGGTAGAAATTTAGAACAAAAGTGAGGGATATATATGAATAAAAAAAAATTACAGAGAAAATGTACAAAAAGGTGGTGATGCAAAAAAAATTTTTTACAAAGATAAAAGAAGGAAGTAAACAGAAAGTTATTTAAAAAAAGAAAAAGTATAAACATCAGAGGTGAGAAGTAAAATTATGGAAAAGGTAGTAGAATATATATAAAACTATAAAATGTAAGATAATAGACTCCTAGGGAGTTTACATAAGTAAAATGAAAGAAGGTATAACGAAAATGATATTAAAGAGTAAATAAAGGAAAAATAACAGTAGAAAGTCAAGATATAAATATAGTGTATAACAGTTTTTAAAATGCATACATATAGAATGGAGTGGTATAAATATATGACGTAAATATACAAGGAACGTATAGAAATATAAGTAACAATATGGTATGAGCATGGAAATAGAATAAAATATGATGAAATAGTGATGTTTAAATGCTAATGAAATCTTAAACAATAATAACATATGATGGATGCCAAAAAGCTAATATGAGAAAAAAGGTGTGCAAAATGGAGAAGGAAAGGGGTGAGGAGAAGATATGAGTATTAAAAATGTAATTACCTAATTTGAAAACATATTAAAAAAATTAATATAAGCCACTTTATTACATATAAATATGTAAATTCATTTCGACATCGCTATATTTTGATTCCGAACATAGGTCTCTATATAACTCTGGTGAGGGTTCGTATATTATAGATCTAGAACAGATGTGATGGGGCCATTTAGACAGAGTGATTTAAGCCCTACAGTACAGAACCTCATGAAACAGGACACCCAGAAAGGTACTATTACACTGTACTCCCATGCAATTTTTACGACTTCAATGGAACCCATAGTTCAATGTTTCTCCGATTACTTTGGCTGCTGAAATACTCTGCTGTATAGTGACAGTTTTGAACGGTGTTCGAAACACTAAATTTTATCCTGAATAAAAATGATTTGCTTTTCGTGCAATGAATTATAGTTTCCATGTACAATGATTCATGAGATCGCACTCCTATCAGTCCCATTACTTACAAATATGTATCCGATGTTTAAAAAACGACCGATAGCGTGTAGTGATATCTTTTGTTTGTGTTTTAGTTATTTTTGATTGTACGCCAGCGCAATTAAAAAAACATTTAAATAAGTGAAACCTTTAGAAATAAACTGTTCCAAAGTCGGAACCGTATTCCAAACAGCGAATCGTATGAGCTTTTTGGATCTTGCGACATAGTCCCGTTTATCAAAGCAAGAAGAATAGAATGGTTGGGCCATGTATTTAGAATGGAATACAACAAAGCTCCTAAAAAGAAAAATATTTTCTTTGATAAGATGTGTGGCATCAGGAGGAGTCGAAGACCTAGGAGACGGTGAAAAAGCGCCTTAAAGAACTCGGTGAACAGAGCAATGTGCAGATGAGACTGGCATAATGATGTCAGGGAAACCAAGACCCAACCCGGGCTGTCGTGATAGTTGGTTAGTTAGTGGAGAAATTATCCATTACAAGTACTCGATCTATAATCATTTTCCTCAATAAGATAATTGTTATACAATATTTAATGCTTGATAGTTTTGATATTACTGTTGCACCGTTATATTAGTACCCCGGATCATCCACTAGTTTTTTATATACGCCACAGAACTCTGCTAAAATAAAGTTTACTCGTTGAAGAGCATTCTACTTTGTGATATTTATTCGAATAAAATAAACATCTATTGTTAGAATTAATAAATATTAATTAATTTTCTTTTCGCGAAACGGCCTTTTAATGCCGCGCGAATATCATTAATTTTCCTTTCTAATTTTTACCAGTCTTTCCTAAATTTCTTTTGACCTCGCAGTGCCCTTCCGTTTTTTTTTATTTTACATTAGAACCTTAATTTCTTTTAGTTCTCTATCTAGGCAGTTTTGGAATGTTATGTTTAATTTTTCTGATTCCTCTTTTATTTGTTTTACGCACACTCTTGTATTCACGGATTTTGTCCAAGACATGTGTTTAGTCTACCTTGATCCATTCTTACCATGTGCCCGTAGAATCTCAATCTACTTATTCTTATTTCGTTTTCTAGGTCTTTTATCTCCCTGCAGATTTCCTAGTTGGGTCTTAACCTGTAGCCTCTCTGTGTTTTCTTGGGCCCATAGGTTCTCCTCAGGATCTTTCTCTCTATTTACAGTAATTTTTCTAAACTGAGGAGACGTGTTGTCCCTATCCCGAACAAAATTACTGGTTTTATCCGTGTTTTAGTGTCCTGTTTTGCGTTAGAGGATGGGTTCTTCTTATTGTAAATATTTACTGTTGCGAAGCTTATTATATCCAACTTTGTAATTTTTCTTTTATGATCATTTTTTCCAAACCTGTTGTTGTATGCTGTTTCTCCTAGATACTTAAATTTGTTTGTTACTTTCATTTGTTCATATTTTGTCTTATATTAATAATTGAATGATAATAATTTGGGTTTTACCGTTTATGTATTTACAAATTTGCATTAATCTTTCTCCTTTTTATTCACCGAAAGCGCTTACTTTTTATATAATACTACCTTCACTTCTGCGCTATATCTTTGTATGAAATTCATTTCGTATTCGTTGCTCTATTTTCCTTCAAAGTGGTGCGTTCCGAAAGGTACAAAAGGACGTGGGTTTAGTGGACTGAGGCCGTATCAAGTGTGCACTTGACAGGTTGAATTGTTTAGTGTTATATGAATAGGCCCAGTCACATCCTAGCTCCTGTCATGTTCTTCGTACTCGCCGCGTTGCGCGGTCTAGTATCTGATAGCTAGGGAGAGTTCAACCACTGTATAGTATTTGTAAATTATTTATAACAGAGGTCATATATTTTTTTGTTGTTAGAACTCTCTAAATAAGATATTATTTTAACATTAATCAATAATGAAATAATATTTCTATTATGATGGAAACATTGTATTTGTCCTGAGAGAGATTTCATATAGACAAACTAATATTTTCGTCGTATATACAAATAAATGAATATCAGATTTGTTTTTTATTTTTTCAGGATATACGGATTTCAGGATAGCAGAATTATAAAAAATATAGATAGAGACGGGGACATTTGAGGCCTTCAGGATCAAAATTTTGACTAACATGACATTTCCCCGCTTTATTTCTCATCGTTTAGTCCGGCTCTGAACTCACGAATAAACTAACGTAATACATGTAGAAGTAAATTTTTTTAATTTGAAGTTATCCGCTTTTGTTAATGATCGCCTCATATATGAGATTATTGTGAATAATATTAATCTAGAATTGGGTGCACCCTTAAAACGATCTATAGATATGCAACTCTTGCAAACTAAAATCAATAGCACTTAATTATTTAATAAACAAATACATTTTTTGCCAAAATATTCTCAAGATTCTTTAAATCTCCTCTCTCTCTCTCTCTCTCACTCTCTCTCTCTCTATCTATCTATCTATCTATTTCTCTCTCTCTCCCATTCATAATTTAACTTGTAAATAGCAATAATTATTCATTATTAGTTATTTCAAAAAAATGTTGCTAATAGATATGGGATGCAATTCATATGTAAAAAGTTTAAGCAATATCATTTTAAATTATAGTTTAGAGATTCTTACAATACAATATATGCTACAATGCAATACAATTTTTTTGGACTTTACTCCTTATGAACCGATTTTCATATTTAGCCCGCGGTATGAAAATTTTATGAGGAGTAAAATTGATGGAGCTTAGATGTTTTTTATTATGAGAATAGATTTACAAATGTTTTAAATGGTCAGGGAGGGGGTTTAGTCAATAAACTTTACAGTAAAATATAAATATTTTGAGAGGCGTTACGTTCCTTTGCGCACCTCTCACTTCGAGTGTTTATGTATGTGTATAACAGCAAACTAACAGTCAATTTGTGTTGTCAAATTGTAAAATTGAAAAATACTTCTTTACACCGAAACCAGTTTTAGTATGAAATCATTTATCGTTGGTTCTTTCAAAGATAAAGAAACATTGGATATTTGTTTATTCACTTAACGTAACTAAGTAAATTTTTGATTGTGAAAAGTAAATTTAATTTGTAAAGATGAAAGTTTACACTTAGTACAATTCTTGAAAAATGAATTTAGGGCTATACCTAGATTTTATTTCTGACAGATTACTCGGGACGACTAGATATGGTACTATTGATGTAATGTATTCACGATTAACCCATGTAATTTCTAACGCCCACGTATTGTATTTTAGTTACCACAAACCTATCGTCACATTATTTAATAATAATGATAATACTATTCACGGACTAAATACTGTTCAATATCATGTTAAATGTTCATGGTAGAACAAACGAATCTTCCCAAGAATGATTTATATAAAAATATTAACAATTATTATTATGTGAAATAGTTGATATTGATGTAAACATTCTGAATAAATAATAGTTAAGGAGTAAACTCCAGTCGTGCGTCGGAGCTGACACACATTTTTTTTTTATAACTAACTTGTCACCATTTATAACCACCGTTTTGTATGAGTTCTTTTATTCCACTAAAGTCCTAATTTATTTTGTTATTAGTGTAATTTTTTTTGGGCAATTTATATTTTAGATAAATGGGTGATTCTCAAACTATGGGCAACATCTTCAAATAGCAAATCCGGGATCGGTGCCTCTTTTGTTAGGTATACAAATTTTTTGTGGTCTGAACTGTGACAACTGAAATAAAAGTTATGTCATATATTAGTGATTTTGTGATCGAATCTGATTGATTTTTACCTTATTCGTCATTGTCATGGCTTGTCACAAATGACGATGCTCTTTCTAACTACATGTTTTGGTTTATACTATTTATTTACTTGAGAATTCTTGCTGTGGCCATCCAATTTTAGATTGAATTTTCAATGGTCATGAACTGCTATAATGCTAGATTTTCTGTGGGTGGATCCATATACAAGTAATTTTTTTTTTTTTTAATCCAAATTGAAAAATTTCAAAAGTGACATGAGAAACTTTCCCGTAGAATGAGAATCACCCATATATCTGTACATGGTTTATATTTCTTATATAAATTGTCTATATTTGGAGCCCATTTTAACATTCTTACCTTGTTTTCAATATTCTGTGGAGTAATATTGCCGGGTTGTGAACACGATTCGGCTACCCAGGGTCTTTAAATATTCGGTTGTTCAATATTCATAATGCTCTCGCTAAAAAGTGAAATGAATTCTCCACTGGACCATTAGCGCGTGGGAATATCAAAAACGACGTTAGATCTTTCAGTATTTTTACTATTCTGTCAGAATATTATTTCGAAGAAGAGGGAATAGTGACTGTTAGGAAACGGTTTCGGAATCAGAGTCACCAAAAGAGAGAAAAGATTGGGAAGAAGAAAATACTTAATTCAAGCGACGAAGAGTCAATACAAGGCTCGTGTCCACAGCTTGGAGTCAATATGGTATCGGGTCAATAAAGCCCTGATGGCTTAGCCACTGCTTATTTGATTAAGTCCCTCAAGAGTAAGTTGATAGCTTAACTTAATCATCTCAAGTGATGGGTCGTCGATAACCGTCTCTAATCAAACAAGAGAGGTTTGTATTCTTTGGAGCGATACATTGGAGTGATAGTTTTTAAAATTAGGATCAATATATTTCATTTTACTAGAAAATACAGTTTACCTATTATTTTTATCATTAAACGGATTAGCTCTCCAACTTTTCCTCTTGTTGACTTGACGTTTCTTCTCCTACCTCCTGATACCATCAGGACTATTTCCAGTACTACATCTTGACTGAACAAATAATTCCAAAGGGTTCAGTAAATATAGTATTAATGTGCATCATTGAACCATTCAACTTAGCTAGGATCAATAATTATTATTCAGAAAAGGTTTGAGGTTCTTAGGTTTTCAAACTTGGTGATTAGCTTTTACCTGCACTATTTAATTTAGCAATTAAGTATGTCTTTAAAAAGGTGAGGTGCACCGAAAAATGTAAATATTAGGTTATGTTCTTAATAATTTATGATCTGGTACTTTTTAGTAATTATTGTATTTAACTCAATACTAGAGATTTACTAAATACAATAAAGAAATAGGGTTCTATAAATTCAAAAATGTATTTATATGTAATAAACCCGTATCTATGAAAGTAGTAAGAGGTGGGTAAAAATAGGTTTATTTGTTCACTCAGCCGACCCCGAAACGGCCCAATCAAATCTATACAAATCTATAATACCTATGTTTTCTAACATGTTAACGGTGACATTAATTATTATTAATGATTATTGGAATGATTTTTTTCCATAAAAAAATGGTTTAGTTAGGTGACTAGGGAAAAAAATATGTTCCTCTAAATAACTCTCCATGAATGAATCATATTAGTTACTAAATCATTTATTTTTATTTATTGTTCTTTTGATGGTGGATATTTTTAAATATTTTAAAATGAGAGACGCAGACGACCCGAGTTCGAATCCCGGCCAGGACAAATCTTTTCTCTTCAAAATAAAAATATTTAAAAACAGTTACTAAATAATTTAGTTAGAATTAGTTCTGATATAGTTAAAATATTTTTTTTAGGGAAATGTTTTATTACATGGAGGAGTTAGTAGAGATCGAACATTATTGCTTATAAGTTAATCAGTTATTTTAAACAAATTATTTAATGGTTTATGTAATTGAAAATAATAAAATAAAAAATTATTTATAGTTAATGAACCGAAAATGATACTTTATACTGTCTTCAATACTCATCAAACGGTAAGAGAGAAAATAGGAATCGTGCTTAAAATTAATTATTGAGGATTTTACTTCATTTGACACGTCAATGATCCGTTTTATTTTTAGCTGAATCGTTTATTTTGAATAGTTCGTTTTAGTAACCGTAAGTACCTTTTAAATAAATATTTCGTAGTATTCTATAGCAAGTAGTTAGTATGATTAAAATCCTTGTAACGGTTTTTGTTTTTTTAAGGGTCCTTAATTGCGTATATATTTAAATATACATATATAAATCTTTCAATGTGACACATGTATTTAGGAAAGAGTTTTTACGGCCCAAATAAAAAAGAGCAGCCTCCGGAAATGTTGGTAAAGCACCGTCAAATGTCAGGGAGATTTTCTTTTTGTCGTGTAATATCATTCTGCCCTATCTATAGCATCCCCATTTCCATCCCTCAGGGATTTTTTCGTGTCGCTTTTTTCTTTCTAGAATTTGTATTATTCCTCTTTTCCCCTGAGAGGGATCGTTTTTATTGTGTTCCCTCATTCTTTCCTTCGTACGGATTTATATTTAAGTTAGTGTTCCCATTAGGCAGTTTGACGAAGAACTATCTATTGGCTTTCTAAATATGTAAAATATAATATTGATTAAAAATTTTGAACTCACTAGACAAATTACCAGATTACACAACCTGGACCTGTTGAGTATGGACCTGGTTAAAAATAAAGTAATAGCGTAGGGACAACTAAGATGGTCGTTGATTAAAAATGTTAATATTTCCTAAGATTATAATTGTTATAAAGCGCTGACTCGATTACTAAACGTCCGAATCGTAAGTGTGAGGATTGGATTTAAAGCGATCTTATGGATTTGGTTTAGGTTTAGGTTATTCACAAAGAATGTTAGATCCTGTTTGATGTTTTTATTTTATTTATTTATCGGCTCGACAGGCGCACGAAGCTGCCCTTGGCGCTCTCAACTCCCATCTCCCACTCATTTTGGTCTGCAGCATGTACGCTGGGCACTCCAACCATCCTCAAGTCCATTGCATCCTTCCATCTTCCTTACGGTCTTCCACGTGTCCTGGCTCCATCCAGGTTCCATAATATAATTTCTTTGCTGCTCTCCCATCATCCATTCTGATAAGGTGTCCCAGCCGTTTAATGCGCTGAATTAACACGAAATTGGAAACTCGGAGATCGTCGTATATGATCTCTTTCTTCTTTCTTAAACAGTATGTACCATTTTCTCAAACAGGCCCCATGATGCGCAACAACACTTTCCTTTCAAACCTGTCAATCTTTTCAGCCAGGATCAATCGTAGGGTCCAGGTTGCACAGAGATAGGTCAGTAAAGGTCGGATGATTGCTTTATAGAGCTTCATTTTGGTACCCAAACTTAGCAATCTACTACAGAGTAAACTTCTTGATGATTTATTCCCTCTAAATCGTATTGTTCTTCATCTAGGCCCCTATCGATGAATCTTCTCACGTTTATTGAACAATGTGATTAGAGGTGACCGAGAGGTGAAGCCAACTGTATGTATACTTTCATTTTATATGCAGGTAGCGATGTATAGGATGTCTCCCGATTCTTGGGAATTTCTTTTCTTTAAGACCATATGAGGTTTAAAAATGTTGGTCTAACGCCACTGATTTGCCATTTTCTAAAACTCCATCTAATGAATTCAAAAGTTTATTCTTACTGTTAGTGTACTTTGTATACTAATAAAAAAACCTTTTACCATTACAACCAAATAAGGGTATCGGGTTTAATATGGTAGTAGATTCCGTACTGTATCCAAACCAACGGTTGTGTAAAGAGGTGATGTGGCTGACACTATACCCAATTGCGAGCATATCAAGGTTAAGAATGGGCCTCTTATAATATATACAGCCTGTGTGAGGCCCAGGTTAGTATCTAGGGCGCAGAGAGTTTAGTTATGGCTATAAAAAAAACAAAAATCTGTCTTGAGTTCAGAACCTAGCACCCCATTTACTGAGCTACTCCTCTCCATTGAAAGATCAATTTGAATCTATTTTGTCCCTCCAGATCACATTATATCGCTGTCATGTCATGATTTGTAACTCAAACTCATTCATTATATTAACTTGAAAGTCAATTTTCTTCCTTAGTAGCGCCAGAAAATTCTCATCTTACAATCGGACGTAGGAGATAAACAATTGGTATAGAAGAGTTCGGGTAGGAGAGGATGCTGTTGATTGCATTGGTTAGGACAGAGGCCAGCCGACTGGCGGGAGTAACCTGGTTAGGAAGTACAATGCTACCGCTACTAACAACGTTTCTCTCTCTAGAAAACAAGCGAGAAACTTAAATTGCCATCTAATTCCCTTTCATTTCGTTTATTAACTTCGTTTGTCGGTTGATGAGTTTTCAAAAACCTTCCTTAATGACGTTTTCCCAGCTATCGCATTTGTTCATTGACTCGATTCGTTCGTTGTTTTGTACTTCTCGAAAAGTGTAGGAAGCAATATTGTCCTTTCTGGGGCTTCAGTTTCTTGTACTAAAAGTATTACAGAAAGGTTATATTGGATGTCGATATATTTTTTAAACATTAAAGTTGGAAGTAAACGTAGAAGATTTTTTTCTTTTTGAACTCCTCTAATTTACATCTTAAAGATCCACGCCTTTTGACGCTATCATGCGACCTATATACGCGAGTAAGATCTTCAAACCTATTTCATATCCTCCACTAAACGAGGGGAAGTCGATCTCATTGCTGGTCGGCGAATCCATTAGATAATGTCAGGAGGAATTTTCAAAGACTACATAGTCGAAATTAAGGTATTGAAAAAGAACTGTACCAATACAACCTATGAAAGGTCTTGGGTTCAGTACGTGGTACAAACTGTTTCTAGGACATTGGTTGTGGAGGTGATGGTTGTCCAGATCACGCTCAACCGCATGGTTTTTCCGAATTAAGGGTGAGCCAATGGAATGGGTGAGCCTTAGGAGGGTCTCCAAATCGCATAGGACCTATCGCCGTTTGTTAACGGATTATATAAATTGTCAACCACAGCTGGATTTGAACCTGAAACCGTCGGGACGGGAACTTTACCACTGAACTCCTCCGCGATCTTGAAATTATGATATTGTGTAGAATAATCACTCCTCAAGAGGACTGGATAATGTAGGAGGTTACACAAAGTGGCACTGCAGAGCATGTGATAAGTGCAGTTTAAGGAAAAGGAACCGAAAATTGGGTTGTACAGTTGTTGAGCTTATTAACGGTGCAATATCTGAAAATTTAATAACAGATAAACAATCGGCGTAGGTGAGAGGATTTTACCAATTTAGGATTAATACGCCCGGGAAGGAAATTCATAACATCGGTTGGTGGTATCGCCATCATCCTTATGGTTCGCTAAGCCTTTTACCATTGTTATGATACCCACCAAATTTATTTGACCCAGTCGAATCTAACCCTTCCACTTTTTTTCCGTTCCCTTCATCCATTAGTGAAGCGTTATGAAAATCGTATAGTGTTAGTTCCTATATATTTATCTCTTTTTTCACTTTATTAACCGTGACTGCTAGATGACCTAGAAAATGCCACGCAACTACGAATCACGCAAATACAGTCAACGTCAAAAGTTTGTGACCCCCACTACTATCGAACATTATCAACGTTTAACAGCCATTTCCTGCCCTTAATTTAAGAGTAACTTAAACCCCACTCTTTTTTTTTTCGTTTTTTTTTCCTAGATCACTAATTCTTAAATTAGGTAGTTTCCAGAATAAGAGGGATTAATATGAATTATATTATAAAGGTTTCCTAGTTAAATAATTTAAATTAAATATGTTGATTTATTTTATTTTCCTGTTCATTAATATTCCTCGCTGATTTTAAATGTTAATTTTTCATGAAACGGGCTTTATAATAAAAATAATGTGTTGACGTCTCTATAAAATGGTTTTATAAATTAATCCCATGTAAAAACAGGAATAATGTTTAATTGATGTTGGATACTTGTGATTTAGCAGGTCGTCATGAAACCTACCTCATTATCAAGTATAACCTTTTCTTAACACTCATTTGAGTTAGTTGTGTGTGAGTTACTACATTTATTCCGTATTGTTTTTGTCTTTTTAATTTCTATTATTATAAACAAAGAGGTAGGTATTATCATTATCAGGATTAACAGTCCTCTGGTTATAAAATGGCGGATAACTTCTAAATCACAAGTACCTTAATCATTTTTAAGAAGGTGTTTCTTATTGCTGACCGTTTTTGTTCAATATACCAATCATCACGCAGTGTTTTTTATTGCATTATGGGATGGTATTTTAAAAAACTATAATTATCAGCTAACTATAATTATAGAAACGTGAGGTGGGGAATGGCTGAAAAAGGTTATGTTGAAGAAGGTTACCCTGGAAGGTTATAAGAGCCGCTAAGTGCGGAGCTGATATCGGCAGATCTGCACCAACACCTCAATTCAATTCTTTCTTATCGCCTGCTCTTTCTTCTTGGCCCCGATTGATTACTAATGATCGTCGTGGCAACATTATCAAGATGATATCGCCTCTCCTTCTTTGAGTAATCCTTTATTCACCTTTCCATTATTATTTTTTATTTCGTTAAATTATTAAACAAATCAATGAACGTGCTATGTTACACTCACATTAAAAATATAGTTCAAATTATCCGTCTTTCATATTAAGTAGAGAGTTTAAAGTTCGCGGCGACCTAGAATTTTGATAAATTGTTAAAGTTAATAAGTTTTTATTATTTAATATATACAAAATTGAATTTCCATGGTAAAAATAAAAACTGCTCAAGAACAGCAATAAAGGAATATTCCACATTTATTCTATGGATTAAGCCTAAAGTCTTTATTTGTTTTTTCATATATCCTTAAACATTAATCTAGTGAAAATATATTTTTACTAACTGAAGTATTATGTGAAAGTAGTGTAACTTGAGCACCTGATTTTTTTCTCAGTAAATTGTCTGTGTTATGTCCGCGAACATTCGGTTATAAGGTATGGTTACTGAAAATTGATAATGACCCATATATTCATACTAAATACTGCATTGATCTCAATGGTAATATCTATCTCTGAATGTCTGAGTTAAAATCCTGTTCCTAACTGACAGCCTCTGGGTTTTTTTTCGCGTAAACTCGTGAGGTCGGGGAAGAAAGAAGTGGTTGAGTTATCTCCGCAGTGGCTAGGGCAGCCCTCAATGGATAAGGGCGGGGATGTTGAGGCTCTTGAGCGAGTTGCCAATAATGTCTCCTCTTATAAACCTCAATTTACTTGGCACTGTACCAACTGAAAAATACAAAATGTCTCTCTTCACCTCTTTCGTCTAATGGAAAGGGTTTTAAAATATATTATTCGTTTGAGTTGTAAGGTTGTTAGGAGACATAGCAGGCACCATATAATTAACGAATGTGTAAGCGATAATACAAACAAAGTCATTTCCTTTTACACAACCGTTGGCCTGCATACGATAGAGCTCTTGACGTATAGTGAAACCAAGGGTGTATGATAGTAATATAGGATTTTTTCAGTTTTTTTATCATTGTAATTTTTATGGAGGATATGGTAGATACGTTTTGTATGTTGTATCACCTTCGTTTTAGTAATATTGACAATCTTGTATTACAAAAACTCTCTTATTTTTTTTAAAAGTTACTTATTGAAATTTACAACAATAATAGAATACATCCAGTAAATATAATGAAAGATGAATGATGACACGAGATAATGGCAAGTATAGAAACTACCCAATGGTAGTATTCAAATTGCAAGTTGAACTTAGTAGATCACGAGGCCATCTTCTTTTCAGACGGCTCGGAGGATTATCAGGAATTGAAGACGTTGCTAGGTTTGAAAATAGTGGGTTTGAGTGGGAATGAAGTTTGTCATGAAAAGATTGATATCGGATTCGGGCCAGATCAGCAAGAAATGGGACATTAGGTCTTTATGGATTACTTTGTTCGTAACAAAGTAAGGAGCATTTAGGATTTTACGAAGGATTTTGGACGTAGGATTGACTACGAGAGGAATTCGATAATTCAGTGGAGCCCCAAAGCTCTTTTCCGTAATTCCAGATGGGCCTAATCATTGTCATGTATGTGAGTCTTCGTCTTCTGTTATTGATTGAGAGCTTAGAACGTTTGTCTAGTAAATGTTGAAGTAGCCTGAAACGGCATGCTGTTTCTTGTCGTTTCAGTATGAGGATTCCAAGTTAAAAAGTTTGGGATGCTATAACTGGATCATCCGCATACGTGGTAAAGATAGTATTAGGATGAAGTTGGATGTCAGCTGTATAAACTGTGTAGAGGATTGGGCCGAGGATACTGCCTTGAGGAACACCAGCAGATTGAGAAAAGCGGGATGAAAATACAGTATTGTGATTTTCTTTGAATGCCCTGTTAGTGAGATAGGATTGAATAATGAGAAAATCTGCAGGAGGTAGGAATTGGCGGAGTTTGAAAACCAGACAGGGTGCCAGACTCAGTCAAAAGCCTGTTCCACGTTAAGAAATGCCGTCAAACAATATGATATACGTTCCAAAGCAGAGGAAACAACGACCACCACACGATGACATTGCTGGATAGAGGAGTGGGATGTATAATGTGGTTTGCATCAAGGATGGGGTATAATCGTTTCAGGATAAGCTTTTCCAGGATTTTACCCATAGATGGTAAAAGTGAGATAGGGCGGTAAGAGGAAGGGTATTCCGGTTTTTTTTTAAGTTTAGGTATAATTTTTATGACGGGTAATTTCCAGAACCAAAACTCTAAAAAAAAATAACTATGAAATGATCTTTCTATAATAACAATTTTCATTAATTTAATATTTAAAACATTTTACTTTTTTCCAGTCTAAGTAGCTTCCAAATTTATTACAACTTTAATATTTAATTGTATAAACACCTAAAAGCCTGACTTCATATTTTATTTATAACTTACGGTTTAATTTGTTGTCGTATCAACAGGATATTGGAGAAGATTTTTTTTTTTTTTTACCGTTTTGTCAATAAAAACATCACTTGCACTATATCATTAAATAAATAATATAAATATAAAAGTATGCGGATTTCACCCACGGTGAACAATGCCCTGGGCATGCTTGATGATCCCAGGCATATACTGCACTGCGCAAGTCGTCCGGTGTTCTTTGATTTGATATCTAGAAGTATTGTAACTATGTCGCATAAGACATTACCTATCCAAGTATGTACAAAATTAAAATAGGAAATAAGCATAAGTATGCTGGTTTTTAGGTGATTTTTATTTTTATTTTGTTTATGTTTCATAATCTCTTACTCTAAATCCATTAATAGCGACAAGCATCTTAACACTCCTTATCGTAAATACATCTTAAAACATTCGGGTGTCTCATATGGTTTGAAAAAATATTGTTGTATTTGTAGTAAAAAGATGAAGTAGCGATCGCTTTGACGAGCGAGTGTAGATAAACTTACAATATCGCAAAAAAAATAAAAAACTCTCTACACCATATTATTTTTAAAAAAAATACTGTTTCTCGGAAAATAAATTTATCAAAGGGGCGGTTAAATGTCTATTTTAAAATTCTTTTTGAACAGTTTGTGACGAGTCATTTAAGTTGTATTGACTACAGAGAAAGTTTTCTGGAAGTTTGAAGCTCTTCTATTCAGTTTTTCTATAATTTTCATGGATGACTAGAGAGATCTTATAAAAATATATTGTATCATTGAACGAACAGATTATAATTTATACTTTAAATATTTTTTGTATTGGATTGCACGCTAAAGGACTTTTTTTCTCAGCGAAATTAATGAAATATAATAATTTTCTCAATCGACTTTCATTTTTATTTATTGAGGTGAAAATGTTGCTATAACTTGAAATACTTTTATCTTTCTTCAGCACGCAATTTCTGTTTCATTCAGCTCTTTATTCTGGAGCTAGACATAGCATATATAAATAAACTGCTTTTTTAGACTCAGGAAAACGTAAGATGTAGATTTTCAGTAAACTCTATCCTTGATATCTTTAAAATAATTGCGAATACAGCTCTTGGTAATAAGTAATGAAAATGTGATACTAAATAAGTATAGTAAGTATCAGGAAGAAAATGGTCCGGGTGGAGGTCAAGAAAATTCTCTTATATATTGAGAACTATTTATTGGTAAGCCAACGTTTCGACCCACATTGCAGGTCTTCTTCAGGGCTGGTATATCCGGCGGGGGTTGACACTAGACTAGCAAACCTACTGGTCTAGTGCCAACCCCTGGAATGTTCGTCAAAACGTTGGCTTACCAATAAACAGTTCTTGATACCTACATATAGTAAGTGTTGTGTATATATCGATTGATGAATTACCTAAAATTACTACTGTTAATAATCTAATTTTAAATAGATTTACAAACGATAAAGCTCGCAATATTGATGGGAGTAATGTATTTCGATTCCATATAATATAGATGAGGGAAATTACCAAAGTTCGCTAAATTTGTTTCCTTATTCATACTGGACTGTTACCTTAAGTTATACTGTCTTAAGTAAAAGGATCGTTTTATATTCTTTTATCCTTCGCAAGTAATAAAACGTTATAGGATCTATACACGAGTATATCCTAGATCCTTATATATCTTAGTTCCAGGAAGTGTTTATAATTCTAGCTGGCCAAAGATTCAAGTTAGGAGATATCGATTAGACCTCAACAGGGTGAGTGGCAGTCATCCCTCTGCCAGGTTCTACCTCTAACCTATTAACGGCTTTCCTAACATGTTATCTCTTCAATATGTAGCCTGTTCCGAGGACCAGAATTTTTTTCTCCAGATACACAATATACCTTAACTTCTAGTCAGGAAGAGTATTTTTCACATTCAAAATGTTATAAAACAGTTATAAAAAAATTTATAACTAATAGTACAATAAGTTTTGCCTAATATGAGTTGAGTGGGGGAGGACCACGATCATTCACTGCCACCCGTGGTAATACACCAATACTATTAGTATAACAGCTTATTAAGCCCAAAATCGTTGGTTCACAGTCCGGCATAAGGCCTTAGATTGTTTAAAAGGGAATAAAAATCCTTGACTATGCCGTCCTTTAAGGGGCCGTAAAGTCCCGAGCATCAGGTACTCGTTAAAGTTCGTTATCCTGATCACACATGGATTGGCAAAATTTAAGACTCTTTGGAGTTAACAAAAGATTTTTCTATTATAAGGGTTAGAGAATTAAACATTGAACAAAATGTGCATAGATCAGATTAATAATAAGAATTTAATTGTTAGTATTAGTTACATGCAAGGTCAAAATAACATAAGGTAATGCTCCTAGACGAAGTACAAGAACTTTATGTGAATTTGGAAGCTCATGAAGAATGCAAAGATTAGGGTTACCCGGTTCTACAAGCAATTATTATTACGAGGGCTAATCAGAAAGCAAGGAACGTTTCCACCTGATGCCTCAAGAAGCGCCAATAGCTTATACATTGGTGTACTCGTGCTCGGTACCTCAGTCAGCCTCCAGCTGTGACAACGGGAACATCTCCGCGATACATCTTTTTTTATATTCAAATTTAAAATGTGTGCTGCAATCCAAAATCCCGCAAGTTGTGAGGTGTGGTCTGTGATTCGTTTTTTGTTGGCAAAATACTTAAAACCAATAGAAATTCATCTGTAACTGTGTGAAGTATACAATGTTATAAGTGACAGTTCTGTCAGGAATGACACAGGAATTTCGAAAGGTTGTCCACCGCTATAATAAGTGCCTGAATTTGAATGGTGATGTTGAAAAGTAGTATTTTAGTCCCTCTTTCACATGTTTCAATAAAATGTTTTTCTTGTACTTGGTTTTTTTTTTAATTCCAAAACGTTGCTTACTTTCTGAATAGCCCTCCTACTTACTCAATAGGAAAGAACTGTAATTTAGTCAAGATATGTTCAATTGAAAGAATATATACACATATTGGAAACAGAATGCGATGTTTTATGCAGAGCTGGTCAATATTTTCCATAAATATCATAGATTCAATGATGTATAAATATGGATTCAATGGGATGGTTGAAAAACTTGGATTACGACCCTTCAACAGTAAACCGAAGTTTTAAAAAAATATTGGAAATATTCGAAAAATCCGATGTCTCAGTTTCACGAAAATAATTAATATTTTATTATGGGAAAATGTCAATATTTCATATAGGAGAAGGTGATTAAGTTTTCGTTAAAAAAAAGACAACGACGTTTCCCATAATCACTAAAATTGCGTTCATTAAAAACACGTGAAATGAGGATCGGTTCAGCATTATGCCACCCATTTATTGTATTTTTATTATGATAATTTTCGATAGCGTTACGTTTTATATTATCTATTCAATTATTATACATTATAAACATTTTCTAAAATACATACCTCTCTTTATGATGTAATACAAAGAAGTGATGGCTGTAGAAGGGATTTTCATATCGTATGTTTTTTCAAGTGTATGTACAATTCAATTATGTATTCAGTATACTCGGATATAATAAAATGTATCAGCGGATACAGCACTTCCCTTTATTTAATTCTTTTTTTGTTACCCTAGAGAGGTGAATTTAAAACCAAGCCTACATATATCCATATACCTCACATATATCCTTTATCATGAAAAAAAAAGCTTGTGGGATTAAATTTTCCCAAAGTATCGCCAGTATTCTACACCACACAACTGTTTGTCTTTAATGCGTTAAAATTGACACTATTTAACTTCTAAAGCAATAATCATTACATTTGTTTCCTTGGTGTTAAAGACCCTTCCTTTCTCTTTTGAAGGCTAACGGAACTTACTGGGGCTCAGAGTAAAATTGATACATCCTGAAAATAAAGAAAAAACTTATATGGTAACAGCAAACAAATGCAGAAACTCGTCAACACACATGATTTGCCCCGGCCAGGATTCGAAGCCGGGTCGTCCGCCTCTCCGTGGTAGTGCTCTAACCAATTGAGCTACCAGGGGTCGCCTCCCAATCAGACAAATCCGTTTTTTTCACCGATCCTATATCCCCGTGTTTTTTCATTGAACATTACTTTAATTAGGACCTTGTTGACTTACGTCATTATATTATTTATAATTTTTTATTACTTGTTATAATTTTTAAATATATTTATTTTGAAGAGAAAAATTGCGTTGAAAAGAATAAATACATCGCAAAATTGCGAGAACACGGGGGTATAGGATTGATGAAGAGAACGGATTTGCCTGACTGGGAGGCTACCCGTGGTAGCTCAAGTGGTTAGAACACTGCCACGGAGAGGCGGACGACCCGGGTTAGAAACCCTGCCAGGGCAAATCTTTTCTATTACGCCATTATATTATTTATAATTTTTTATAAATTGTTATAATTTTTAAATATTTTTATTTTAAAGAGAAAAGATATCAAAATAAAAATATTCATCTTTGATTACACTGTTCTGCAAAAAAAAACTTTTCTCCCCTCCCTTGAACAATTTTGCCTGTTTCTCATGTTTTCAGGTGTGCTGAGTCCGAATCCGAACTCAGAAAAATTCTATCACCCTCTGATTTTGAGAGAAAAGAGGTGAAACTTGGAAAAAATGAAAAATTGTATTTGAAAATTATTGTCTTTATTAGAACAGATTTTTTTCTTTTTCAACAATAAAATATAATTAATTGAATCCTGCATGCTATCAGGTATAATACTAGATATGACACAACTCAAAAAATATACACACATCGTCAATGAGTAGTTTTTTTTCTTTTGTACTCTTCCTCCTCTGTCTCCCGCTGCAGTGTCCAGGAGTAATCCGCCAGCATCTTCTCATTCCATTTGCCAGAATATCTTTTTTCCATTCTGGATATGTCTTGGTGGAATCGTTCTCCATGTTCGTCCTAAACTGCACCCAAATTTGGGGCGAAAAAGTCTAGGTGACTATGCAGGAAATGTATTTTTAAGGACATTTGCATCCCAATGTTTTATATGAAGTAAGCAGTTCTTGGACTATTTTTCGGTAGTCTCTAGATTTTTTGTTTCCCAAAAACTTAGCACATACCTCTCGAAAAGCAATCCAAGCCTTTTTCTCAGTAGTATTTAACTTTGCTTCAAAAGTGAGATCCTTGAAAAACTGAAAAAACACTTTTAGCCATATTTCTTTAACCACTTGTAATATTCCCATCAAATTTTTTTCGTTCAAATATACTTCATTGCGCTCAAAATCATCGGGCTTTTGAATTTTTTTCACTATGTTTTAATGCCGAAAAAAAATTCGTCAAATCCACAAAAAACTCACCTTTTTGGATAAAAAACTAGAATTTCTCAGGAAACTGTGCGTGATAGACAAAATCTGACTTCAAATTCGTGTTCACCACATCTGATAACAGTAAGAAAGCATGTTTTGGTTTGAAGGAGGATTTTCGTGCAGAACAGTGTTATTTAAAACAAATAATTAATAAAAAAAGAATATATAATTTCACCTCGCAGTGAAAGTGATACTCACTTTTTCCCTCATTTTTTCTCAGGACACATCGAGTTTGCTTCTAAACTTACTGGCTTATCTAACCGTTTGGGTAATTCCGTTGGTTTTTCGGGTACGCTCAAACGTGAATTTTGTTCAATTTCTCTAAAAATCCTAATCTCATCCCTATCACTTAAAATTTTTCTAGCACTTTAATGTATTTTTTTGGCAGTGCGGTTCATTTTTGAATCTCTCTACTATATCCTGAACGCTTGAAGGCTTAAGAGATATCCTATGATTGAAATTTTAGTGACCGATTCAATACATACATTGGATACATAGGAAAGCCCTTTGATTTTCGGAAAAGGTCAGAAAGGTAAGACCGACATAACTTGGCAGGGATTCCCATCCCATATTTATAAGGTCTTGGCTCTGGGTTCGTGATTTCCTGATCCCAGTAATCATGTTTGCCTTTTATAAGTCGGAGAATATCTGTTTAATCTTATTTGATATGACATAATGAACTACAAAGTACACATTTATTCATAGGTACACGACCGTTGAATGTGTGTTGGTTATGTGGAGGGTAATTTATGTAGGGTATAGAGCTACCAATCTCAAACAATCATCATTACATACTCTTTCAAATTTTCACAGCCACTATTTATACAAAAAACTTCGGTTGCTTCTTCTGGTTTAGACCGTGTCGGTGAATTTTCTGCCAACGTTTCGCCAGACATGCTGCTGACTTCCTCAAGACTTAATCGAGACTGAAGATGTTCAGCTAACCCGCGGCGTTATATATAACCCGAGTGGACCCGAGCGGCTACTATATAACGCCGCGGGTTAGCTGAACATCTTCAGTCTCAATTAATCCTTGAGGAAGTCAGCAGCATGTCTGGCGAAACTTTGGAAGACAATTCACCGACACGGTCTAAAACAGAAGAAACAACTGAAGTTTTTTGTAACCATCATTACGTTGTGACAGAATAAATTATGTATTGTGTAAAATGCCACAGATGGACACTGTGAGATTGATAGGAAAATTTTGAGCCTGATATCAAGCAAAGTACCAACCGATATTTTTTAAATTATTTATATGATCATAGAACTTAATTAAAATTAAATATATTGATTGACAAATGAATTCGCAGGGTTCTTTTTAGGCTTCAAACTTTTATGTTTATTCTCTTTTGACTTGGTGCTACTTAAAAGGTAGAATTGACTTAAAAAGAAATTTTATATCTAGTGATTTGAAGGCTATTCAATAATTATGCCATCTTATTTGAAGTCGATTTTTCAGTTATGCGTTATGCAGTTATATACCCTTCATTTAATTTCAAATACCTTTTATAACTCATGACAGGACAAATTAAAGCAAGACAAATAAATACATCATTAAAAAAAAAAAAAAAGGCTCATGGTTATATTTTAATTTTTTTCCTGTACTACTACAATTCATGGAGAGTCTTGGGAATGTACGTAAAAGAGACTGTGCAATTTCTTGGACAACGCATGTGCCGGTAGGTGACTTTTCATAGATCACTGTCAACCGCAAGTTTATAAACGCTGAGCCAGAAGATTCATCTCCAGCTGTCAACAGATTCAATCAAATCTGCCACAACCGGAATTTAACTCGGGATATTCGGCACGGCAACTGAGCGTTCTACTTCTGAGCCACTATTCCAATTATATTTTTTTATAACTGGAAAACGGTGTAAATTTTTCATATATTTCGATATTTTTTTATTACTCTTATTCTGCAATTATGAATTTGTGTAAAAAAAGTCAATAATTTCTGGTTTAACTCTTGTTAAAAGTTAACAGATATTAAATATACTTATTGAGATTTGGGACCATCTGGTTACAGACGAGAAATCTCACAATTGCTGCCAGCAGGTGTTCCGAGGCACGCACTTCTGGAACCGCACGTGACGTACTCCAATACCAAATGCGACCATAGGCTTGACAAACCCTCTAACCGTTGCGAACGCGTTGGGAATCATAAGCGATAGCTCTTCTCCTGATATGGTGAGAATTAATTAAACTAATACAGACCGGCTTAGGTGGCCCACTAATTGGAACCATTAGGAGAGGAAGGGCAGAGCACGACGCGGCAGTTTGTCAGGCAAGCTGTTGAGGCATTAGCGTTCTCCGGACACATGTTCCCCCCGACGTTCTCTTTCACGTAAGTTTTTCCCATTTTCTCAAAACTGTTTCGATATCTTTATCGCTCTTCCAGGCCGGCCTATTTATAACCCGTTCCTATCTATCCTCTCAAGATAGTGCCCACTTCTTTCTCCTTCTTTATCTCCTAGCAGCCGCTCCGTAGAGGATTGTTTTCAGTTTTATAGCCAAGTACCTCGTTTATCAGCAATGGTGGAACACTATATAATATTGTTTTGTTTCTTTAATCTTGAAAAATTCGCCATATTCCCAACTATATTGCGTGATCGTGCTACGTGATGTATTAATGATAATATATAGAAAGATATATTACTGACTTATTACAGGAAGCGTCATACAATATCTAAAATAATCCAATTTTTTTTTTAATATTACATACTTTTATGGAATACAATAAAAAAATGGAAAAAGTATTGATATTCATTCTAGGACATTAAACTACTTAAAAATAACCAATATAAATTGTTTAAGCGCCGTTTATCTTATTGCATTACTGGACCTCGGCATTGAAAAATATAAATATTTACAAAAACCTAATTTTAAATGAAAAATAGTCACGATTCATTCAACTTGATAATCGTTATTATAGAAATCTATAATGCATGGACCCAGACATGAGATCCATCATCAACACTTGGTGATTCGAAGATACCTGCCTTCAATACCTAACTGCAGTGTGTACCATTTTCTATGCACACACCGCATGCAAACATACAAATATATACATATATGATACCTTCATGATTGACTTGGAGTGGACTAGATTTAGACGATTTCAAAAAGGAGATTTCCTTAGGAAACTCGAAAATTCGAAATTTCTAACAATTGTAATGCATCTTCCTGTTACTATTCTTTTATTATATCATGAATGAGTAGAAGAAAATAAACATGTGAAACTATTGAATGGAATTGAAAAAATTATAATCTCACTACCTCAAATTTAGAATTTACTTCTTTCTCGGCTGGATTAACCCTCCGTTCAATAAATTTACACGGCACAGTAATGTAGAAAGAAATTAAACTTAATTGCCCTGGAATATCCCAGCAGAAGAACTTAAGGAATACCGAATGATCGAACAATGTATGAAGCAAGGGAAACCAATGGTTGATATTCACTGAACCTTGAAAATAATAATCGTCATATTAAAGGGTGCCCACTTTATAGAGGCTGGGTGAGCCCCAAGAGAAATCGCCAGATTCCATGGGAATGAGCCAAGGCTGATATTACAAAAAATAATATATCTGATTTTGCTGTTTTCGAACCCTAGATATTGAGTGACAGTTTTTATATTTTTCCCGAATAAAATTATTACTACTAATATTAGATGCGAAACGTACGATTAAATAAATAATTATTCGATGGTGATAAAATTGTCTTTTAAAAGAATTGTTAAAAATTTCGTATCCAACTACTTTTTTTTATAATTATTTTTTATCTAGAAATGACATAGACAGCTCTTATACAATCTAAGTAATGTATCTTTTATTTTTGTTTGATAATAGCAACTATATAAAATACAAATATATAAGTAAATACAAGTAGATTACTTAGATAGACAGTTATACACTTTTGTATTTGTTTATGCATTGAAATGTTGAGGTAAAGCTTAATTAATTGTATATTTTAATAAAATTATATAGTTTGGATGGTTATTAATATAC
This sequence comes from Troilus luridus, assembly GCA_964056705.1. NCBI lineage: Eukaryota > Metazoa > Arthropoda > Insecta > Hemiptera > Pentatomidae > Troilus > Troilus luridus. The sequence goes on along the minus strand of OZ057413.1, from coordinate 117,315,187 downwards.
CCAGGTGTTCTCAGTTATAAAGTTACTTTAATACTATCTACTAAAACTTTAAGTAATTAGTTCAAAGTCATGTTTTCACAAAATTATTAAAATGTAATCAAGAGATGGTATAGAGAGAGAAGTCCTTTTTTTCTTGAATTTTTAATCCCAATTTTTAAATTTAATTAATTTGATTAATTATCAAATCTCCTTTAGAATAACATTTTTTTAAAATTGATTCCGGATTTATTGGTTGTCCATTAACAATTTTAGGCGTTAAACTTACTCTACCGAACTCTTTTATGCAAAAAGTTTTAGTTCTCAAAAATATAATCAGATATTTATTTAATGATTTTATGTACGCATGAGTAAAAATATATTTTTTAAATTATTTGAATTCATTTAATGCATCAAGAAAATATTTATTAACTACAAAAGCAAGTTCACATATGATAATTAATAAAATAGCCTAAATCATAGAGTTCACGGTAAATTACAGTTTACTCCGACAATTTCAACAACTGCCGCAACTCCAATACTTATTTACACGTAAATTAAAATTAAAAAAAATATAATTGTAAATAAAAATTAAGGAACGTGCCACTTTTTCCTAATACATTTTTATATTTTTCTTACAAAAGGAATTATCTTTTACTATCGAACATAATATTTATAAAAAAAGTAATTGTATTAGTTGGTTTATATCTTAATTGAACCTTTCTGGATCAATTTTATAACGAATTATATTTATTTCATACTATAAAATACCATCAGGTTTCATTTACTCGATTTGCTTCATATCGAGTATTAATTATAATATTTCACCAACCAACAAATTTCTGGAACTAGGGGATGAATTTTAATATTGAAGAAAAAAAAAAAGTTTTGAATTTTTTTATTTTATTACTTAGGTGTAGAATGAGAATTGATTAAAAAAATTGTTTTCTTTTTTTTATTTATTGAAATTTACTACTGTATTATAACAAATAAATATAATGATTGATACATAAAAACATGCATAAATGCAAGTAGAAATACTACCCAGTAGTGGTAAATCAAATAACAACTTTAACATAGATTTTCACGAGGCCATCTTCTTTTCAGACGCGTTTGAGGATTTTCGGGAATTAGAGAAGTAGGTTTCAAACTGGCGAGTTTGAGTAGGAATAAAGTTTGTCACGATAGAACTCGTATCGGATTCGGGCCAAATCAGCAACTGTTGGAACATTCAGGGTATTCTATATTTAAAAAATTAAATTCTCGTTTTAGAATATCGTTATACTAAAGTTTATTTCAGTTTTATTTAGTTTATTCAAAATAATCAGCAATCTACGAGGAATTAGTATTTCACTGTTCTTGTTTGGGGAATAATTTCGTACGATTACCTCACGTTCCGTTAAATAACCGCCCTAAGATGTGGAATCTGATCTGTATAAATATATCAGGACGTTGTAGAAGAAATAATCCGGGGGTCAGAGTCCTTCAATTATGTAAATATATGCCGACAAAGTTGTAAGGGCTCTTTGGAAGGGCTGCGGGGCAATAAGGGAAACGTTTATACAGCGGTAACAAAATCAGGGGAGGGTGTTTATTTAAGGAATTGAGTGAACCGAACGGCGGGGACCGATATCAAAATGTATCTCTTCCTATCTCGCTTCTTCCCCGGACCCGAATCAGATGTAAGAAATACAGAAAAAATACCGATAGTGAATTGAGATGATGTTAGCACTGAAGCAATAAACTCAATAGAAACAAAATACAAAAGTTCCTTTACTAGTATATTTTATTTTATTTTGTCGAAACACTGATTTCGTTGGCAACGCATTAAAAAAAAAAATCTGTATTTTTTTTTCGTATACTTGATGTTGCCATCTTGTGCCACAGAACGTAATATACTCTTTTGTTTATTTTTTATTACAATTAAAAATAAATTAACTTATTTTTTTATGTGAGGAATGCAGATGTAGGGAAAGTTTGGATGCAATCGACCTCATCCTTTTTTACCTAACACTCTTCTTTTGATTACTTGTTTGAGCATTTTAATAACTATGATCAATCAGCTCCTCTCAATCAAGCCAACAAATAAAACACTTTTTTTAAGGTCTTTATGTATGTTCTGGGAGCAGAGTGGTAGAGCGCTTAGTTGCCGTGCTAAAGGTCCCGGGGATCAATAGATTTTGATTAATCTATTGACAGTCAAGAATGGATCCTTTGGGATCAGGGACACTCCTGGGCTCACTCAGTCTCTATGAAGTTGGTACCCAAAATAGAGCAAATGTCTGGAGGCTGAGCGTATCAATGACACGTAACCTCCCTGCATAACAGTTGTCCAAGGAACGGATGCATACTGAATCCAAGACACTTAATGAGTTGTAGTGGTACAATTTTTTTTTTTTTTTGTATATTCAGGTGTTATGATTTTATACATAAAAAATAAAGTAAGATAAATTGTTATTTTTTAAAAAGGGGAAGAGAATTTAGGGAAAGTTTAAATGCAATCGATCTCATCCTTATATACTTGACAAATCAATCTTCTTCTGATTTCTTTTATGAATATTTTTTAATAGTTCATGCTGAAATAGTTGATTTAGTTTTTAAAATATCTAATTAACTTTTAAAGGAGTTTTTATTAATTACTTTTTCACTTTGCTGTATTTGACACCGTTAATAAAGCAGAACGCATCCCTAACCACTATAGTCTTACTCTGTTTAAGAATTTTAGGCGAAATAACTTCTTCCAAATATGTGTCACCAAATAATAACTCGTGTTAATCATGCAACTGAAATCCAGTGGAGTATGAGTGATAGCACTTGCTGATATGTATTGTTGAAAATAGTCAATGCTTGTTTGCGATGGTTAAAATCTTGGACTGGATTAGGACTATGATGTGATTTGATGTTAAAGGAGTTTATTGTGATGTATTAAGTAATTGCGAAAATTTGAATTAAAAACCACTTACTGACTTCGCAATGAACGAGGAATTACTTAAGTGCTGTTAGATTTTAACTGTATATCGTTTGAAAATGGGTAAGGTATTTAAAACAAACTAATTATTTTATTTCATAACCAGTCAGATATTATTAATAACAATTAAAGTTTTTAGTAAATAGACTTTATGTCTCAGTCTAGCTTGACCACGAGCTTTCTATTCCTCCTCTTGAGACCAGCAGCTGGGCCCGATCCGATGCCATCCGTCCTCAGGTACCTCAAAGAAGTTGCCGCTCGGATCAGTTCGCCCAACCTGGCCACTCCCAATTCTGGGGCCCTTCTTATACAGACCGTCTGGAGGTGAGGGAAGGAGGCCTCCTGGCCCAGGACGGCACTCAGGGTGTCTTCCGTCATCCTAGGAGACTCAAGGAACAGTCCCTGGAGTTTGGAGTTCCGTTGCTTACCTGCGGTGAAAAAAATTATTCAAATGTAAAGTTATAAAAATATATTGTATACATACAGAACAACATAATTTTTAATTTTTGGAAATGACTATTACTTTAAAGGTTATGTAGTATATCTTCTCTGGAATCAAGAACGCTACGGATATAACACTACACTGGACTATGATAAGAGAACAGGTAGATCATTACACAATTAGATTGGAAATAGTTATTTCGATTGAAGCATTAGCCTGCGTTAATGTTTTAATGTTCTAATTAAATTAAGGTTTGTTAAACAGTAGTGAATACTCAAAAGGAAATAGAAAACATATAATGTGAAAATAAATAGTGTATTAAATTCTGTGTAGTTTATGTGTACCACCCCGTTCTTTTATTAGATATATTAGATATATATTTCAGATTAGTTTGCTCCATTATTTTTACTGCCGTTTACTAAAATATTTTAATTAGTTAAACGAAAATACCTACATCCCGATATTTCGCCAGTTCAGGAATCTTAAAAGCCAGAAATAGAATATTAAAAATTAAATAAAGGAAATCTCAACCACAAAGTTGAGGGTCACCTGTGGTCTAGCGGTTAGCAAAACGGCTTAATATATTCAAGATTGCGGGTTAGCAGCCTTAGAATTTTCAAAGGGGTTAAAAAACCCTTAGTTATGCTGTGCTTCGGAAGAGGCTATGATTCGGGGGTCTCGAGACATTAGGATGCCAGATCTCTTCCTAATTATACCTGGATGTACAAAATTTAGCATCCCTTCTGTAGCACCCTCCGATTCGCCATAGCAGCATAATGTGACGTTACATGAATAAATAATAATCTCAAAGTTCAACAAGGGACATCTTCCCTTCACTACCAATGCCCAATTCACCTATTAGATCACAAGAAAGGGTATAAGACATATGCTGGGAAAGGTTAAACAACATCCCTTAAATTTAAGAAAAATAAAAAATACAGACTATCAAGCATGGATACCTGGCTATTAACAACATGTAATAATACAAAATATTGTAAAAATAATTTAAAAATATATAAAATGATAAGCTCAAAAGTGATAAATTTGTTTCGAAATTTGAGTGGATAGATTCAAAATAGAAAACAAAAAGTCTTGAGTCTCTAAAAACAACAGGGAACATAAAATGCCAGACAATATTTCGCCAACTCAGGCATCATCAGGGAATTAAGAGAATAATATTAATAAAAATAAATCCGTTTCACTGAATTTTATTATAAGGCCTAATGTTCTAAATTTCTAGGTGAACCTAATCCTCAAAAAATGATTTCGAGGATGCTCCGACGTTAAGGACAAAATTTGGCTCTCAGCATGTGGCAACGTAGCGATTTCTTGTATAATGTAACAGTAGGGTGAAGCAACGTTCTATGAAGATATATTGGGTGTAATTTATATTTATTAAAAATAAAATATAGCCGCACAATATATTATCATAGAGATGTGGAGTAGCAAGCGATAATACAAGAAGGTGATTATGCGCTGAGTGGCGGCCATCCATCCTCATAGCCTCCCTGCTCCGGACAGAAGTGAAAAATTGGGTGTTGCTGAACTAGTGTTGCTGCAAGTAGCCGCTGGAATGTGTGACCATAAATCTTAGCAGGGCTCGGCAAGGGTGTACTGTTCCTAGCGCGTCCCTCACTATTTTCTGCTCTCTCATATTATCAACTTTATCAACCGATCTTTTATTCTTATTTTTTGTGCTATAATGTTTGTATTTTTATTTAACTGTAAACATGTATTTAATCGAGAAGTATAAGAGCATAGGGTCCATGGTTACCAGAAAAAATTTAATTCGAGATGATATAATGACGCGGCTTAAGGCATTAAATGTGTCATTTTTCGGTCTGGACATTACTAAGCTCACACCATTAACTTGAAAACAAGAATTTATAAAATTATGATTCTTCCACCTATATGGATTTAAAACTTGGCCACTGACTTGGAAGGATCAATAACATCTGAAGGATTGATAAATAAGGTATTCCAAGGACGAATCCACTGGAGAATATAGGAGGTTACACTACTCAGAATTGCGGAACATGTCCCCGATGATATCACTAAATGATAGCTAGGATGGAATTGTAATATTTTGGTTAAGGAAAGAAAAGATTCTTACAAAATTAATACATTTTTAGGAAGAGGCCCAAACCGTATACAGAATTGCGTTAAGGTTGATCTTATGGGAAAATATCGATCGTGAATTAAAATTATGCTGTCAGTAAAGTAATAAAACCGATAGAAACGTGTGCTTAATGGACTGAACAAAATTAAATTCGCAATTTATCATAATATATAGTTATAAACACTGATTTCGTTTTGATCACATAAAATTATAAATGCATAGTTTCCTAGAAGAAGTAAGGGCGCATGTTACATTTTTCAAAGTTTACGTGAGAGCCAAAATAAGAGAACGGGTGATTTAATTAGGTGACTGTCATATACGCCCTTCTTACATTTTATAGATTATGCATTTACGCCCTTGTAAGTAACACTAGTAAGGTTAGGATGTCTTCACATGCGCCTTTCTCCTACTGGAACTTTGTCTCTTGAGAGACCGATCATCCTCTGATATGGACAACGATTGTGCTATCCCTGGCCTCTATTGTCTGTTTAGGCAACTAAAAACTAACGTTAGCGGTAGGGGTCCATCATATGGACCTAGTTCCAGAAAAAAAAAACGAAAACTGAAAAATGTAACATACGCTCTTCTTCCAGGCAACTATTCGTATGCTTAAATACAAATTATGTATTCCGCTTCTGTAATTTACGCATATTTGATTTTGTCTTCTAGTTGGAAAGAACCATTGAATAAACCCATATATTTATTTTGCATGGAATAAGGACTGGAAAATATAAGAGGTGACACATCTCAGAATTGCATAACATGTATCCGAATTGTGAAATTGAAGTGATAACGTCACTAAGATTGAGATGGATTTGTAATGTTTTGGTACTGGTAAGGGGAGATCAGTAACAAATTAACAATGTCTGAGCAAATATACGTATGGGTCGACCGAAACGTGCGTAGGAAAATTGCAATTAGGGTGATCATATGGAATTAGGTTCGACCGGCCGACGTTGGATGTTTGTAATTATAGATATTTGGAGGCCAAAGTCGTGCCCTAAGTGTATAAATCTCAAATAAGCCTTGTAGATATAAGTATTTAATATCTGACTGAGGCAATCGTTGTTATAGATATTTGTAAACAGTGAAGTGTAATTTCCTTATCAAACCTCCTCACAATTATTAGAAATATCCATTGTTAGCACGTATAAAAAAATAAGTCATATTTAAATTATATTTTATATTAATTATTCAATAATATGCCGCGATCTTTATTTTAATAACCGCTGGAGCATTTTGCAATTACTTTCGCCTACTTAAATATGTAAACTTAATTTCCTTAAGTGTTTCAAGAATTTGGAATTAGTTAATGTTGCTGAAAGTAAATTAACTCGGAACATTAAACTCTTTCCTCACTTGAAAAGTTGTAAGTACTAGTTGTTGCAAGTAATCGCTGAATTAATTCTGTATCGATTCGATAAAACTCAGGTCATTTAGATGTACAGGTAGATTTGGTTTCCAATACTATATTTTTAACTAATAAAATTTAATAATAAACCTAATATTTAGAATAAGAATTTGAAAGTCATCTTAGGGTATTACTAAACCGTTTTAGTTTAAGTTTCTTTTCCTTAACGTTTGACGAGATTTGGACTTTTAAATGATCCCATGCAGAAATGACAATTTTTATTAACAAATAAAAAATATAGTTTTAGGATATATCGAAATATTAGTTCGATAGATCGTCACATGAATATTTATATATATCGACACTTGATATTTTTATTTATATTTTTTTCAAAAAAGGCTCATGCCCTGTGTAGAACTCATTTTTATGTTCACGTTATCTGAATGATGTGCCTGTATTTCAAATCAATATCTCAAAAACCAGTAGGTTAATGATGTTTAAAATTACTTTAATCAAATTAGACAAGTTTTTCATTTAAAAATTAAGTTATGTTAAGATATGAATGTGTCGCCATCTTCTACTGTTAAACCTACATTATTTGTCTCTCCAGGTTCATGTTTTGAAAACCCATGAATATAATATGAAAGAGAAATATTATTATTTCATTATCGAAAGTCAACCATTCTTGGAATCACTGCGATGTAGCTGCAGACTATAAACGCTTTACTGAGAAAAATTGTTATTATTTTTCAATACAAGACATATCCAAAAAAAAAGAAGAAATTCCACTACTTTTTTATATTCGTTTCAAATTCGGCATTCATAAAATCTTACATCTCGTTTTGTTAGCTTTTTCGAAATTATTACATTAAAAAATATATGTATATTCATTGAAATTTACAACTGCATTATACTAATACAACAAGTAAATAATAATTGGTACATATTAGCACGAAAGGCAAGAGGAGAAACTTCTCAGTGATAGCACTCAAACAACAAGTTCAACTTATAAAGTCACGAGGCCATCATCTAAATTATTAAATTAAATATAGAATTAGAAAATCCAAAGAAATGAATTTGCTATTCTAAAATATAACCTTATTGCTCACCTTATGCGAAATCAGTTCTTTATTTTCACTTAAAATGATATTGAAAAAAAAATATACACGCAACTAACATCCATTCATTGTTTTGTACTAGGCTGTATTGTTTGTGTAACCCAATATTCATTTGAGGGAATTCTGGTAAGATATTTTGAGACTCATTATAAAGGTTGTGTGATACTTTCAATGGTTGTTATTAAAATAAATAATTCTACGACATCTGGTAATGATCTGCAACCGAGATCCTTAAGTACTGAGGTACACGAATATGATCCATGCAATTTAAATTTCTGTCTAGTACTTACTCCCAGCAAGTGCACTTAGCCAGAAGCATTGAGGTAGGGTGTGGTCCCAACTGAAGTCATCTCCATCAGCGAAGAAGAGGACCTTGAGGTTGCTGAGGGAAGGTCCGGGTCTGCACCTCGGAGGACCGCTGCAGTTCTGAGTAAACCCGCAACCGCTGAGGGTCAGCTGTTCCATTCTCTTGCAGCTCCTGAGGATCACGTGGGGGTCCACTTCTTCCACTACCTGAGGGAGGAACGGGGATTTCAAATGACATTTCCGAAAAAAATTTGAACGTAGTCGGTAAAGTATATATGTAGTATATATAATATACATGCAAGTTCTTGGAATGCAATTGGAACGAATCAACGAATAAGTTTACAGGTTTTTAGTCAACAGGGTTCTATTTGGTATTAGACTGAATTATAGGTGGAAATATTGCGTTAAGGGAGATTTTAACGATTCGGGTAGTTAACGCGTGTTTTTAAACAGCGATTGGAGGTTTTGGCAATAAATTATTATTTATTACTATTATTACTAATATAGTTAAGCGGTTATTTTGAAATTCTTGTAAGTCCATTTTGATCCAAAAACAATCAATAACTCTTTTAAATATTTTTTTTTGAAATAATTACTTCACAATAAAATTTAAAAGGCGTATATTTTTGGAATATTTTGCTATTCCAAAGTTATCATTATTCTTTTTAGACATTGTAATTTTTTTTACTATAGTTAGATTTTATCGGGCCAATTTCTCATTTTTGTTTGATTATAACAGATAGAAATAAATAAGTTAAACAAATTATATATTTTAAATTATTATCCCTAGACACGGTCATAAAATATAGCAGCACTACACGAGCTCAAACTGCCAGACTTATTTTATTATATGTTATTTATTATTTATCGGATATTTCCTTTATTCTCATACAATATTTCCTATAGGCCATCTTAGGATCTCGGAGTGGTGAGTTTATGGCCCAGCAATTTGTCATGATAAAATAGATACGTGCCGAGACGCGAAGGACCTAATGCAGTTTTATATCGCCACTAATCCAGATAAATTTGTCCCCTACGGCCATATTTTAGAACAGAGTCCTCATCCAATTCCTATACGATATACCCCATATATATTTCTGATGGCGTTATCGGTTCTCATATAGGCTTTAGGAAATTAACAAGATTCCATTAGATAGGCTATGGTTGATGAGGAAAGTAACGACTTTCAAAATTACCATTTGTGATTTTCATTTTTTTTTCTCAATTCACATTACTTAAGGTGTTTATTGTATAAAGCTAAGAATTTTATAAATTTCGCCTTTTATCTAATTCGATTTTTTATTGTATTTATATTAATATTAAATATTTTTTTTAGGAAATACATAGCTAGTAGCAGAGACATGATTGATGGATTGGTTTTGATGAAGGAGGGGATTAGTTGGATATTCGGGATCTACTAGAATAAAAAAAAACTAAATTAAAAAAGAAATACGGACGCGATAAATAGCATATGATTATTTTTCAGCCTCGGCATTACGTAGCTCTCAGATTTTTTCCTTTTAAAATCAACGGGAAAATGCCACTTCTTAACAAGTCCTGAAGAATACTTGCAATGTGGGTCGAAATTATAAAACTGTTAGCCTTCCAACTGTTCTATATCGATTAGGTCTCGTTTCATGTTCTCCGGGAGTACACTAGAAGGTTTAAAATAGGTGAAATAAGAAAATAAATGAACCGATTGTCATTTAGAGGCAAGTGATCTGTAATAAAAAGTAATGTATGTATGGAAAATCTTGGTTTTGTCGAGATATGTTTCTAACAAATGAGCCTCTGTAACGAATCCCAAATATAAATGCTTGTTTTATATATGATAGTAGATAACTAAATAAATTAATGTAAATATTTATACAATCTAAAGTTGATACACAACGAAAAGGATTGAATTTGAATATGTACAATATCGGTTTTTGGGTTTGTTGACGATTTCTTGCAGTTGCTGAAGACGCGGAATCTATAAAACTTAATACAGAGACAGGTAAGGAACTTGGGCTGGAAGTAAATTCAGATAAGTATAAGTATATGATTAGTGACAAAAAAGGAAAAATTGTGGTGATATTGTTATAGTAGGGAATAAGTTATAATTAACAAGATTCCATTAGATAGGCTATGCTTGATGAGAAAGTTAATGATTTTCAAAATTAGCATTTGCGATGTTAAGTTTTTTTTCTTAATTTCTACTACACAGGGCGTTTATTATATATAGCTAAGAATTTTATAAATTTCGCCTTATATCTTTAGTTTATAAATTTTATAAATAACGGGTCGATAACTTTAAATATTTAGGGTCACTTGAAATAACGAAATTCGAGAGGGGTGATTAAAGGGAGGAACCACATGATTGTATTATTCTGTCGTGACATACTAACTTCGCGTCTTTTGTTGAAACGTGGTCACAAACTGGATGAACATCGCCTTGTGGTATTCGAAAATAAGGTGGTGTATTGAATAGATAAAAATATAGATATAATATTAATTGGAAATACCTTCAACTCCAAAGCCCTTAAGGATGTCGATCCAAACTGTTCCAACAGAGGCACGAAGTCCTGGAAGTCCAGGAGCGTCCTTTCTCCACTGGTGACGCAGACGGCGCTGATGTCCATGATGCTGTTGAGGAGGCCGAGGTGGCCCACGACGTGGTGTGGAGTGGAAGTGTCAAACCTGAGCCTGATGGAGGTGGCGTCCGGGCAGAGGATCGCCGACAGCCTCAAAGCTTCCGGATGCAGGACCGCTTTAGGGGACATCCTGCATCGCACCTGGAAGTCGAAGAACTTGCTAGTCGCCTTTGTATTATATCAAACCATCTACACCAACTAACTCAACTGATATGGTTAGCATTAGATGCTTCAAATGTTTCTCATAATACCACAATCAATTATTTAGGATATCTTATATTGACATAATCTCGATGAATGGATGAAAAATGTTCAACAAGAGTATTTTTTATCAACATTTAGACAGAAACTAAACTTAACTAATATATATAAAATAAATGCTACTTGTGGATTTTATTGCAATCATAGCAAAACTATTTTCATATAAATACGAATCCATCAAATATGGAATATTTTATAATAACAGTAAAGCTTAGCAAATCCGACGGATCGATGCCGTTACCACCAATCTGCTTACACATATACCCCAACCCAAATCCACCAGATCACTCTCAACCCAATCTTTCGTCCTAAACCCTGGTGTACCCCTCAAACGATTACTATTCGGTACATCGCTTATTAACTTAAGATTAGAGGCAATGGTGCCTATGCTACAGGGTGTATATAATAAGCTCACTTATCATTCTAATGCTTAACATAATAGTTTTATTTAACATTTTCACTATATCATTATAGCTCCAAATCTAATAGTTTTAGATGTTTAATAAAAACTAACGTGGGGTATATTCAAAACTAAAGAGAAGTTAAATACTATCTTAAATTGCCACGGCCAATATTTTTAATCTATTCATTAGGTTTCTCTACTGGCTTCGATTCTTTGCCGACGTTTCGCTGGCCATACTCCAAGCTTCCTCAGGGCCTAATCTCAGTCTCAGATTAACCTTCCTTTCCACTCCTCTATTTTAGCTTTCATTGATAGCTGAGCTAGGATTTTAGTGTTGGTTTCTTATAATGGTCTTTGTACGATATCTTTCTTATATTAGTTTTAAATAATGCATGACTTAACACACTCGACACTGCATAGCTGGGTATTCGAAACCTACTTCTATGTAACCACTTCTCGAACGGGCGATTTGGTCGAATGATGCTTTAGAATCCTTATGATCATTCTTTGGCAAGATTTCAGGTTTAAGTTACAGAAATTGAAGTGACTTTCAAAATACTGATTTATAAAAATAAAATTGTCGGAAGTCATCATACTGAATCCATGTCCTGTTAAAAAATGTGAAAATTATAGTTACGACTGACAATTTATTAATATAAAAATCCGATAGATTTTATAAGAAATTGTGCAATCACTTGTTCGACAAGGTTTAGGCCTAGAATCGGAACTAGCGAAGCACGGTATAGTCGGAATTTCAATTAAAAATTCCGCCGAGTTGATGAGCTGTTTAATGAGATTTGAGTTTGTTGCTGAGTTTGTAGAAACCTCGGGAGAGCAGTTGGGAGCGGCTAAGAGCAAACTGGGTTCCCTAGTTCCCTAGTTAGCAAGAACATGGCGCACTACTGGCTTTGATAGGAGTCCCCTTAGCTCCGAATTAATTAGTTCACAACTCCCTCCGATTGTCAACCGGGGAATTCCATCTTTCAATAGTTCCTCACAGCCGCGAATCCCTTCTCGGGATCAACCTGATACTTCAGTTTTACCGGCCCGTTATATGAGGTACTGTTTCGCTGTTAAAATTATATCGATTAATTAATCTCGACAAATTTTCTACTTCCCAACCGTTATAATATCATCTTTAGGCACCAACCATAACTCAACTAATAAACAAAAAAATCTATACCGGTACAACCCATTTTTCTAACCGTCTGTAAGCCAAGAAGGATATAGGTCTTTTTCTAACTGTCTGTAAGCCTAGGTTTTTCACCAATTAAAGGTCAACTCAATAGAAGTTGGGTGAGCCCCGGGAGGGTCTGGAGATTTCACAAGCTCGACCATGGATATGAACATATTAAATAATAGTTTCATCAACAATATTGTTCTGATAAATTATTATCGCAATGATGCAGTAGGTAGGAAGATACCGAATTCGAGATTTATTTGAAGAAAAAAAAATCCACTACAACCCTTAAAAGATCACCCTCAACCACCAGGTTTTCCGTTCAATTCAGGATACTTGCTTAGGCTCGTTGAGCCTCAAATGTGTCTGGAGATTCCACATAGTCGATCTAAGGCTGGTAGTAAATAATTTATCTCTCTCAATGAGCCAGCCCTATCTCTAAATCAATTAGTTATCGTATAAAAAAAAATCCTATCTAAAGGTCACAAAGTAAAAGAATCAAATTATAACCCTCATAAAATATTAATATAAAAAGTAATAAATAAAATTCTTATCGAAATTGATGAATTTAATATCGTGACGTAAATTTTAAGACTTATTTAGTAAGGATGAGGCACATTTTGGAGCTTTCACAACTCTCTTAGCACTGATTCAATTTCCTAGCCACGTCGGCCAAACTTGAAGTAATATTACGCAGCCTTGAGTTTTATTAACATTAAGAAGGTAGATTAAAAAAGGAAGTTTCTTTATCGAGTTACCTTAAGCAGATTTTATGAAAATGTGTTTTTTCAATTGAATTAAGTATTTCATTAATTAATATATTAAGATGTAATTTTTTTTTCCTATAATATCTACATAATTTTCTCGGATTAATGGGTTTTCGGAAGCTGGAGTTATATCGAAGTATGTTTTTGTTTGGGCGGAAACATGTTGTTTTATAGTGGTAAGTTCAAGATCTCTAAGCATATTCGATATTTTCGTGTAGCGGGGATAATTATTAATAATCCTCAAGCATAGGTTTTGTACCCTTTCAAACTTTCTATAATTTTTGGCGCATGTTGAACTCTAGACTGGTGAGGCATATGTTATCAATGAGCGGATTATTGTTTTGTAAAGGATTGGGTTGTTTTTAGGGCTTAGCCTGGATTTTTTATTAAAATAGGGAAACATTTTGTAGATGATTCGCTTTTTCTGTTTTCCTATTGATGTGCTCTGTGAATGTTAAGGACTTATCTAGAATTAAACCGAGGGGTGTTACGGATTTAGACCAGGGGATGTGTTCGGAATTTAAGATGATGTGCTGATCTATGTAGATTATGGCGGCCGATTTTATTGGATTGATTTTGAGTTTCCACTTTTGACAGAATTTATGGATTTTTAAAAAAAATTGTTGTAATCGGTTTACTATTGTATCGATTCGGTATGATCCTGTGTACAAAGCGGTGTCGTCTGCGTAAAGCTATGTGGTTACTTTAGTATGTTTAGGGAGATCGGATATGAACAGGTTGAATAGGATTGGGGATAGGCAGGAGCCTTGAGGAAGTCCAGCGGGTAGGGGAAGTGCTTTGGAGTTAAAACTGTTTATTTGAACATAGAATTGTCTATTAGAGAGGAAGGAATATATGATATGTATTAGGTATGGAATTAAATTAAAAATAATACAATTTAATATGGACAAATTAAAAGAAAAAATTGGTATTTTTAATTCTATTATTGCATCTAGTTTCGTTTTTAAGATGTTTTACGACTTAAATTAATTACCTCAATCTTTATATAATAAACATTTAAAGATTTGTTTTACAATGATCTGCGTCGCCTTGTAATAATACGTTTGAGCAGATGATTTATTTATTTATGTCAATCACTATTAATTGCATGTTACACAGTATTGAGATAAGTAAACTCCAGCTGTAAAACTCTTAATCAGGGATATTGATTGAGATTAAATTGGTTTGATAGAAGTGTAAATAATATCTTATTTAGTTGTTATTCACTAATTCTAACAAATAAACAGTTTCGACGAATACAAAAATTATATCTACCCAATGTTAACTTATATAACAACAACTGGACCGACAGACGTCTCCATCAATATTTTTTTCTGAATTTTCAGATTAGGACTGTTTGTAAAATGGTACTTAAGTGAAAGAACAAAATTTTTTTTTTTTTTACAAGGTTTAGTTTTCACCTTAGAAATAAAGAAGTAAACCCATGAAGAAAGGAGTTATGGTTTATATAATTGGAACTTAAAACTTAATAAATATAAGTATTGTAAATGTGAGCTATTTAAAAAAAAAACGTGATCTTTTAAATTTGTGGTGTGAATTTATTTTAGCATTGCTATCTTTTGCTGCTGAGTGGTAGAGCGCTGAGTTGCCGTGCGAAAGGTCCCGGGTTCAAGTCGTGATATGGCAAACTTCATTTAATCTGTTAACAGCCGGGGATGGGTCCTTTGGTATCTGCAACTCTCCTGGGGCTAGCTCAGTATCTAGAAAGTGGTTACTCAAAATTGGGGGAAATCATCTCCCACCTCAATCGTCGCCCAAGATACAGAACAGTCTCAACTACGCACTGAAGCCGAGACCCTTCCTTTGTTGCAATGGGTCAGATCAATTTCTGAATATGATTGGTAAGTCTAGATCTATTGTTGCTAGGGAGTTCTTTATCAAAAATATAAATAAGATGACATGAGACTATATGATAAGATGACTCACGACATGAGAAAAGTCTGCATCGATGTTGGTAAGCTTGTACCGCGGAAGAGAGCCGGGATCGGCCTTCCATTGGTCCATGTGGAGCTGGCAGAGCGCGGTGACCATCTGGTAGTGCCTGAGGAGGACCAGGTTGGGAACCTGCTTGAGTACCTCCGCCAGCTCCAGGCTGGAAGCGCTGGCCCTGCCCAGGTGGAGTCTGCTTAGGCCCTCCAGCTTCCGAGAAGGAGATCCTTGCAGTGTCATCTCTGCCCTTCTGGAACAGGGCTATCGCCCTTGACAAGTTCATCTGGGAGTAGGCACATATTGTAGTTTATATTGCAAAGTATTTATATAGATAAAGTATATTCCGAATAGATAAAGTATATTCCGGATAGATAAAGTATATTCTAAATAATTACCATATTCAACAAAGTGACATACCAGTTTGTATATGACATAAATACAAATTTACAGATTTGAAATTACAATGATAATACTACAATATGCGTTATAACAAATAGAATCGTTATGAAAAATGTCTTCAATAATATGGAGAAATAAAAATTAAAAAAATTTAATTTCATTTAGACTGCCCCAAGAAACGAAAGACATTATATGACCAAATTTGCAAAACAGAAAAATTCACATATGTAGTCTCTCCGGATGGCATTGAGGGACGTTCTTCACTTAGAACCAAAAAGTAAACAAGAACAATTTGGACCAACGAAAGCATTCAAAAACATGGCGAATGAAAGAGGGAAATGTGAAAGAAAAGAAAAGAAAGGTAGAAACAAACGTGAACCATAAATCGTAATATATATATATATATATATATATATATATATATATATATATATATATATATATATATATATATATATATAATTTATCTGGAAGTTTTTATCTCAAGCAAGACAAATTATAAAGCCAATTAATCTTCTGATTGAAATCTTTTTAATATTTTATGGTCATATTTATCGGACCCATTGGGATCTACAAACCCTGTTAGGGCTCAACTAGCCACTATGAATTGGGGGGAAACTTTTTCAGTGAGATATCATTAACAAGATATTGTTACAATCGTTGGCTTACAAATATTACAAATTTTACCATGTACTTGGGTATAATATCTTGTTATGGTAGTAGAGGTACAGTTAAGTTCATGTTATGTTTGGCTGAGTGGTTTGGTTATATGAACAATCTGGTGAGTGACATCAGGGACTATTAATGAAATTCGAAAATGCAATTACGATACCATGTTACATTGGCAAAAAAAAGAAAATTCGGTTTCAAAAGTTTTTAAATGATGTTATAAGAAAAAATATGCTCTAAGTGGGGAGAAAACTGCGTTGTAAGAGTTTGGAAAAGAAAGGGATTCAGAAGTGAGATAAAGACTGGGGAATATACACCTGGGATTCGAGAAGCAAGTTTTTACTTACAGTGTTAGAATCGGACTCAATTTACCGTTGGTTTTTTATTTTTCGACTTCAGTCGCAAGTTTTTAACCTGCTTGAATGCTCTGAAGTACACATTTCAAGATTTATCTGAGTACATTTTAATAAGAAAATGATTCAAATTATTCATCATGTTCTAGAAAAATTAAGGGGTTGTAAAACAGGGTAAGTGACTAAGTTTTGTTTCATAAAATTATCCTCGGTTTACGACATCTTTACGATATTAAAGTTGTGTTTCAGTTTCTACCAGAAAAGTGAAAACTGATTCAAATTACAGTCCTGAGTTATCAGTTTCTGTTCCTCAGATGTGATGAGATAAGCTAAACCCATCCACTTTCTAATTTTATACAATTTATTTATTTATTTTTTTAATCAAGCTATCGTTAATAAAATATACAAATAAATTGTTACCTGAAGCATCAAAGTAGCAAGTACCTAAATATTATATGTAGTTATTACGATTATTAAATTGATTTCATTGCATTATTTATTTTAATTTATCTATCTTTTGTTTACAGGTAAGATGCTTCTTAGAAGTTAAGTAAAAAATTTGAGTAGTTTTTGGCATGCAAACTTTGTACATATATAATTCTGCACACTAAACTTCTAAACATTTTTTCCGATACTTTGTGTGTGTGTGCTCGCATGCGTGAATCAACTCATAGGTACAAAAATATAATAGTTTTGGTAATGATCTTCTTGATTTAACATGGAAAATCTTATTTTATTGAATTTTAAATCTTATTAAATATTTTTTTACTTTACTTTGACGAAGAACACATACTTTTACTGAGAGAATTAGTAAAGCGTTACAATTGGGCGTATCCTCTTTGTGCTTAATATATATATATATATAACTCAAGAGTTTTCCATGTCTGAAACAATAAAATAGTAGCTCCTATCATGGCTTGTTTCTCGTAAGTATGATCCAGCTAAGCCCGTTTAGTAAAGAACTAGTTAAGTGAAATTCATGATGATATATTAACTATCGTCGGTAAGCCATGTTAAACTTCATTATAGATATTCTAACTTCTAGCGGGGTTACCAATTAGCTAAGCCTTGGTCTTAAATGGGCTGTGGCGCTGGGATTTAAATTAATTTTAACTTCTTAATTGCATAACTTGGCTGCTCTTTAAGCACCGCACCTCATTTCTAAAATCGACTCCCACTAACCTCATTTTAAAATATATTTATAATCACACGAATCGCATTACCTTAATCTTGTTTAAAATGTCGTTTTAGTCATTGACAGTAGATGTCCATATATTGTAACTCATCTCTTCCTCATGGTTGTTGTTATGGGTCGACAGTCTATCACCAATTCCATAAAAACGTATGCTGCAAGGGAATAATTATTTTTTCTGATCCAAGCAATGAATCGACTCTGTGAATATAGAGATCTTCCTGGGCTCTTTCAGCCTGTATCAACTAGGTTTCAAGTACTTGACGGTTGAGCGTGATCTGAACACTGTACTCTTAATATTTTTTAGCGGTACAAGTTTATGTATATTTTACTGCATTAGCTCAGTTATATGAAATCCAAGCATTCCGAATTTCAAACTTGTTTATTTTTATGAAAAAAAAAATATGAAAACATTCCACTTCAGAAATAATTAGATAATGAATATTAAATTATTTTATATCCATGTATTTTAATTGTCTTGCTTTATTCATTGCAGTTCGTTTCTGGACTTTTTTTTTTTTTACCAAGTATTATAATGCGTATTATTTGTTTACTGATTCAAATAACTATATAATAATTCGGAACATTTTAGAATCATTCATTGTTTTCCGAATACAATGGTATTGTATAGATACAATTTTCATTAGCACCACGGTAAAAGAAAAAACAATTCAATAAAAATTAATCAATTGAGTATTAGGAGTTGATGACCTATGTTTTTTTACATTCTTGAACCATAGTAAATCAATAATCCCAACAATGACATTGTTCATGTTATGGCAAAGAAAAATAACACATTAATATATTAACTTAGTTTTTCTGGTTTCAATCCTGCAAAGCATGCCTCTTTGACAATACATACCTGCCATTTTCTACTCGCTTTGTAATGTTCGGCCCGAGGATTTAGGAGGTTAACCTACGCGGAATTGCGGAATTTGAACTGTGGTTAATATAGATAGAAGTGGTAGCACCGTGATGACTGAAATGGGCTTAGTAACAGACGAATCCCTATAAAGTCTCTGATCCTAATGGTAAAAGTCCGAAGAAAAGGAAGTTGACCAAGATGTAGGTGGGAGAATTGCATTAAGTATGACCAAACGGATTTGGGTTCGGGAGGTAATCTGTAGAGGATATTTTAAAAAAGAAATTTTTTCCATCGGAAACGAACCTTAGGCTTTGAGACATTTATTAATAATTGTGTTATAATTAAATTTGCCATTCAATAAATCTGGTTGGAACGGGAGCAGTAATACTTCGCTAGCTGGCTACGGTGGCAATAAATACAGGTGTATTATCGCATCCTATTACTTACACATGGAATTGCGCCATTAATTAAAATGATCTTCCGGTGGAGCGGTGGAGCGCTCGAGAACACACGGCACTCCTAATACAATTTAGAGATCCAGTTCTAACTTACCAACGCTTAATCCTCAATCTCGCCCCACGTTCCATTTGTCTGCTATTGTGTGGATATTATTCAGCTTTCGTATATTCGGAGGAAATTAAAATACATCTCCCTCACTTTCTCTCTCTCTCTCTCTCTCTCTCTCTCTCTCTCTCTCTCTCTCTCTCTCTCTCTCTCTCTCTCTCTCTCTCTCTCTCTATCTCTCAATTATGAGTTATTAGTAACAGCTGTTATCCTGTCAGTAACAATTAGATTTATGAACCACTGAGGACCTTGACGTCATTTTAGAACAGCACCCATACATTGATTCGTTACAAATCTACTAAAAATTACACTACACTATATATTTTTTATCTTTAATCTTCTTTCAAAACTCCTCTGGCCAGTTGGTTCCAGATATTTTGTTGGGCTCATCTTCTTGAAAACCTAGGAAAATCTTGATTAATCTCTGTTGGGTTAGGTCTCCTGATCAATATTCATTTCTTCCATATCTCTTCTCGCACTCACTCAGCAAGTTGTGCATTGCAAGTTTCCCTATTTTTAAAGAATGTATCAATCTTCTTCCTTAATCGATTTTCATTCATTCTCACTAGTTGGGCATAGGTTGTAACTTGTCTCTTCCTGATGTGTGCAATTTTTCGTCGATATTCTATTCTCAATATTATTCAATTGTGTGCTCGGAAAAGTTGCATGAAAACGGAAAATTAAGGAACAGAGACGGACAAAGTTGATAACTATAGTAAACTAGATAGGCCCAAAATATCTGTAAACTGTTTGGCATTTGAAAATGACCTGATAAGACTAAATGAAAATGAGTATGCTAAGTAAACAGTAAAACTGTTAAAAGAAATATCTAATAAAAATCAGCCTACAAGCACCAGTTGATAAAAAGAAATACATAAAGGATAAATTAAGACAAATTCTCTAATAGTTTTAGAAACTAAATACGACTGTATCAAGATAATAGATAACGTCAATTATCCTGGTGAGACTATAAACTTTAAAAATTAAATTGCTAATCTAAACTTTAAAAATTAAATTGCTAACCTTTATTATATTTTTGAGCTAACATCGGAATATATCCTTACACACACATCTCGTTCAGTGAAATGGAGTTAGTACTGTAAATGTTTGAGATTTTTTTTTTATATACTACTTTTTCTTTGTAAAACCAAACGAAAAATGTGAAGGAGGCTTTTCTCAGCTCTACAGATTTAGAAATCCGATCACTGTATTAGAGATGAGATCTTTTAAATATTCTTGACATGAATAGTTAATTTTTTCTATATCTTTATTTGGTAGTGATTATCTACAAGCGTTGTAAATACACTTTCTACATCATTTTAAAACAAGAACATAATCCAAAGAGGAGCTTATCCTATAAGTATATATGTTTAAGGATTGAAGATTAAAATGAGTTTGTTTGGTTTGTGGATTTGGAGAAGTCGGTCGCTAAAAGTGTTGTGTTTAGGAAGCTTAAGGGCTTGAGTCTTGAGCTCCGTCTTAGCGTTCGATGTCGACGAAGAGGAGTCATTTGCTTATCTACTCTTGTTTAGGGTTGAGAATTGTTAAAAATCTGAAGCATGCATTAGTTTTCTTCAACATTCGATTCTATTATACATTCTTCTTTTATTTTTTTTACTAAACTTTGTACTTGACAAATATCGTATGTTACATTCCAGGGAAATAAGGGATAGTGAATACAATACAACGATGAAATATATTCTAATCACTATACTTTTATATATGTAGATTTTACGTAGTAGATCTCTGAGCTCTTTGAGATCGCAACGCATCTCTCTATTATTCTCGTACATTGTGCATATGAGTCCTAAATCTATAAACACTTTAAGCACTCACATAGAATATGCCCATTAATCTTCGAGAGTAGTTTCAAGGATTAGTCTAGTCGGATAAAGATCGAACCTGAGGATATAGATGATTGGATATAAAGATATGAAAACTTGGTTAAATTTATGTACTGAAAACTTATGTATTTATTCAAAACTTAGTTGGTATAAAGTCGAGATGAAGATAAAGATGAAGGAAGAAACACAATAAGAAAGGTTAACCATGGGTTTTAGATTTTTATACTGAATGGTATTCAGTATTAAATTTAATTTGTTTAATGTCGGAGTGTTATATTTTTCCCAAATTTCAAGCCTATTGCTCAAAGCATGTCTGAGAGCAATCTTCTAAGTTCAAAAATGAAAGTTCTCCACAGTCTCTGGTATAGTTGGCTAAATCCTCTTTAAACTTCTCATCTGTTATGTCAAATAAAAGTTTTTAGTCATAAGATGAATTTATTATATCACCCTGCATCTCATCTATTTAATGGAATGTTATAAAACAAGATTGGGAGACTGGAACTAAAGTTGAGGTAGAAAGTCACATCTGCGCATTTCTCCTCATTATCTTTTATCAACCATCGGTTTCACTATATATATCAATCAGGGTGAAGTTTTTATGGAGAATAGTTATGAAGAAAAATAAATTATTCATGATATAACAAACTAAAGTTTTATAATAACTTAAATCTAAGATTTTAATGTGGTTTTACTGCAGAAATTATGCTTGGTATTCGTTCCCTAAGAGGCATTGAGGGCTACAAACAGTTGGTCTAACAGCTGAGTTTTACTCGAGAAATGAAGATGAAGTAAAAATAATTGTTTTTTGCAGATCAAGTCAATCTAACAAGCCTATAAGTCGTGGATTATAGCCTCTGTCATATATTCCATATTTATCGTAAGAGCTGTTGCGGTAGTATCGGACGTTTCATATGAAATGCGTTTTCAAAGGAAAGGTCATCTACTAAAACTTTATGGAATCAAAACATTTTCCCTCATTTTCTATAATATTTTCTTGTTATCGAATTTTCAGTCCCAAAACTGAATAAGTTAGGTTTTTGTGATGGAATAAGGCCTGAAAATGCGTTTTTGACTTGAGAGCCATTTACAAAAATTGATTTTTAAGAAAGAATTCCAACGGAAGTCTGTTGGATATAAACTCTGAGGAATGCGGTAGGTGAGAGAGGACTTCGTAACCAAGCTCGTTTAGTTTTTAAACTGTCTGTCTTGAATCATGAGGTCTGGCGTTGTCGTATACGATTATACGCCCCTTTCATTAAACCAAGTTAGGTTGATTTTGGTTGCATTATGTCAAATATGATATAGCATTGACTTTTGGTTGAGACATCAAGAAGCCGTTGACCCTAAACATGACAATTCCGACCCAAGCTTAGGAAATGGGCAGGATAAAGTGGAATATGGAGGCGGGTCGACAACGACCCACCGTCCCGATAAAGGGTAACATCCTGGCCCTAGTCCCCGGGACGGCCCAGATCGGGCGCTTTAAGGGCGGCCCTTCATCTCGCATCTCTTTTAGGCTATAACCTTTCCAGGCCCTCTTTGAGCAAACTGCTTCAATTTCCTCCTATCTCACCCGTTCATACATAGTTTTTTTTCTTTGTTATCTTCGATTATTTAATATTCTAGGGAATATTGTATACACACTAAGGTGTTTATAAGAATGGGCTAGAACAGGAAGCAATCAACCTTAGGATCAGCTAATTGGAGCGAGCATTTTGGTTTCGAGTTGCTAGAGGAACTCAAAAAACGAAGGGCCCTCGGGCAGAAGAACGGAAGAATGCTTGCAGTATAATATCGATTGCTAATTGACAGTCCATAGTGGGTCGAGAGGAAATAAAAATATTTATACAGTTTTCGAAAATTGACAATAATTTTTTTAACGATTGATGAAACAATATGGCCTTATTCCAAATTTTAATTAATTATCGATGTGTTTAAAACTAATCAATGCATTTATAGCTCGAAAGAAATATTGGAAGGTTATTTAATCTTACCTTACTCCTTACCGCGTGCTATAATAGAATGATATCCGACAGGATTATCACTATTCCCTTAGGCAAAATTGTGAACTATCCTTTCACCGATTCACTCGGTTTTGATATGGCGTCTCCACTGTCCTTTCGCTGTAACACCTTGTTGGTTGACGGTCAATAACATATACAAGAGGAGAATAGATAGGAGACCAATATATTAGTTAGTAACTGATCAATATTGATTGATAACGGAAGTAATGACATTGAATGAAGTGATCAATTGGAGGGTAGGAGAGGATATGAATACATGTAAACCACCACATCAAGCAGCTTCTTATTCTTGTTTGAACGTGGTGGAGAACAATTAGTTTTTGAAATAATTTTCAAAATGTGAAAAATTCTTTTTTCAAGGCTGATCTATGTAGCTAATTCAAGCCGACAAACTTAGGGGATAGAGAATATTTCAAAACCCGGCCTGAGGTCGAGGAGAACAGGAGCCCTAATTGCTTGTTACGATTGAACTTGTTACTATGGCGGACGGTGGTTGGTGGATGTTGGATGGCGGGGGGAGGTAGCGGACCAACCACCACAAGAAACACAAATTAGTGGAGAGTGAGTGATGGAGACAAAGGTCGAAGGCAGGGTAATGACCAACGGCCTGGGCCCTTCTCCACCCCCGCCATTAATATCCAACCTCTGTCTCTATCTCGTCGGGGTCTAATTACGACCGCCTTCATTTTTAGGGATTACACTTTTTAGATAATAAGTTTCTGCTCCGTTTTACTTAAGTATTATGTCTTTCAAAGTTCGTGCTCATTATCCAGCGAGGGTTTGCCAGTAAATGGGAATCATAAGCAGGAAAAAAATCTTCATCCCCTGCTAATCATTGATTAAAGAAAGCACAAGGAATGTCTATTACTCTTTGGAATTTATTTTTATACATAACTATAAGAATCCTCAACAGGTCCAACCTGAATGTCTTAAATAACTATTATAGTTTTGCGGAGTAGGTTCTACATTATTTTATAATGGGTAGGCGCTGTAGGTGAGTGTCTAGAGTGTTGCGTTACTGTGTTGAAAGTCCCAGGCTCAATTATGGCTTTGGCAAATAACTCATCAAATCTATTTAAAGCCACAGAAGGATCAACTAACTCTTCTGGTCCTTCGTAGGAGGTAGGTGCCCCAGGCGTCTGTAAAGTGAATATCCATAATTGGAGAATAAACTTAGCGGTTGACCAAGTCACCAAGGTTTACTAACAATTTGTTATTGTAGTTACCGAAAGTAAAAATAAATAGATTTTAAGTGCTATTTATCATCGACTAAGACATTTTTAGTGAGATCCGATTTATTTCTGATGATTTTATTTGGCATGTAAGAAACCTTCTTGCTGATATCCATCTATATAAACTTGTGTAAGTTTTTGAAGGCCGATATCGATTTGGTTATTTTATTTTTAATCTGATGTTCACCATTTACTGCGTAATTATAAAAAAAATAATTATTGAAACGCAAAAAATATTTGTTATGGTTGATATCAAAACCTTCGACTATTACAAAACTATCTGGTGTTCACATTTAAACGTGCACTTACTTCCTCATTTGAATGAATAATAAGCAATTATCCGTTAGCTGATAAAATATAAATTACATTCTTCTTCATTACATTCGGTTATACAATCTTAAATTTCATTTCACACTTAATTAATATCGTTTCTTAACGTTGGATTAAAAACACAATTCATATAATAAGTTTTCAGATTAGGAAAAATTCGGCACCAAAAATTTCTATTGATAAAATTGCTGATTATAATAATAATTTTGAGCTCGTGAATCATGATCTTTTCCTGAGGATGAAATTTATGCTCTGAGTGATGAGCTTTCTACAGTTGATTGAAAACCTACAGCCTCATAACCAACTATTTTATATCAAAAAAAGAATTTTTTTAAATCCAGGTCAGTAATCAAACAAGTTGGTTAAATGAGGTTTGTTCTAGGTCTATCATTAAGTATGAAATACAGAAAAAATGATCAACTCTAGCAATCACAATATACATCTACTGAAACTCCACCCCTTCGTAAAGTGACACGCAATACTCCAGGAGATCCCCAGACTTCCCATTCAGTATATCTTACGCGAATGAGTGCCATCAGAAATTAATTAAATGCCCGTTCGTCGAGAAAAGCACACTCGAGATCATGGAGCTGGTCCGGAAGTTAACGCAAGACCAAACTCCACCCGGCAGATAATGATGTAACCACTTCTGGGAATGATGATTCACTTATCAGCTCGAGATGTTCCGATAGTAACCAAGGGATAAAAAGTCTGTCGAATTGATTAAAGAGGCCAGGTGTAGCGAACCGTTTTGCTGATCCAGGCTTTTTCCAATTCCTTCCGATATTACAACATCGCAGAATTATTACTGTTCTGTTGGAGGAGGGTGTGGGTGAGAACTTATCAAGTTATATCTGAAGTTATCTGTAATCACCAAGTTTTAAGTTACGTATGTTCAATGGAAATATTATTTAGTTTCACAATTAATTTTTTCTACAGTCTTCTCCTATATAAGTTATTATTTATTTTCTTTTTGTACTGAATAACGTACTCTATAACTTCTTCCCGATCTTTTATGTTACAATAACTGAATGGTCGACTTGTTTGCAAGTTATTACAATAGTGCATTTGAGACGTTTGCGATCAAAAGAGGATAACTCCGGAATTAAAAATCGACTTTTTCTTATCTTTTTCTCATTTATTCAAGGAATATTCCAATTTCGAAACTTCAGTTTTTGAACCGGAGTGAAATTAAGAGAAATTATGCGGTAAAGTGTCGTGTTACACTAAATTGCTTGACTAAGCGAAGAATGTAAAAAGTCAATTTTAGAAATTTAGGAGCTATCCTCTTTAGATGCCTACCGTTTCATTTTAAAAGACTTCGATAAATTAACTGTTGGACAAATATTGTATAATAAGAATGAAAAATAGAAAAGTCCCTAGGATTTCCGGCATGGCAACTCAGTGCTCTAAGACTAGTCGTGTCAATTTGGATACGATGTAGGTACGAAATGTTTGTGATTGTATGACAACTATACTTACGATTTTCGTTTATGTACGATATATATATATATATATATATATATATCGCAAATAAGTTGAAACTTATTATATTATATATGTCCCGACGTTTCGACCTACTGTGTAGGCCATCTTCAGGGCCAATAGGAGTGGCTGCTCGGTGTAGATGATAGCTGGCCAGTTACCTTCAGTGGTCCGTCAGTTACTTTCTGCAACCAGCAGCCACTCCTATTGGTCCTGAAGATGACCTAAACAGTAGGTCGAAACGTCGGCACATATATAATATAATAAATTTCAACTTATTTACTGTGTTTTTTTGACTTCACCCCCAACTATTTACATCCTATGTTAGTATCTACCAGTCAACGAATTTCTTTCCTACATATATATATATATAATTAGAGAATTTATCCCCTATTTTCCACTATTCAGGAAACCTCTTAATTTACCAAGCTATCAGCCATCTTTCTAGATGATAGAGTTCCAGCTGACGAAGCTTAATGAAATAGAAAGCTGATAGGCGAGCTTTAAATAACATCAGGAAAAAAAGAGCTACTACCAATAAAACGATCTCCGTATATTTATAGCTGTGTAATTTATTAGTAAATGTCGGAAGGAGATAATAATATGCATAAAATAGCTAGTTGCTTATAGCTTAGCACTAATTTATTAACCCATTTTCATTTGTATATACAGTTTTAGTTTGCAGGACTGATTTAATTCAAGTATAGAGTTATTATAGCGCTGAGTGAAGGTTCGATACAAATTTTAGTGAAAGTTTATAAAATTATTGTTTCCACACTCTCTCATGAACCCTTGTCAATATAGACATAAAAAGAGTCTGACCTTTTAAAAGGTCAACCAGTTTTTTTTTTCTTTGGACGTACGCCAATAGTTGAAACACAAATATCCATCTACTTGGAAAGACCTAAGAACAGAGTAAAAAAAAAAAGAAATAATATTTACCCCTAAAAAAGTATTTTTTACTAGATTGTGTTTACTTCAATTTGCGAATTGAAATAGGAGGTGTGTAAGTCAAGTTATGAGACTGAACCTCGTAACCCTGTAAGTTTATTTTTTCCTGGTTTTTATGTTTTGAGTAAAAGGTTAAGATTATTAATCCATCAATGCTGAATTGCTATAACCACAACTAATTTTATACCTAGGTGTCTGCTTAGGTATTACATACGATATAAATATCTGCGATTGAAAATAACTATGGCTAAACCAATACCCTGGACAGTCGTTTTCTTAGAAACATTATCCTCTAGTTTGTAGCGAATCCAAGAACGTTCGTGGGTTGTAATTGTACAGATTTATTTAACAGCTGCAGGGCCTCGAAAGAAAATACATATGCTATACTTTACCGTTTATATTTAGAGATAGAAAAAAAGATTAAAGATGTTATCTATTTTTATAGCTTATTCATCAAGCTTCCAAAGAAGCACTGGGGATAATGAAAGAAAAAGGGCGGATGTTGGTGGAATGAAGAAATGGAAGAAGTAGTGGAAGAAAAGAAAAAATCTTACCACAAGTGGCTCTCGACCTATGATTCCAATCCACTGCAAGAATACAAGAGAAGTAATAGAGAGGGAAAGAAAAAAGAAAAAAAAAGTCATAAATGGCTATTCGATGGAAAAATGCGAGCACATCGATCGATGTATGCACGGTCAGAAATCAACTGAGGCTTGGAAGCAGCTTAGGTCCATAAGGATTCCCAAGAAAGAAAAAATAAACCTACCTCTAATTCATGAAAGTCAATGGCTGGAATATTCTGCCAAATTACTGCAGGAGGACCGACCAGAATTTGTTTCAAAAAGAATGCAGAAGGACAAATATGAAGGAGATTCTCCAGTCGACGTATCAGTTGAAGAATCAACAGGGGCCTTAGAAAGAATGAAAAATGGAAAGTCGCCTGGTCCTGGTGGTATACCAATTGAGCTGATCAAATATGGTCCATTCGAATTGAACAAAGCTCTGGCAAACCTTATGACAAAGAGTATGGAGCAAGCCACATTTCCCAAGGAATGGAAGGAAGCTCCTATCACTTCCATTAGTGAAAAAGGAAATAAAAAGGATTGTTTTAACTACAGAGGAATCTCTTTTACGAGCGGAATCAGTAGGTTATACACCAGAGTACTAAACAGAAGGCTAATCGAAGAGTGTATAGAGGTGTTGCCGGAAGAACAAGCCGGTTTTCGATCAGGTAGATCCTGTGTAGACCACATTTTTACTCTTACGCAGCTTCTTGAAAAGAAGAAAGCCTGCAATGGAGAAGCTGTATCAGTATTTGTCGACGTACATAAAGCATACGACACGGTACCCCTAAGTAATCTTTGGAGTGCTCTGGAAAAATTAGGAGTGAGCGGATATATTATCAACGCAATAAAAGGGCTGTATAAGGGTTCTAAAGCCAGAGTAAAACTCAAGAATGGTTTATCATAAGAATTTGAACTGAACAAAGGACTTAAACAGAGTTGCTCGTCATCCCCTACACTTTTCAATTTATATAAAGTGTACTGTGTGAGTGAAAAAGGAAATGTCAGAAGATGTGAATCACGGTAGGAAATGAATGCCTTTATAATCTTCAACTTGCAGATGACCAAGTGGTAATAGTCATTGATGAGGAGGATGCTTCCTATATGATAAGAAAACTGTTAGAAGTATACAAATTGGGAGGCCTAGAAATCAGCAAACAAAAAAACATAATATTTGGCTTTGA
This sequence comes from Troilus luridus, assembly GCA_964056705.1. Taxonomy (NCBI): domain Eukaryota; kingdom Metazoa; phylum Arthropoda; class Insecta; order Hemiptera; family Pentatomidae; genus Troilus; species Troilus luridus. The sequence continues at coordinate 117,286,058 of OZ057413.1, read as the reverse complement.
ATATGGATTATGCTTCCCTCACACTAGAAAATTGTAGTCTTACCCAAAGTGAAAATTTTAAATATCTTGGCAGGTCCACTAAAACTGGCTGCGATTTTGACATAAGGGAAAAGGTCACTAAAGGAAGAATTACAATAAGAACTTTAAATTCTATATTATGAGTAAGGAAGTTCAATGGTCTACAAAGAAAAGACTTTACCACTCCTTTGTCAAAAGTGTGGCATTATAAGGCTCAGGAATAAGGGACATCACTACCAACTTAACAAAAAACTCCTAGCGATGGAGATGGGCTTCTGGAGACGTTGTTGTAGTATATCGAAACTCCAGCACACCCCTAATCACGTGATCAGAGAAAAAGTACAGGAACCCAACAATATTTTGTACACTATCGAGACCAAAAAGCTGAGCTGGTACGGCCATGTAATGAGAATGCCAGAAAATCGATGGCCTAAGAGTATAATACATTATGTCCCTAAGGAGAGGAGAAGAGGACGTCCGGCAAAGGAATGGTACGATGGGTTGAAAGAAGGAATGGCAGCCAGAGGGCATACGGAGGAGGACTGCCAGGACCGGGAAAAGTGGAAGAAATCATTGTCAGCTAACGACATATGGCAATTGTTGTAATTAAGTCGTATTATAGATACCTATTTTTATTTATTGTTCTTCTATGGTGATTACTTTTTAATATTTTTTATTTTGAAGATAAAAGAGTTGTCCTGGCCGGGATTCAAACCCGGGTAGTCTGTATCTCCAGTGCAGTACTTTAACCTCTGAGCTACCAGGGTTCATATCCAAGTTAGAGTACTGCAGACAACCCGGGCTCGAATCCCGGCCAGGACAAATCTTTTCTCTTCAAAATAAAAATATTTATAATAATCACCATCAAAAGAACAATTAATAAAAATAAATTATAAATATAAAATTGACTTGTCATCAAGATCCCAATTAAAGTAGCGTTCAATGAACATTCTTCCCCCTGTATACATCGGAAAAAATCTGAGAACACGAGGATATAGGATCGGTGAAGAGAATGAATTTGTCTGACATGGATACGACCCCTGGTAGCTCAGAGGTTAGAGTACTGCACTAGAGATGCAGACGACCCGAGTTCGAATCGGACAAATCGTTTCTCTTCAAAATAAAAAATATTTAAAGATATTATCAGTAACTTAGCCATTTTAGAATTTTATTTCTGTGTCATAACGTAATGTCAACAATGCTTTCCTCCATTGACATTGGCACCTTAGAGGAGAATCGATAAGTGGTTAATAATGTTAAAGTTCAAAGCCTTGCGAGTGGCCTTAGGATTTTTAAAGAAATTTAAAGAGTCTTTGAGAACACTGTCCTTCGAAACAGATATGAAACGGCGGTTCCGTTACTGTGGAGTGTCAGGTACTTGTTAAAGATCTCTATATCAATTATATCTGGATAGGTAAAATTATGGACACTCGCTGTACCATCGTCTGATTAATGATAGCTCCATAAAATGACGCTAAAATACATAATCAAACACTAAAGGGTTAATAACGTTACATATGATTGTGTTATCATACATGTTAGTAAATGTATTTTTTAACTCAACCATAACAAAAAACTAAGTAACTTCCTTACGGGAAATGAAAAGCGTCATTCCAACAAAAAAAGCACCTTCGGAAAAAAAAATCGCACCTTTTTCTGCATGGCTGCTTAGACTAAATACAAATATTATTTCCACTAACGACGAGTCTTCCAAGGAACAATCAAACAGTTTTCATTTGATGAAAGAACTCTTCCTCGAAAAGTAAAATGTAAAATGGATGTTTACCGCTGAATGGGCCTTCGTAGAAAAGTTGAAGAGCAGTCTTTTTTAAATGAGGAAAGAGCGTCCTTTAATTTTTTCCCTAGAACGAGCAAACACTGATTCGGCGAATGCAATTAATTATCCCTCCTTCTCATTTATTTACTCAGCGGAAACAATTAACAACTTGCCTGAATTTTGCAGGCCGCATGTATAATAATTTCGGTTAATATTTGATGAGCCCGTATAATATTCAGGAAGGGTGCAAGAAAGGGTTGTTACTGCCTCCCCCCTCACTTCATATATTCGATACTTAAATGTTTATGGATTGTGCGATGCTTTTGTTGTATTAGCTTATACATGATCACACACGCTTTTATTATCTTCGCTTGTATGTATGTAACGGAATCTTTCAACAAGATTTTCAGCCATTTCAAAAAATCCGATAAAATTAAAGCTCAGCACACTTCTCAAGAACCAATGACAATATTATGATTTAATAAGTTTGGCTCATTATCCTAACCAGGGTATTCAGGATTAGCGATTTTTCATATCCGAAGACACAGTAATGGGTATAGTGCCATGTACTAAGGAATCTTTGATATGAATATATGGCTACTAGCAGAATCAACTGGGGATTTTCATATATTTTCCAACAAATAGAAATAGGAGTTAAACAAAAAATAGAAAACACGTTTTTTAGCTTTGCGAACTGACAAAAAAAAAACACTAAACAGTAAGTAGGTACTTCCTCTATCCATTGCTTGGCAACGCCGATAAAATATTTCATCCTTTTACGACATGTAAATCTTACACGACTTTTATTTATTAAAGAAATATTAAAGTAAGGTAAACGATTTTTTTAATTCCATCGACCTTCAGATTATGTAAAACCTATTGATTGATCAGGGTATACAAAAAAAAAGTAAATCTGGTAAGGATGTGTATGAGCGAAACTTTCGATAAGGTTAAAATCGGTAATAATTGTTCGGAGAAGTTTGAGGTTCGTTCAGGTATAAAACAAGGTGATTCGCTATACTATACCTGTAATATTCAATTGAACATTCTAGTATGTTATTAAAAAGGTGATACACAACGAAAAAGGTTTGAATTTGAATATGAATAGTAAAATTTCCGTGCTTGGGTTTGCGGGCGATTTGGTACTGTTGGGTGAAGACGCAGAAAACATAAAGCTAAATACAAAAGCATTAATGAATGCTAGTTAAATCGGGGTGTAAATAAATTCGGATAAGACTAGGTACATGGTTACTAGCAGAAAAGGGCGAAATCTTGGTGATGTTGTATGAGCTAATAAGTATGAACATATGGAGAAGTTTAAGTACTTAGGCTCACTAAGCTCGCGTCTTTTGCCCCGAAATCTAAAAATCAGAATTTATAAAACAATCATCCTTCCAACTCTTTTCTACGGATGCGAAACTTGCCCGCTAAAGCTGAAGGATGAGCAGCGTCTTCAGGTATTCGAAAATAAAGTGTTACATAAAATATTCGGTCCAAAAAAGGATGGTGTAGTAGATACACAAGGCGGAATTGCGAAGCATGCATCCGGTAAATATTATTCGGGTGATAGTTTCGCAAGGATTAAGATGGGAATGTAACGTTGCCGGGCTTAGTAGAAACGAATTCCTAAGATGTTCGTAGGCACTGTACCGACTGGGGAGCGTCGTATTTATTTAAACGGTTACAGAGTTGGAAGGATTAATATACATTTGTCTTCAGCATAATCATAACAAGCAAGTTTTAGGCTCCGTTAATATTTGTTTTCTATATGCCTATCGTTTTCCCATAAATGTTTGTTCTTTTGGGAGAGAAGTGGCTCAGGGGTAGGGTACTGAGCTGCCATGCCGGAAATCCTGGTTCAATTCCCGCTGCTGGCCATGATTTTTATTTAGTCTGTTAGCATAGGGTTGTAAAAATAGGGTTGTGTTGTAAAAATAGGGTACCCAAAATAAGGGGGGGGGGAATCTGGCGGTTGAGCGTGACCTAGGACAAGTCACCTCCTTGCAGAACCGTTGTTCATGAAACAGTACAGTCTCTACCATGTACTGAACCTCAGACCCTTCATGGGTTGTAGTGGTACAGGTTTGTTCTTTTTGTAATTTCTTTTTTTTTAATGTTGTTTAATGTTATTTTATTAAATATTAGATTCTTCAATCTGATTAATATATCTTACTAGATTACTTCCAACTTTTCTCTCTACAACAATCCTAATGATATAGTAGGATCAAAACAGGGTTTTGGTTTGTTTCAGACGTTCCTTAATCCAATGTGCGTAGAATCATTATCCCGCCAGAAGAATGATGAGCCTTTAAATCCAAGCTGATAGCCGCTCTCGGTTATTTGTTTTTCCTAAAATCTTCAAGTAAACATGGATCTTTATTATCTCCAATTAATCACCAAATAACAAATAACCCAGCACCACCGCTACGCATTACGATTAACATATTTACAGTGTTCGCTGGATCATTATAGTTATTTAAAAACAAATAGGTTATTAGATGTATTATAATTATTAATGATAAGGAACTTCCACGGAAGTAAATGATTTGGAAAGTCAATGGGAGTACATTCTAATTATATTCTATAGGCGATATAATTCTTATTTTTTTATGATATAATTCTTAGTGGTTTTTTCCCAAAAACGATTACAAATTTTCATCTGATGAAAAGGTACCTTCAGCAATATACTGATGCTTCTACACCTATTATCTAAGATTTTTACGAATTGTTATGATTGTTTTATATGAAAGCATATTCAGAACTTCATGGTATGATCTATAACAATTAAATCAAGCATAATTTGACAAAATGACATTAATAAAGAGCCTCAGGAGGGTCTCAACTCTCAGAGGGTCGATCTCCATCAGTTAATAACTTAAATAAACTATCTGCCCCAGCCGGATTCGAACCCGGGACCTTTGGCACGGCAATTGAGTGCACTACCACATAGCTACCCCTCACCCTTACTATCTTTTTAGGAATTCGTTATTTATTATTATTTAGCCTTAATAAATTTATAAGACCATTATATGTATATTTATTTTTTTGTTGCTATTATATAAATCGTTACTGTTCCGATACAGCATGAATAAGTTATGCCGAGAGGGATAGCAGCCAGACAGAAGCCGAATCGCATCCCACGGGACGGCTGGAGAAGCCATCGGCCGGGGGTCGGTCCCACGGGCCTACTTCACCCTCACGCTTTTTCTTCCCTCCCCTCAAACCCTTTGCACTTAATGTAATTAAGTGCGCGCTCTCATGTGTTCTCCCAAATTGAGACTAATTATATTGCGATTAATTGAATTATGTAATTAAATAGATTATTTTTCCACTAAGATTAACGCGAAAGTTTTTTGTTAATTATATTAATACATTATATATGTATTTGATCCCCATTTATCTGATTTGTTTTATACTAAATAATAATCATTTATAAAAATCATTATTATATAAAATTATTAGATTTAAAAAATATTAAATTATTATAAGAAGTATTAATTATTAATATCTAACATTTATATTTATAAAGTATCAACTTTAAACTCTTATATTAATCCTATTTTTAACCCATTCACCAGGCATTTCTTATTGTTTCGACCATTCTCTTTTCAATCTTCTCAGGTCGAAGTTAAAGAGAGGAGGAAAGAGAAAGAACGGGAGGATTTCGATTATGTGTTGACTAGTGGAATGTTGTGTATTTGATGTGAATATTTGGTTATACAGTGGGAATGTTCATTACTTTGTATAGCGAGATTCGACATTCTTTCTAAGAACTTTGAATTGTGTTGTTTATATTTTGTGTATATTAATGTGTTTTGCTGAAAGTAAAGTTCTGCTCTATTTGTCCAAATCGGTCTTATTACAGTTTTGTAAATTAGTCGTTTGTTAAGTGAGCCAAGTGAAGATCTGTAGTCCTGAAGATGTAAGATGTTTGTAGCGTCTTGTCAGTTCTTATCTTTTTACTTTTGTTTAAATCTTTTTAAATTCTATGTAATTCTTTTGTTCAAGTATATAGTCCAAGACAATGTGCATAGGTGTGTAGTCGTTGTCAATTTTGATTGCTGGGCTCGAAGCTTTCTGTAGAGAGATGTTAACGTGGCTCGATTTTTCGGCGTTTATTTTGATTTATGATTTGTATATATTTGTATGATTAAATCTATTTTTGATTACACAGTATAAAACATATGTCCTTTTTAATTGAAACATCAATACTTTTTAAAAATATTAATTAATTTTCCTAGTTAGTCCAATTTTCTATTAATTAATGTAACTTTATTATTTATGGAATAAAGAATTGAAAGATATGTGATTCATAAATCTATGTGCTGGTAAATTTTCTCAATAATTTATTTATTCAATCGCTTTTGAGGATAGGCTAGCATTACTTCCTTAAACGTTATACATCAAGATAATAAAAACGGTTAATTATAGCATATTACCCCCTACTACATAAGAATAATAAAAATTGAAATTGAAAATACGAATAATATAATTTGGTATGATATATTCGGATGGAAACCTTTTCATGTGAGCGGGAAAGCGTTTATATATTTTTAAAAAGTTAGAGAGAAAAAAGTTTAATCGCTTTAGGAGTTCCGTTCTGGGCTGAGATATGACACGCCCAATTTATCTACAACCCCCTCCAACCTTGTGGTTAGTCACCACACTAGTTTGAGAATTTTATATATGAAATTCTACCTATGTAATATATATCATTATTCGGTACTTGTGTGTTAACGCCACCGCAGTTATTTTTCCCTACTTGTTCGCATGCGCGAGCGGTTACATTGTGTAATCGTTATATTTCTAACACCTGATTTCTCCTATGTTCGTTCTTGTTTGCTGAGTTTTGTTTTTGTTATTATTTTATTTATTTATTTATTTATTATTAGATTTGTTGTTATTATTTCGCCAATTTTTGTGCTAAGAAAATGAGTCTTTGGGACTTGACTAAAACCGAAGAAGTAATTGTATTTTTCCAGGAGCGAAATATTTTACCAATTTTCCACCGAAATCCGATTAACCACTTTCTTTTTTAATAAATTATTTGGATTTTTCATTATTTTGTTTCTTCGTGATATATTCCATTATTTATTTCTATATTATCCATTATTTTAATTGTTCATGATATATTCCATTTGTAAATAAATTATTTTGATTTGTAATTGTTGATGATTATTTAAAAAATTAAAAATTCTAACCCCAATAAATAGATTTAAAAACATGCAAGATAAATGTTTTAGAAATTTAACGGTTATGTAACCGCTCGCGTATGCGAACAAGTAGGGAAAAATAACTGCGGTGGCGTTAACACACAAGTACCCATTATTCTTTTTTAATTTATGGTTAAAATGATTATAAATGAATTTAGGAACGAAAAATCCACCAAATCTGTGTGTGCATGCTATTTATAGTTTGTGTACTATTGATGAATCTGAACAACAATGTTTCTCATATAAATTTCGATTACATTTTGCGGCAATTCTTTATTTTCAGGATAAACAAATCTCTGATTTAATCATAGTCTTGAAGTTCTATTTACAATTATATTCTACACTTTAAAAAAAATATATATTATTGAAATTATTTATCATCAATGAATTAATATTATTTTATCTGCCTCTGTTCCTTTTTGTAACTACTGCCATTTACTTCTACACTCGTTCTATAATTGCGGCAGCTATCACGGAAAATAAATATTTAAAAACTCGGTGAAACCTCATCGTTCTTAAAAATAATTTATTTAAAATTCATATCACATCTACTAGAAACTTAGTTGTGATGAGATACCGAAAAAAGATAATATTTTCCTTTTTTATTATTCTATAAAGCAATATTAAGATGGGATAAAAACTACTAGGGCTTGGTAACTAAAGAGGCAAACATTATTCTATCTTTTGCAATCCGAAACCATGTTAGCATTTTTTTCACTTATCGCCATCCCTAGCGTATTTAATATTTACATATTTAGATTTACATATAAATTCCATTACACGCACCCTACTTCGATATGCCAGATTTTTTACGCCACATTAAAATGTTCCTGAAGTTGACAGCACTCGGTCCTATAATTTTAATTAGTAGACCCTAAACGAATATTAAAATATAATAATAATACGGGTAGCGAACCCAAAGGCTCGATGCCGATACCAGCAATCTCTGCTTAGAAACCTCCGTCCACGGGCCACCACCCAAACCCAAATCCGCCAGATCACTCTTAACACAATCCTCCCACCTACGCCTCGGTCTACCCCTCAGTCGCTTCCCACTCCGCACAGCGTTTATTAACATCTTAGGAATTCCTTCCTTACCAAGCCCAGCAACTTTACAAGCACATCTTAATCTTCGCGACGCTATCACGTGAATAATGTTTACTGAATTCCGCGTTATCTAATCTTCTATATTTCCCAGTGGTATATTAAAATATGTAATTAACAATTATTTTAATTCAAAGTATTACTGACCAAAATGTAGTTATTGGTTGTTGATGAGGGAAACCTATAGTTTCTTTCTTCGTTTTTCTTTCTTGAAGCGTTGAACGCTTAAAACACTATCTTAATTAATTTCCACTTAAACAGAAGACTATCATCTTCAATATAATACTAAATATTTAATATTCAATACAATCACGACCTTTGTTTTGTTTACGGACTTTTGTAAGAAGAAATAATTTGTATTATTTGGTATATCATTATATTAGTATCATGGAGTCCGAACTCCGAAGAATATCTATCTGACGTACTATGAATTAATTTATTCCATTTGGGAAGAGGTGAAACAAATGGAAAGCACATATTTTCAAGAAAAAGAAAAGTTCTTCAAATCACTTTTATGGATTTATATTTCCTAGAACGGTTTACTAATTTTTACGGAATAAATAAAAACCTGTATTCGCTTGCTATACAATGTTTGAACTATTTCGGCTTACAAAATTTAATTACTACATCCTTTAGAAAAATATAATATTGGCGCATGAAGCGCAAGCTTGCTTTGGATTGTTGAGTTTTATTAATTTATTTTTTCTTCTGAAAATAATAGTTTAGTCATGATTATAAAATGTATTTTCGAAAACATTAAGGAGTTATCATTATTAACTCGTCCGCTAGAAGGCATACGAAACGCCAAAACTTAAATCTTAAAAATAAAACAAGAAGTGAACGTAAATTTTCAAAGCTAAGAATTTTATCTGAAAAACTGGTTTTTATTTATTCACTTTGTAGTTGAAATCAGATGCTACAAATTGGAAGAAAAATATGAAGGCTAGGCAAAATTTCAGCTAAATCAATTCCCTGCCAAACTGTTGGCTTCCAAACAGAACAGTTTTTACCTTTATCGTGTGTAGTGGTACCGTTTTATTTATTTCCCTCCAATAAAGATAATACGTATGACTATAAGGGTATATCACTCTATCATCATGTTTCACAATAACTATTTTCCATATTTTAATTAATTTTATTACTTCTAAATTGTATAGTGTTTTATTTGCTTATTTTTTAAAACTACTTTATTATTCATGAGAGACGTAGTCCCAAAACAAAGATGATTCTATTCTATTCATTACTAATACTATTTTTTGGCAACTTCATTAACTGTTTCTTTATAAATAAAGGTTTCTCCATTATATAAAAATTTTATTAGTGATCATCGTGTAATATGTAAAAGATGACATAATAAAACGGGACAAATTTTTAATCGATTCTTTTGTACTCTCAATAGACAGGAAAATATACATTATAACAATAATACAGTTACGGGAACAAACAATTATATAAGAGGAACAAGGTGAAATGGTCCGATGCTCGTCGGGCAGAGGATAAGGCCCTAGTGTTCACAAAATTAGTAATACTTAATTAATTAATAATAATAATAATACTTAATTAATTAATAATAATAATAATTAATTAATTAATAATATCACTTGTTTTTTTATTTCATACAATAAACTTATTATTAAAGAGATACGATTACTTAGAATAATCTACCTTAACCAGTAGTCTACCTCCACGAGCCATGGTAGATTCCCCTGAGGTTTGGGCAGTTCCTCTCCTGCATAGAACACTTCCCCGGATAGATCGACTGTGTGAACAGATTGAGGAAGATGGCGAAGGTGTGTAGCAGTGAACTTAACCTCATGTGATGTGACGAAAATCATCTCGAGCTTCTATGATGCAATAAATAATTATAATATCATTAATTATAAGCATATGTACCTTTATTAAATATCAATTAAACGTTAAATATTACTTTAACTTATTTAAGAAGCAGAAACTAATTCGGTTTACTTTATACGACACAACTTGACTCGTATCAGCATTTAATAGAATGCACTTTTAATTTATATGACATCCCCTGACACGTCGCACTTCAATCAATAACATTCTGACTTAAAAAAAAAAAGAAGCTTTTGACACGCTATGTAATCTCAAGACTCAAGGCATTAAATGATTACGATCGGATAACTCAAAAAAAAAATTAGTAGCGCATTCAATCAGACTGTTAATAATGAACTGTACAACCGTTGTCGTAGAAACAGTGTAGTTTCTACAATGTACCGAACCCAAGACCGCTTATGGGTTGATGCAGTGCAGCTGAAACCTGCATCCTTAAGGTTGTTATTTCATAATAATAGTACATTATCATGTAATAAATATATCTTTATGTAAATGATTTTAATTGATTAAAAAAGTAATATACAAAACGAGCCGTGCCGTTGTCGTTCTATATAAAACCTGGTAAATGGAAATAGACGTACCCTGCATTTTTCTCCTATTTTCCTCAACAGCTTGACCTCCCAGGGCACAACAAGGCGCCTGATCTTTGGTGTCAGGAAAATCTCCCACTCCCTGGACCATATTCCTCCTTTCTGAGTAATTTTAATCAGCAATTCATCAATAATGTCTCCAGCTATAAACGATAAAAAATAAAAGTTTTGATATTCTATAAGATTAAATTAAAGGAGGTAAACAATTATTTTATATTCTGAAAGTTTTGGGCAAAATTTCTGAGCCATCATGAGGACTCAACATAAATTAGAGATGCAATAAAGATTGAATGAAAATATGTTCTGTGGCACAAGACAAAATAACGTAAAGATAAAATAATGAAAATGAATTAAAAATTATTATTATATTGATATACTCATTATTAACTATTAATCGTGAGTTGTACATCCTACCTAGATATTAATTTGGCTTTTGTTTGTTTTGTTTATTCATACTGTATATATATATATATATATATATATATATATATATATATATATATATATATATATATATATATATATATATATATATGATGTTAAGGTTCTTGAGTTTCAGTCAGTTTCTTTAAACTTCTTAAGGCTAATAAATACCACGATAAAATAAATATAAAATGGCACGTGTAAGTTGTAATAGATAGGGTGTACTTACAAGTTTCAAAGAATTGATCAATTTATCATCAATCAGTTACTTCGCAATACATCATAGAATGTTTATTGCAATAGCTGTGATCAACGAATAAGTAATCTATTTTTAGGAACAGCAGTTTTATTTAATTGTTGAATCATATTAGACTATTTATTATTATATCTCCAAGAATTAATTAAATTAGCATAACACGGGCTTAGACGTTGAACATTCGATTTTTTGTTTACAGCGCGATTTTTATATTTCTCTATAGTTATCATTTCTTTTATATTCCGTTTGAAGCTTTTATATTGCTAAAATTTTATATTCATACTTGTAAGTACACCCTATCTATTACAACTTGCACGTGTCATTTTAAATTTATTTTAGTGTGCTATTTAATTTTTTTACTAAAAGCTCATTTTTTGACTGCCAGGGCATGAATATGAGACTAACCTAGTCTCGAAAGGTCGCCTAAAGAAGTTGAAATAACTGACTGAAACTCAAGAACCAAAACATAATATTTCCATAACAGTCAAGATAATTAGAAACCAATATATGTATATACACAAACGTACATATATATTTATATATTATTCAATTATATGTATATATATATATACACACAGATATTCTTCAATTCTGGTGGTTTTTTATATATTGCAGAACTATAATATTTTATCTGAATAACTGATACATATTACTCCACCCCTACTTTATCTGTGTAACTCGAATGATGATATAAGGTAATCAATGATATGCCATGATATTTATAAAGGACTTTAAATAAATTATTTAATCTTTAGTAATCTCTAAAGACTTTTTAAAGATATTTTTTTAATTATCTTTCTTAGAAGATTGCTGGAATTGTAAACGCTTACAAAGTAGCTACTACTCCTTAAGACTTGTTTCCCACTTTCTTTTGTCGGTAGGAAGTTAAAAGACAAGGTGGATAATATTTTAACAAAAGACTAAGCTGCCGATAAAGAAGGATATAAGGAGAGAGAAAGAGAGAGAGGGAATGATGATCTGAAGCCGGATATTAAAACTGGAAGGCCTTTATCTTCCAGCTACGTTTTTTTTTTTCCACATTCTCCAGTCTTCTCCCAATACCCTCCTTTCATTCATCTCAAGTGTTGTGCACTCTTTTTTATGATAAATTCCAAGGATTAAAGAGGAAACTTTAATCTCGGTCTTAGCCTTGATAGGCTTGTCTTCGTGGAGAAAATAGATGAATTACCCCATCCCTTCTTTAGCTATTTAAATTTTTTGTTAAAGAACTTTTTTTTCATAATCTTTATTATAATGTTGAATGCTTCAGTTTGTTCAGAATGGTTGACATATGTTCCTCTTGTGAAAAAGAAAATATTTTTATTAGACTTATTGATACTTGTTATTGATCGACATGAACTGTTATCAGCCATTGTTTATAAGTTGAACAGTAATTATTCTGATACCAATAATACCTTATTATTCATATTAATGGAAATTGGAATAAACAAAGTGCAATAATAAAGAGCTAATTCTAGACCCCTCTCTCTGGAAAAGTTGTTCTTCTTAAATAAATGTTTTCCCAACAATTGCGATGAAAACATCACTATTTCATTTGTCAGAATCTTGGAATTATTATTAACTTCTGGAAGTATTTAACAGATTCTTCTTTTGAAGACAGCTAATCCCAAAGCGTTATTTTGTCCATTTTAAATAGACAATGACAAAATTAGTTAGACAGCAAAAAATACGGAAAAGAATTTAATAATGCATACACACGCATAAGAAGGTAAGTTTAATTTAAGGTATGATCACAATCACCAACTTATTATTAAACATAGTTTAAAAAAAATCACCGATAAAAATCATATCCGATTTTAAATGATAAATGATAAATGATAAATGTGATAATGAATATTGACTTTATAAAGAATAAACTACAAAATTATAGATTAATCTTTTCTAAATATTGTTTATATTATATACATTTTTTAAATTTTATAACATTTTTTGTTAAAGATAAAGATGATTGAATAAAAGGAGTGTTGAAGCTTTTAATTCCTGATAACGATAAAAGGAGGGATAACATGATTGAATCGGCAATATTTAATTGAATCATCATGTACATAGTTAATTCGGTGTATTAAGAGCGAAATCTGGTGTGCTTTTTTTGGTATTATTGAAGAGTCAATAAACTGTTGTGTATTTTAATTTTTTTTTGAAAAATTAGAAAATTAATTTCTCTGTTAGTCTTCATTTATTGCATTTCAATATTTATTTTTATTAATTACAAAATTTCTAAATTAATTTCTTAATTTTGGAATTTGAAATAACATTACGGGGATTGTAATAGTAATCAACTATTTACTATTTCCGTATCATATATTTTCTTTAATAAATAAATTTAATTTTTTTAAAAAATTGTAAATTTCCTATCAAAGAAGGACCTATTCTTATTTTTACTTCCCCCAACCGCTCTTACTATGCATTGTCTTGTTCTGAAAAAAGAAATTTAACATTTATGAATAAGTTGGCTATAAAAAATAAGTCTACAACATAATTTTGACATAATCCTAAGTCAAAAAACCTCATAAATTATTGCTTCAAAAGAACAACATAATTAAAAAACTGGCCTTTTTGAGTTAAGCCTTTAGTAGCAATTGTATCGGTTGAAGCTTTTAATTCATGAACGACATATCTGACATTCGATTTCCAACATGTTTTTCTTGTCTTAATTAAGAAAGCCATATTTTGAGTTATATCATGTTTGAACTTCAAAAAAGTTTCAAGCTTTTAAACATTTTCTAGTAGTTAGTGAAATTATTTTAGTACCATCATTACATTAGGAATACTTTTCTTTACCAATACCTAAACTTTTTTTTTTTAACTCACGTGGAACTTTCAAATACCCCTGTTAAAAATTAGAATCTTTGAGTAGATGAAATTTTCTTTTGATAGAGCGAAATACGAAACAATTTTTTTTTCATCTAGCTGCTATTTTATTTAGAGCGGTATTATACACAGTTATTTGTGTAGAGCACGTAATGTTAGAACCTTCACTGTTTATTCCATTGGGTTTTGAATCGTAATCGCTAATATTAAAGGAAGAACAACTCAAGATCTTGATAAAAATTATATACTAGAATTTCAATTTGGAGGAACGATGATTCTTTTGGATAATTTGAGATGTTATACATCGCAATTAATATCATAGGATTAAAATTATTATCACAGCAAAGCGACTGTTAAAATAAGATGCGAAAATGTCTTATTTTTTTTTTACCAGACCAACATATTTCCTACAGCCACTCCCTCTTATTATATATAGAAAATACGCACTGTCAAACCTCGTGAGATAGCCATTACAAGAGGAAACATAAGACAGGCTGACAGGAGGGTTCTTTAAGGCGGCGAAAAGAATTAGTTATTGGGAGTGGAGATGTATTGGGACGGAAGAGGGCGGGACAGCAGAAGATCCAATTACTGCAGGGGCTTTATGGGACTAGTAGAGATTTCCTGAGGGACCTAGAGATGGGTTCGCTTGCAGAGGATGGCCAATTAGCCTCCCAAGGATATTCAGACCGTTTCCAGTTTCCATCCCTACGTCGAGATTCCTTAAGTGCCGTCCTCCTGAGGCCACTCTCCTCTCAGAGGACACCCAGGAGGGAGACCTCAGCTACGTTGCTTACTCCTCTAGCAAACCCTTCCTTTCTTATTGGTTCTTCCCTACCTGGAAAGAACATGGAGAACGTTCCCAAGTTGCCCAACAACCATCCAAATAAATAATATACAGTAACGATCCGTTCCTTAGCAATTTTGGTAAAACCAAAACTGTGCCAAGGGGAATTCGCATTTGTTTAACCCCAAAATAACGCTGTTTTGTAATGTTTTTGTTATAGAATGTTTAGAATTTTTCATTGCAAAATATGCTAGCTATGTACGTAGGTTTGGATCAATGATTAGTTTTTTAAATCAAAGTAGAAAGAAAAATCATTTAACCATCTGTACTTATAGATAAAAAGCACATCATTAAGCTATAAATAAAATTGCTATTAAGTTTGTATTATATCTACATAGTATGTTTTATATATACAATTCAAATATGTTAAGATATTCAAATATTGAGAATTTTTCAAAATAATAAAATAAACGTTTAGGTTTGTAATATAACGAGGATATATTCAGTTTAATACGAAAGTCCATTCGATTAAATACTTAAATAATTGTTAATATGAAATTATTAAATTTATTAAAATTTAAATAGTTGCCTAAAGAAACGTATTAATAGTGATCAGCAAATGTGGGTATTTGTAACTGTAGACAATTTAAAACAGGGAGCTAATGTTATATTTTGATAAGCCTACACCATGTTACAGCAGTATAGTTCACGTTAATCCAGCATCTAGGAGATGAAGCGGGAACTGAGAATTTGAAATTATTTATGATTTACCACTTTGACCTTATCATGTGCGATATTGACTTGACTGGTAAATTATTGAATGTAAAGAATATAATTTTGTATTTAAAGAAAAGCAATTCTCATTATCCTAATAATTTAAACTTATTATTAATGATAGGCTCACGGTGTAATTTCATCTCAAATAACGATTCAACTCCCTTAGACTATTGCTTAATTTGTCGTTATGGGAAATAAGGAACATGTAAAACTAAATTGGCTCTAAAAACTTAAGTGTTGAAGTTGAGATTTATTTGAAGTATTGAATGGGAAAAAATTGTCATTAAAGTTGAGGATCAATAGTACAATATCAATATACGAGTATATTTTATAATTCCTCCCAGGTCTCAATATGTATGTATGGTTTATTTTGTGGGACACAGTTACACATTTGCGTATAGATACATTTCCTCACTCTCCTCAATTAACTTCTCAATACCATATCTCTCTTTAAGACCTCTCCAGGTAAGGTTGTCGCCCTATATTTTCGGCGTACTAGGTACATCACGAATTTTAAGTAGTAATGATCAAATTTTCTTCAATATACAAATCGTACCTTTCTTCTTCTGATAATATAACAGTAAAAAGAAATTTATATTGTTTATAAGTGACATTATCTTACACACGTACGTAGGTTATCCAGACAGGCGCCCCCGACGACGGCTAAGGACTCCAAGGTGGCGGCCCTGAGGGCCAGCTCTCGCAGGGACAGGACCATCACTGCCGCCTCCGGGGGCAGGTCTTGGAGGTCGATAGCGGTGCCTGGCGGTGCCTCGGGGCCAAGGTTCCTCAAGTTCTAGGTCAGTCGTTTTCTGCTGTGGATGTCCGATATCCTACGTCAATCGAGATCGTGTTCTTTGAGTAATGTGATTCAAGGCTGTTCTGAATCAGGATCCAAGGTCCTTTGATTTACATCATATTATGTCAATATCGTTGAACCATACCCCTCTTATAAAAAATAAAATATTGTGTTCATCCCCTATCGTGTAAAGCAATAACTATATATGACTACCTTGGCCCTCCCTCGTTAACCATTTCTTTGATGTTTTCATTATTTTTTTTCTCTTTATATTTGCATCAACTCCATGCATCCACAACAGAAGCAGATTAGCTGACAGTAAAATAAAATACAATGGCATGAGAGGCATGAAGAAGGTTCCTTTGGCTTGATTTGATTTCCTATTATAACAAATCCCTCAACTTCTTTTTAGTCTCCTAATTGTGAACTCAGGCATGAGAGTCGCGGCCATTTGTTATATTAATAGGTTTGGGTGCCCATGTAGTTTTCCTTGAAAGCGTTTGTATTTGTTCGTCAACCGTTGGTATTTTTAAGTCAAGGTGCAGAGCTTTGTTACTGACTTACCAAGGTGCCAATGTGACAAGTCTGAGTACTTTTGATTGTAAAGTTTGTAGTCATTTTCTGTGAATATGTTTAGCAATGCCATAAATTTGTATTATTTAAATTTTTAAACGAAATAATTGGTTGTCCCAGCATCCATAGTTTAGAAGATCAAGATGATAGAACCGACTGAGCGAATAGAGACCGGTTATTTTACCTTCGATAACTAACAATATGTTTTAACAGAGGAAACATTTATTTTTAATTAAATAACTTTCCTACCGATTATTTTAATTTTAGCTTCACACATAACTGTTGGTTCTGTAGAACGCAAGAGCGACCACCGATAAAGAAATCGGGTTTGAATTTAAGAAAAATTAAAACAGTTTATTAAGCTAAATTTGGTGCCATGAATATATGCATTATTATTATTTTATTTTATTTTCTAATTATTTTATTATAAGCAAAAAAAATCAAGAGAAAGCATACTTAAGTGAAATCAAATTACCTCAAAACTCCACTTGGGCGCTTATATGTAATTATATATTTATTTAAGTGGATTGAGTGTACAACAGTGGAGATAGGCATCACAAAATAGAAGATCTTTTTTCCTCAGTACTTTTTTTTTTTTACTGAAATATTCATTCTTTTTTTCCGATTTCTATTAAAAATGTCATGTCCGATAAAGTAAAAATCACACCTCTGTGAATTCTACGCTTGTGGTAGAGGATGAAGTTCTAACAATATTCTGACTGACTTTCGCTGTATTATTTTCTTTGCGATAATGTTTACACTAGCATTCTATTTCATATTGTAATTTTATATGTATATAATATATTTTATATATAAGAGAAAAGTTTTGTGCTGGCCGGGATTCAAGCCCGGGTCGTCCGCATCTCTAGCGAAGTGCTGTAACTATCTGAGCTACCAGGCTCGTCCATGTTGAAATCCATTCTCTTCACGTTACGAACCTGGTAGCTCAGATGGATAGAGCAACGCGCTAGAGGTGCGGACGACCCGGGTTCGAATCCCTTCCAGGACTAATCTTCTAATCTTTTCTCTTCAATCTAAATATATTTACAAATATCACCATCAAAAGAATATACATATATATATGCGCGCGTGTGTGTGTGAATAGATATATCTTTATTTCAAACTCGTTTACTTCATTCCTTTAAAATGCCTTTAAATACTACTTTTAGAGGATATAATGGGGCTGATTATCCGTGTTCATAGTAAAAAAGTACAACAATTAAGCGATTTTTTAATAAAGCTTCTAATTTAAAGTAAATTAATATTTATTAAAAAAATTAAATATTAATAAATTAACAATAGGAATTATGAAGTGCTGTTTAAATTTTAATTAGAGTACTCAGATGGTAATGTAATATTAATTTCACGCTGTTTATTTTAGTCGTTTGGCGAGAATTTCATGAAGAAAAGTAAAATAAATTATTTATGGAAAAATGAGTTATTCATGATGTCAAGAGAGAATTTTCCTGTTGCTGGAAATGGACAGTTACATTTTTCACTGGCACTGATTCGACAAAAATGTTTTCATATCTGTGCAAACTTTCGGTCGTGTAAACGTTATCTGGCGCCCGCCTTTCAGAATTTTAATGATTTAAGGAGTCTAAAATCAAAAACCCTTATCTCTTTAAGAAGTTTATGGCTAAGAAAAATGTTTATGAATAGAATTTAGATGAAGTAAGAGAGAGTTGGAAGAAGAATAGCTTTTGAATAATCTGAGAAATATTCATGAATGTACTCAATATATTTCAGGAATTGTGATAAAGTCAACCTATAGAGCCCATATTTCTCTTTAACTGGGCAGTGGCTCTTCTCTTGCCGGCTAACTGATTCTCCCCGTAGCAACTGCCCACTAGCTCTCTCTATTGTAAATAATTGTTACTGTTTTAATTCCTACCTGCGGTTTCAATTTTCGCGGTCATTTTCTTGCTTTTCTTCAAACAATAGAAATTTTTAAATTATTTTTATTACGTAAACCGATTCAGCCCAATTATTATGAAGATAGATCTGTTAAAATTTAATCTTAGGTCTGTTGGGAACCTAAGAACAAATTTTAAGACCCTGATTCTCGTTTAATGACATTTTTTTTTTGAGGAGGCTTAAAGTTCACTTTACATTTCTCTGTACGTAGCGATAATTTGGTTATCCAACCCAGTACCAATAGGTTTAAACATTTTCTTGTTTTAGATGCAAAAATCAACAATAGTTACAGCCTTGCTTTTATGTCTAAATTCTACCGATTTATTAATGTAAGGCCAAGTGTGAAAAAGGTGTTTGATTTGAAGACAAATTATATGTAACTTTTAAAGTGCTCTATTATGATTTTTGATTAATGCCAAACAAAATTATAATTTTAATAATTACCAGTCATAAATCAAGATTAGTTTAAGTAAAAAAAAGGCAGCAATTTCTAGTCGTTGGGGAAAGATTTGACAGGTCTTTTGTATCTTGTAATTAAAATTGTTCCTTTGTATTAACCTCGTGACACTAATAACGATTCGACAGGGATATTTGCTATAAAATCATAAGCGCAATCCTCCCACATACGCCTCGGACGTTTACCCGTCCGAGTTTGAATTATTAGATTTGTTATGAGGTATGAATTAATCTCTGAATATGATAGATAGTCTGCGACCCAAGGAATCCTTTGCAAAATGATATGCATTAGTATTATTATAAACCTAGAAGTTGAAATATTGTATATTTTGCCAAGTGAAGTTTCACATTCACGGAAAAAGTTTTCGATTAGAAACTGTATTTGTAGGTTATTTGAAACTATGAAATATGGACAATATATTGTATAAATCATGCATATATGTCTCATTTATGACATATGTCTAGACATATATGAATAGTTGCATGGAAGAAGGGCGCACGTTACATTTTTCAAAGTTTACGGGAGAGCCAAAATAACAAAGCGGGTGATTTAATTAGGTTACTGTCACATACGCCCTTCTTACGTTTTATAGATTTTGCACTTACGCCCTTGTTTGATTGTAAAACAACCAAAAAAAAAAAATTGTTACATCCACGATGATTTGGTCAAAATGTTTATTTTGACATGAGATTGAAAAACCGAAGAGTCTACACAAATTACGCGTGCGGACCGGTATTTCTTGACGATAGCGCGGTAGGGGCCATCACTTGGACCTTGTTCCACAACAAAGCCAAAACTGAAAAATCTAACATACGCCCTTCTTCCAGGCAACTATTGATGCTAAAAAAAAGTTGGAATTCCTGAGAAATCCTAGGAAAATTTTCATTTCTCTCTAAAAATTTGTGGAAATTCAATTAATTCCTATCCGTTCTTATACTTTTATTTTCCACAGTGCTACATTGAGCGTATGGGCGAGAAGTTTATGCGGGTTCCGCGCCCTACACGGTTCAAGCCGGTGATGCATAAAACATTTTACTCTTCAAACATGCTCCATGTAACTTGTTTGGCACACGGATTGAACCGACCGGCGGTTTTCAAAAACACCGAAGCGAGTTGATCAAAGAATTTGTAAAAAAAAATCTCCGATTTCCCGGAAATGCCGTATCTGTTTAAAAAAAAAAGAAGAGACTCACAACTGAGATGTTAAGGATTTATCATTTATCTTCATTTCGTTTCCATCGTGGGAAATTTCAAAACAAAACAATATGTGTTGACCCTGAAATCCTTAATTGACAAAGCCAAAAATTCCAGGAATGTACTAAACATTATAGACACGAAGGTTGCATAGATGAATTTTTTATGAATCCTAGGAAAAATATTAGGTAAAGGTATCTGAAAAATAATAACTGATGTTGAACATTTGTCAGACCTGAGAAAATCTGGACGTCACATAGAGTTAAAGATGAAATATTGCGAATTTTTCATTACTGAAAAAAATCTATTGCGACAGTCGGCTTCTTCCAATCATATGGGAGATTATTTTCGGTATTAAGTTCAAAAAATTACTCATTAATGGGTAACCTTTTGTGTCTAATAGTTATTCTTTACCTGGGTTGTTTCACGTACACCTCATCATAGGACACTACTATGGAAAGAAGGGCATTCGTACGGGAAAGTATGAATTTAGCTTCATTAATTTGTTTATATTAATTCTTTCATATTATTGTTAAACACTATTATATCAACATTTTAATATAATTTTATATTAATTAATAGTTTTTTATTATTATAAATTTTTTGGACACACACAGAAATACAAGTTGCAGCTTCTGGGCGATGTTAGTGTAAGGACTCTCAGCAAATGGAGGTTAGAAGAAAAGATTTACGTTTCATATGGGAAAACGGCGAAAGAAAAATATGCGCATCTTAAGGAATGTGTCGACTTGCCAGCTAGAGAGGTTCTTGGTGAAGAGGAGGAGAGGCGTCTGCCGAATTGGTGGACACAGGAAATAGCCGAAATAGGAAAAGAAGCTGGGGTATGTAAAGTATCTCTCTACCATCAGAAAGGATGACAGGATGACGTGTAGAACCCTGAGCCGGATGGTTAAAGAACAGGTGACCAAAGCGGAAAACGACTCATGGGAGAGATGCTGCCAGCGATTCGATTGTACCTTAGGGTTCAATCGAATCCGTGAGTCCTGAGAACCTTGAGGAAAGCAAGGGATGGAAATTTAGTAACTCCTATTAAGAGTGGGAGAATCATTACAGAATCCTTCTAAGGGAAAATATACCTCAGTTTGCCTCCCAGAAAAATGACACTGAGCATGTAGAAACGGAGGAACCGGTAGAAGTGGAGGAGAGTGATGTTCAGCGGGCCCTATCAAAGGCGAAGACTGGCACTTCTCCGGGACCGGGCGGAATTGCTATGGTGCTCCTGCAAGCTGGTAGCGCGAAACTGGTAACCCTTTTGACGGAGGTGATCAACATTGTCCTCAAGGGGGGGGGGTGATATATATAGGAACGACATATATCAGATAAAATGCGGTAACCACCTTTCGGACCCTTCTTATAGTACTAAGGGATTGAAGCAAGGGTGTAGCATGTCACCCACTCTCTTCAAGATATACCTTTACAAAGCAGTGAAATCTTGGTACAACCAATGTGGAGATGTTGGGCCGTTCATTGATGGCCAACAGCTACTATCCTTATTCTTCGTTGACGACCAGCTCGTGTTTGCGAGGCGGAAGGTCAATCTTGAAATGATGGTGGATGCCCTAAAGATGTGCTACAAAACTGTGGGCTTGAAAATTAACTTCGAGAAGACCGACAATACGATATGGCCGTTGGATATCCTGACACAAATGTGGTTCTGGAGGACAGGGAGGTCTGTAAGAAAGTAAATATATTTAAGTACCTGGGATCTTATATGGATACTACAGGGTTGTCTGAGTATGACGTCAGGATAAAGGTGGAGCCAGCCCGAAAAGCTACTAGAGTCCTACATCCGGTCCAATGGGACACAGAGATATCTATGGAAAATAAACGACGTATTTTCACAAACATTGTCGAATCTATCCTCACATATTCTTCGGAAACCTGGACTATGAGCTCCCGTCTGTACTCCAAGGTGCAAGCTGTTGAAATGGATTTCTGGAGGAGGTTTTTCCGTGTCAACAAGCTAGATAGACTAAGAAACGAAAAAAATCGACAGAGGGTGCATGTGAATATATCAACAAATGAAAGGATCGGGACACGCCGCCTAAGATGGTACGGTCATGTGAAGAGAATGGCATTTGAATGTTGGCCAAACCGAGTGCTGGATTGGCATTCTCCAGGGAGGAGAGGACGCGGACGGCCCAGAAGCAGGTGGATGGAGGGAGTCCAAGAAGAGATAGACGGGGTCTATCTAGGGGTCTACAGAAAGAGGATTGGAATGAATTGAGAGGTGTGGAGCTCTGCTGTGACTGGTTGAGGCAACCCATGTTGGAACGACTATAATAATAATGATCATTATTTTCGATTAATATTTATGATAAGATACTGCCATACTATCAACCCATTCAGACCCAGAACTGGCAACTGCCCATCTACAACGACACCTCCCCTTAATCAAACATTGGTGCGCCAATTGGCGTATCAAAGTCAACCAATTCAAAAGTAAGCACGTCACCTTCACCCTCCGTCGCAGATCCTGTCGACAAGTTCATTTTAACTCTATACCACTTCCCAGTTCCGACACAGTCCGGTACCTGGGTTTCCTACTAGACAAAAGACTTACCTGGAACCCACATACTCGACTTAAAAGACAAGAGCTCAACAGAAGATACGGACAGTTATATAGACTACTGAACAGAACATCACAACTTTCCGTTGAAAACAAACTATTAATTTACAAGATTATTCTCAAACCGATGTGGACCTACGGAATTGAACTATGGGGAACTACTAAATTTTCGAACATCAAAGGTATCCAATCCTTTCAATCCAAAGTCCTTAGAACAATAGTCAATGCTCCCTTTTATGTTACAAACAAGACCTTACATCACGACCTCAAGATCCCTTATGTCCTTGATCTCATCCCATCCAAATTCTCAACCTTCCACCAGAAACTTGCTCTTCTTCCTAACCCCCTGGCACAATCCCTATCTAGTACCAACCATCCTTATAACCCTCCTCGTAGGTTGAGGCGGCAGTGGCCGAGAGATCTCTTATGAAAATACATCTGGAGTGCTGGCAATGGCCAGCTTCTCCACTCATGCCTGAGAGTGTGTGGCTCTAGTGTCCTCACTCAGTCTCCACTGGCTAGACTGGTGACGCGGCTGACTGAGAGGCGCTGGGATCTCCTGGCATTGTGCCTCGGCACCCACTTCTGGGTGTAGGGGCTTGATTCGGAGTTCCCAGGGGCAGTATGTAAATATTGTATATAGATATGAATGATTATTATTATTATTTTATTTTATTTTTATTGTTATGTACATATGGAATGAATGATCTCTTTTAGCTCTAATACTCATTGCCCAAGATAGTGGCAGAGTGTATTATTTCTCAATAAAGCAATTAAAAAAAAAATATTTATGATAAGATGCTCTACATTTTCATTTTAATTTGATTCAGGGTGACATTTTTAGCTGCCAATTTTTAGTACGACGTTTTTTGTGTTGTCCTCATTAGGTCCAACAAAGATCTCAGATTCATTAATATAATTCATTTTTAAATAATAATATGAAATGGCAACCTGAGATCATTACAACTGGGTATACAAATATTATATCGTTATTGATTAAGATACTTCTTTAAAGGTGTATGTTGTTGGCTCGATGGGAGTTTTAATAAATATACATATTTTTAAATCGGATAATATAACTTTAATTTTATTGATCACTGAACATGGTAACACAATATATGACTACTTACAAAATGCCTTTTTTCGTTTTATGTGAGTGTTTACATCTGGAATTACTTTAAGATAGGTTGCTTAAGTTCATATTAACGAATGATTTCCTAACAATATAATTAGTAGTGAGCCGATCGATAAACATGGAAGATAGAAGATATTGGCCGAGGCGTAGGTGGGTGGACAGGATTAAGGGTTATCAGATGGGTTTGGGTTGAGGCTTTAGTCCGTGAAGGGAAGTTTGTAAATACTAAAGTTTGGTGGTATCGGTTTCGAACCATCGCAAAGTGTGTTTTATGTTTTTTTCGATTAGTAGGAGCTAGCTGGACAAAATTATTTTTCGGCATATTTTTATTTCTTTCGACAATTAATTTTTTTAATTATAAAACATCGATTTACCAACTGAATTTAATAGGATTGCTTTAAATACATCTGATTTAGTCCATTTCTATGGATTCATTACTTCGGACTCTATTACTGATGAGATGAAGTGTGGCAGACATAAACAAATATTAGATTTCTAGGTTTTGAACAATTGTTTACAATATTCCAATAAAAAAATTTAGAATTTTAAACATAAATTTTGTCCAGCTAGATCCTACTAATCGAAACACTGTGCATCGGTTTCCTTAAGCTTTTCATAATTATTGTTGTAATGCGAGTAGTATCAGTAATAGAGGGGACCTATGATGTATTGGGTAGTATAACAACGTACTATGTCCAAGATCGCGGGTTTGTTGCTCGGCATCTGCCCCTAGGTTTTTTGAAAGGGAGTAAAAAGTCCTTGGTTATGCCTTCCTTCTGAAGGAATGAGAAACGAGATTTCTGAGCCTGTATGATGACAGGTACGCGATAATAAACTCTGGAGAGGAAAATGACAAGAAAGTATGAAACAACATTAATATTTAAAGATATTCAGAGAATTTCAAAAACATTTATATAAGCAAAAATACAACTGAAAGAAGGAAAGAGGAGTACAAAAATAAGACGAGATTAAAGGAAAACTCGGAAGACAGAAAAAGTGAATTCGTCAATGATAAACGAATTTCTTCAACAAGACAGGGCAAGTATTCGCGGAAAGCATTTGCCCGCTTTGGAGGGCCCTCATCAATCTCTGTCTTCATTAACACTTTTTCCCCATCTCCCTCCCTCTCAACTTCTCGAGAAGGTGAGCTATAGAAAGGAAATGAATTAAGATCTTCTTACCCATTCAAACTTTTTTTTTTGTCTCCCCCATTGTAACTTCTATCAGTATTCTAATACCAATCCCATCAAATTACCAGATATCATTAAAAGAAAATGGCTATTGAAGTTTTAAATCCTGACCAAGAAAAATGTTATCATTTTTGGTTTGATTAATTTTATATTACATTTATTTTAATTAAATATTTAAATGAAAAATTAGTCTATAAAGTTTTGGTTAATAAGACATCTCACATGTCTCTCTCTCTCTCTCTCTCTCTCTCTCTCTATATATATATATATATATATATATATATATATATATACACACATATACATAAAAGAGTTCGTCCTGGCTGAAAAAAACATCGCAGAGTCAAAACGGCATATGCTGCACATTTAAAATTTGGACAGTAGGTACATTATATAAGCCCAACACGCACTAAGAAAGGATTTTTGAAAATTCGTCCCTAAAGAGTGTGAAAAGGGTGACAAACGTTTGTAATAAAAAAAAGTCATTTTTAAAGCGAGCGCCATGAAATTTTAGATTTACCTTGTACATTAAAAAGGAGTGGAGTGGCTCAGGGGTAGAGCACTGAGTTGCCATGCCGGAAATCCTGGTTCAAATCCCGCTGCAGGCCATGATTTTTATTTAGTCTGTTTGCAGCGGGAGATGGATCTTATAGGATCTAGGACCCTCCTGGGGCCCACATTAAAATCATTAAAAATTAAGGTATATGTGTTATTTTTTTTTGGAAACCGCCCCTGAAAGTGTAAAACACGGAAATCGTAACATGTTAAGTTAGAGATGTGAAAATGTGTAAGCAGTATAATAGCTATTGTGTTATAATATTGAGTTTATTTATTGAGTTCAAAATTCCCTCCCCGTTTAACCTCGGTATACGTTTTTATTTAAAATCAACGCGGAAGAAGTCACAGGCAAAAGGTAGTTCTCATAGTTTCATTCTTCTTTCTTCCTCTTGTATTTTATTTTTGCTTTCTAATCCTTTTGAGCTTTCAAAACTTCTATATCTATCCTGAATGTTATAATAATTCTGAGAAGAAGCTTACAATACGTAACGCTAAATATCAACCTGATAACACACAGGCAGGTTAGGGCTTAGAGTAGAATCTACTGACCTAAAGGTTTCGGATCAGTCTCTATTGTTCTATAAAGAAGGGTCCATATCGTGCTATGAGGTGACCCTTCTGGGCTAACCCAGTCCTTTATAAAATAAATAGATTAATATAAATACTTGGAATAAAACATGACAATTGACAATTTCAGTCATAGCAGCTTTGCTATTCTGCCCTCACTAGATCTCAGGGTATGTTAACATTCATTCATATGATTCATTTTCAAAAAAAGTACTATGGAATGTCACCCTGAGATCATTACAAGTGAGGTACAGTGATACTACACAATTATCAGCTAAAATGTTTATCCCTTCTCCAAAGAGATATGTGAGTGATTGACTGGGAGTTGCTTTAACAAATTAACATCCTTTCACATCGGATAAAATTACTTCACTTTCATTAAATGGTAATCACGGTTGCATAGAACATGTCTTCATATTAATTTTCCCTTTCTGATCTATGTTCTACATCTGACAATTTCTGTATGAAATCTCATGGAATCTGCCCTCCCTTGAGGCCTGTCTATATCTGTCATCTTTCTACCTTTTACCGGAACAGACCCTGGGAGACCAGAGACCCAATCAGGGTTTACTCTGTCTATTCAGTAGCTCTTCACAGACTTACTTTAATACTCATAGAATTGTAAACCGTGTCATGTTTAACATCTCCGATCACAACCGTCAAGCTTAGATTTCTTCACAATCGTATTCTGGACATCTGGGAAGCATTTAAAACAGCAATTATCCCCATCCATAAGAAGGGAGACATCCTTGAATGTGGCAACTACCGTGGCATCTCACTTTTGTCCTGTGCACACAAGATACTCTCAAGACATCTCTTCCAAAGGCTCCTTCCTTTTGCGGAGAGAGAAAATAGACCATACCAAGCCTGCTTCAGGAAAGGATAGGCCACCACCGGCCAGATCATTTCTCTGTGGACTATTCTTGAAAAAACGAGGGAACACTCAATCCCAACCCACCACCTTTTCATTGAGTTTAAGGGGGCCTATGATGGCGTGCTAAGAGACGAGCTATTCAAGGCCATGATAGAGTTAGGCGTGCCAGCAAAATTAGTTCGCCTCGTTAAAGCAACAATGAGAAGGGTGCAATGCATGCTAAAGATTCAGGGGGATGTATCCGAGTGTTTCACGACACATAAGGGACTTAGACAGGGTGATTGCCTGGCATGCCTCCTATTTAACTTTGTATTAGAGATTGCAGTGAGGAGATCCGGAGTGTATGTGGTAGGCACCACTATCAACAAGACTACACAAATTACAACGCTTTGCTGACGATCTAGATATTATAGGTAGGTCATTTGTACCCATGAGGGTGGCTTTTATTACCCTTAAAGAAGCCACAGCAAAGATTGGTCTGGTTGTAAATCAGGATAAAACAAAATAGGTGATGGTGGGGTGTCGAGTCGCAGCGAGAAGAGGAGGTGATATCCAAATTGGAGAACATATATTTGAACGGGTAGATAAATTTGTCTACATCGGGACGCTGGTAAATGCGAACAATGATATGCATCTGGAGATAGACAGAAGATCAGTGGCTGCTAACAGGTGCTATTTTGGACTGCAGTGGCACATGAAGAGCAAATCTCTGTCTAGAAGGACTAAATTACAGCTCTACTAACACACTAATAAGGCCTGTCTTCACCTACGGCTCCGAATGGTGGACACTATCCAAGAATCAAGAGCTGGCATTACTGAGATTCGAGCGGCTTATCCTCCGAAGAATATTTGGTCCAGTGTGGATAAATCAAGAATGGAAACTAAGGACCAATGCGGAACTACATATGTTGTACCAAGATGCCGACCTGGTCAGATTTATAAAAGTGGGGAGATTACGTTGGGCCGGACATGTGGCGAGGATGACGGATGAACAAATTCCTAAGAAGCTCCTCAACGAACAGATCCATGGAACAAGACCAGTTGGACGTCTCAAATTGCGTTGGGCAGACCGCGTCGCTGCCGATGCAAGGGTGCAAGGGAATTGGAAGGCGGTTGCTCTGAATAAGGATGACTGGTGGCGTCTGTTGCAGGAGGCCTTGACACCCCGCGGGTTGAAGTGGCATTAAAGAAGAAGAAGAAGATCACAACCGTTGGTACACCTACCAATACTACAATCAAGACTTCATTGTTGTGGGACATTTATTAATCCTTGATGCTTAGCTTTTGTCTTTAGTTAACTAAATTAAAAAACTGAATAAATAATGGTGTAAGTATATTCATTCTAAGCCCCATCTGACATATTTAAGGATAATTGTTCGTGGCGTTTATCCGATTACGTATTTGGTGAACTTTATTGTGTCTAATTGATGGATTATCTTGTGTGGAAGCTATAATCCATTGGATATTTGGAAGATAATGGACGTCCGAGATGTATATACATATCGCTGCCGTCACGTAAGGCACGAAAGGGTAAAAGGACGATCTATTTTCAGTTTGATAACTTAGCCCCCCCCCCCATCTTATTTTGGCTGAGATCCAGGGAGTTGTCAATGCTCCGGTTCACCCCCCCCCCCCCCTGTGTCTGTCCTTAATTATTTTTCGAATACAGTTCCCTTAGGGAGGGAATCTTTCGACTTTCCCTCGATTTTCTCTTCGGTTGAATGATGTGTTCTCGACATTTTCAGATACTTTGATTGTTATCGTTGTTTCTAGTCCTTATCTTCTACAATGGTTAAAGGATACTAATTATTACCTGAAATTATAGTAGGTCATACTAAACATTAAATTTTTTAGAAATTAAAAAAAAATCCTGTCAACTCATTATTTCTTCTTATTTATTGTTTGAAATTAGTCTTTTTTAAACATTGAATATTTTTAAAAAGGCGATATTATCGTCCTAGTGGATCGTCAGAGTCAGACACAATAAACATTACACAGACAAAATATTTTTTTATTAGTTTCAAGGATGATAAAATCAATATTTTACTCTTTGGCAATTTTCATTCTCGTGAATATCCAAACTAAGATGGCTTTGTCCCATAATGAAGGCTAGCCGAGGGTGCTACCATAGATAAGGCCTTTGTTTCCTCAAGCATCAGAATTAGTCTTTTGAAGTTAGAGTGGCCGAGTAGACAAAGGATAGGTGCGACTACAAAGGCACATCTCCGGGCAGCAATCAGAATGAATTAATTTCTCATTAGTATTTACTCATATTACATAAATAAGGGTTTGATATGAGCGGCTTGGGCTCAAAGGATGCCCGAGGTATAGCGATTTCCTTCGACCTGAAGTTGACAGACAGAAACTAACTACTCGACCCTTCAACTAGGTCAGCTAAGCACAAGTTAGGGCTTGGGGTAAAGTGTAAAAAAACAAACAACTACCGCCCCATAAATTATTCAGTGCGGATACTTACTGCATTTTAGAAAATAAGTCATTAAGCCAACTTTTGAACTATTATTGAAGTTATTGAACATTACGTCATACCCTGTTTTGCACGACCGCTCGCGTTCTTTACAGGTGATAAGCGTCACCGACAAAGTTTAAAAATGAAATAAGTATTCGAAAACAAGGTAATGTGTAGAATATTCGGTCCGAATTATGTTGGGACCACTGGAGATAATGTTGCGAATGTCAAGATGACCGTGTGAAATTGTGGAGCTCAGTAACGGACGAATTCCTAAAAACTGTATATAGGAAATAAGCGTTTGACAACAAGTGAATCGCTGGAGGGGTAGACCGAAGCGTATGTAGGAGGACTCCGTTAAGATTGAACCAACAGATTCGGGTTTGGGTAGTTTTCCGTGTTTTTTTCTCTTTACATTTGTATCCAGACCTGCCAGATACAAAAACTTGACAATTAGCAGATTGGCTGACAGTAAAATAAAACACAACGGCACGAGAGCCATGAAGAAGACAGTACCCAGTGGTACCTCTTCCGTTGCTTGATTTAAATTCCTGTGATAACAAATCCTTCATCCACGTTCTGTTTAGTCTTCTTCTAGTGTTCTCTGGCATGAAAGTCGTGGCCAGTTGCTCTACCAACAGGTTCGATCTCCGTGTAGTTTTTCTTGAAACATGATACAAAATGTTCGTCAACCGTTGATATATTCAAGTCAGTATGCAGAGTTTAGCTATTGACATACAAGTAAAACAAGTCTGAGTATTTTTGATTGGAAAGTTTTTAGTCATTTTTGTGAGTCTGATTAGCGATGCCGTAAATTTGTAATGAATATGTCCAGACTGGTATTAGTAAGTTAGTGTGCGTGTTTGTCTTACTTTCAATCTGGAACGTGTACGAAAGTCTGTAAGCTGACATTGGTAGTATCGGCTTCGAACATTTGGGTCTGGCTCGATCATTACTGTTATTAATAGCAAATGGCCGATCCTAGCAACTAATTATCTATAAAACACCTGCTAATATTGTTTAATCAAACACGCAGAGTTTTGGTATCCATTATGGATATTCAGTGTAGAGTTTTGAAATCCCTTGAGTTTAGAATTAGGCGAAACTTCAGAGGGGGAGGGGTATTGGATAGTCACCAATAACGGCCATATATCAACAAAGTTGCAACTGTCATAGGCAACGCTAGCCCTGAAATATGCCTACATGATCACTAAATCAATGCTACCTGCCTCTGGAAATGTGATAAAGTTAGCATTTGATTTCCTAACAAGAGTTGAAAAAAATTCTGCCTGATTATAAATAGAATATGATCGAAACATAACATATTGTAAAATCAGTAGAGGACTATAGTCGTCTACTGATATTATGTTTTTGAATACAGAAAATAATTCGTAACATATATTAATACCGGGGAACATGCCAAAATAAAGTTTTTAAGGATTAGTTATCGAAAAAGCTGAATTGTAATTCAGTTATGATAAGTTTAAGTTGTACATTAAATGGTTTTGCACAATTATTTTCCGTTGTAGTTATTTGTAAAATAACTGGTTTTTAGAAAAATTATTAAAATTTGATTCAACAGTGATGTGTACTTATTCTATTGTTTAATTTTAATTGAATTCTTATTTATTTGGTGACTACTGTTTATACCCGTCAGCAAGGAAATATTATTAACATTTCAAGCAATTATTATATCATGTACCGCTACGAAGCATTTTGATTATTGGGTTCAGCATTTATAAATGCTTCTACTTACTATTTGGAGGAAAACATTTGGTGCAAGGACGTAATATCTAACCAATATCTTTAATATAAGTCAAAATATTTTACCATTTTTAAGTAATCGTCAAATATTCTTTTAATTACTACTATAATGACGGTCCATTGTTAATAACGCTAATAATTTTTGTTGTTGCACTAAAAATTTTTGTTGAATAATTCAAAATGTAGAAAGTGATTGTACATACTTATTTTTTCAACATAAGAGACATTTACTACTTGTGCTAGCTAAATCATTTTGTAAACCATTGCTTTAATGTCTTCGTTATACGAGGTGTGGGTATTAGATAACGAGACTGACGTTGCTGCGGAACAAGTACGCATGCGCCAACCGCCGTTGACTGACAGGTGTTTAGTGTGAAGCTTTCTCTTTAGTATGCAGTTAGTCTCGCTTCTGTAAACAATACCCTTTAGTCAGAGTCTAAGTTCGCGTTTGTGTTGTTTTTCTGTTTTGCCGGATAAAAGATGAAATGGTTAGTGCAATAATAGAGCAAAGAATTATTGTGAAATTTCACTTCAAAGTTGGAAAAACCGCTACTGAAACTTATAATTTGCTGAAAGAAGTGTGTGGCAGTGAATGTTTATCGCGGGCACCTGTTTTTGAATGGTTTATGCGTTTTAAAGATAGCCGAGAAGACGTTGAATATGATTCGTTGGCAGGCCGCCCTTCAACGTCAAAAACGGATGACGATGCTGAAAAAGTCGGTAATTTGATTCGGTCTGACCGTCGATTAAGTATTCGTGCAATTGCTGAAACTGTAGGCATTGTTAAAGAATGTGTACGGCAAATTTTACAACACAATTTTAACATGCGAAAAGTGTGTGCCAAAATGGTGCCTAAAATTCTCACGTTTGAACAACAAGCAGCTCGCAAAAATGTTTGTACTAGCACTTTGGATGCCATTGAAAACGACATGTGACTTCTATCTGTTCCCTAAGGTGAAATATTCATTAAAAGGGATTTGAGTCCGTGGAAGCTCTAAAAGAGATAGGGTCACGCGTCCTGAAGGAGCTGACAGAAGATGACTTCCAGCACTGTTTCCAACAATGGAAAATTCTCATGGAGCGTTGTAGGGATAGAGAATACGTAAGAGAGAATACGTAAAGGGTGTATATTGAAGGTGATAGTAAGTAATTATGTGTAAAATAAAAATAAACTTTATTGCAACATCAGTCTCGTTATTTAATAGCCACACCTCGTACACTATGTAGCTTCACTAAGACCAATAGAAGTTATTGATAATATTAAATTGTTTGTAGGGACAACCACGTATTACCAATATCGCTCATTCCTAGTTCCTATATGAGGGATAATGATAAGTGTCTAATGCGAGAGTTCTCGAACGGGTTTATTTATAATTATCAAAAATAGATATTTTTAATTTATTATAACTACTAATAAAGATATATTGAACGGTCTTAGCATATGACTCAAAAACTTGTTTTAAATATTTTATTCCTCAAGGTAGCATCCTTGCCCCAATCCTTTATACACTTTATACAGCTGACATCCCAACTCATCCTAATACTATCCTTACTACGTATGCTGATGATACATGTGTATTATCAGCCAACACCAATCCAGTTATTGGATCCCAAAGCCTCCAATCCCATATCACTGATCTTGAAGAATGGTGTCGATACTGGAGAATTAAAATAAATTCTCAAAAATCGGATGAAATCACTTTTACCTTACGTCGTAAACCAATGACGTCCTGCCCTTCAGTATCCTTTAATAATATCCCACTGGTGCCTGAAGAACAGATTCGGTACTTATGGTTGCATCTCGACAAACGATTAACCTGGAATCCTCATACTAGACTGTAAAGACAAGAAACCGCTCGACGTTTCAAGCTACTTCAACACTTACTAGACAAACGCTCTAACCTCCCAATTAACTTCAAAAGTATAGTTTATTTATACGGAAGCGCCTACATTGGATCCGGTGCGATGTTGTACGATCAGGTGCGATTTTAAGGAGGATAATAATGACATTGACACTTGTATAATTCACTATAATCCTATCAATATACATACAGATGGAATTATTTTCAATATCCTATATAACGTAAATTTTCCTCTTATGGTTTAACCCATTCAAGACCAGCGCCGGATCTAGCCCATGTCGCGCTGGTGTGCAATCGTGACCTAGGCACCCCTAGTAGGCACGCGATTAAAATTTAACACTTACAGTTATACAAGGTGTTGGAAAAAACGGCAAATCCTCTATGGGGATGAATGTTTCCTTGAAACTAAACACATTTTGCTATGGGATCAACATGAAATGAAATCGCGAAAATGAAACAGTTGTGTAGGGTAGGGATGGCATAACGGAAACTAAACGGTGACTTCAGACCATAATTACAAGCAGTTTTTGTTCTGACAAAGCTTGCTGAAATTAACCCATATAGATCGATTACTAATATTTTTGTTTTCATTTCCGCAGGTTTTGTTTGCTAGAACAAAAGTTGTTTGTATCGATGGTCTGAATTCACGGTTGATTTCACGTTGAAACCATACCTAGTTTGACAAAATGCCAACCCATGAACCCTAAAGGTGCCATTCGGAGACGAACGGCCACCGAGTCATTGTAAACCATTTTGAGTTATGTACGTAACTTTTCCATAGACTGGCCGTGCCGTAATGGCAGCCTTTAATGCGCGGGATATAAGCAAGGGGCGGCACCTTCTTTCATATAAGAATATCATACATAATAATATCGAAGCGAGACGAAGAGAACGCCCGCACCGCGCGCGCCCGGAGCCCTCCTCTCTTAATTAATGTATCCCGCCTGCGCCTAAGACCGCCTCCTTGGAGGTTTCGCAAGGGACGCCTCGCGGCGCGCCCCTTGAGACCCGGCACTCGTGTGCACCGCACATCCTCTACACAAGGTAAAGCCGGCCCTGTCGACGGGCAAAGGAGACAGTCTGGGCCCTCTGGTCTTCATCATATTCATGAATATAAAAAATAAATATGTAAGAGATGAATGGCAAGTGTATCGATTGGTTTTGGGGAAGATTCTAGGGGACGACAAAGATGGGGAGGGACTGAGAAAAATGGAGATCCTGGGGTAGAACAACTCGAAGCAGAAAGGAACTTGGAGGAATTAAAAGATGCAGAAAATACTTACCTATGAGATAGGCAGGATTCCAAACCACCCATGAGGTTCTGCCTGTGGTTTCGCTACCCATTTTTTATAGTGGATGGTTCGCTTCACTAAATCCAGTAGCAGGAATGGCTGCCTGCTAATGCAATCAGTAGCCCTATCAAACCACTTCCGTCAAAACACCTCCAGTCTTGGACAAACTTTGTATGAGTCTATGGGAAAAACAACATGTTTCACTATCACAAATACAACATTATAACTTTCATTTTAAGATAAACAAGTACCGGTAAGAGAAAATAATGAAAACTAAGTAAGAATTTTCTTTATTTTCAACTGGTCTCGCGCCCCCCTGACTTATCATTACGCCCCCCCCCCGGCTGGGAACCACTGCTCTAAAATAATGTATTTTATTGAACTCTTTCGAGTAAGGTTACTGTATGTGATTGATGAGTCTGTTTAGACGGTTGATGTAAGATGTGCTACGTTTGATCTTAATTCATGAAGATTATTTTGTTCTTTGTACAAAATAACGGTAGCGGAGTGGCTCAGTGGTAGTGTACTGAGTTGTCATGGCGGAAACCCTGGTTCGAATCCCGCTGCAGGCCATGATTTGTATTTAGTCAGTTTGCAGCGGGAGATGGATCATATAGGAACTAGGACCCTCCTGAGGCCCACCCAGCCTCTTTAAAATATTATAAAAATAGTGTACCCTAAAAAACGGGGAAAATCTGGCGGTTGAGCGTG
Source organism: Troilus luridus (assembly GCA_964056705.1). Lineage (NCBI taxonomy): Eukaryota > Metazoa > Arthropoda > Insecta > Hemiptera > Pentatomidae > Troilus > Troilus luridus. The sequence continues at coordinate 117,250,477 of OZ057413.1, read as the reverse complement.
ACCGAGGACAAGTCACCTCCTTGCAGAACCAGTACAGTCTCTACCATGTACTAAACCCAAGACCATCATGGGTTGTAGTGGTGCAGGTTTTTTTTTTGGTTTTTTTTTGTTTTGTACATAATAATGATACCTAAATTAGAGTAACATTAGATGTTTGGTTATTTTGCGAGCATTGTAGAGCCTTACTATTCAAAAAACTACTTCGCGGAATTTTATGCTAGCGGAGGAATACATAATGGAATATTCCTCTTACGCAGATCCACAAAAAAGTCTTGATAGCATATATCTATCTTTTATACCCATGATATCTTTAAAAAAATTTATAACGTACAATGCGGTATATGAAAAGCTGTTCAGACCCGGAACCTTCAACATTGAAACCATGCAACCCCGTTACCTGAACATGTTAATTAGTTTTTATCAAAAATCATCTTTTTTCGTAAAATGATTTTTTCTAAAATTTTACGAGCTTAAAGAAATATTGATACTCTGGTCGTGATTATATAACCTCAAAATTCCAAAATTGCAACATCTAAGTGATTATCAAATAATTCAATTAAACAAGTTCCGTCATTTAATTAGTATTGAGCTTATCTAGATTTAGTTTTTAACTATAAAAGCTATTTTGTTTTTGAAGACGAGAGGTTTTTGAAGATGAGAGATGGCTTTTACCGTTATTGCTTGATAAGTAGTAAAGAATAATAAATATCATGATTTATCTATTTAAAAGAAAAACAGTAGAAGGAATTTAAAAAAAAAAAAAAAAAACTAGTAAAATTTCTATAATATTAACAACTATTAATTTTTTTATTACAAATCAATCTACCTTCCTGTTAATTTAATATATCAGAACTTATTAAATAGAAAAACCATCATTAACTGAAGTGGTGCTTCTGGTATTTTTTATTTTTTATTAACTAGTCAATTTTTGGAAATACAAATCGTATAACAGAAAATATTTTTTTCACAATTAAAAGATAATTGAAATAATCTAATGATTATATTTTAATTAACTGATACTAACTACTATATAAGACCGACTGTATTATCCTCTCCTTCCAAAAGAATAAGCGCCCTCTACCTAAGGTTTATAGAGTAGCAGGCAGAGTAAACAAACCTTCGGTGTCACCCTCGACCGGCACTTTACGTTATCCCAACATTGTAATAAGAAGATCAAGTCGGTTAGAACAAAATCTTACAGGCTTAATCACCTTTTATCCTCACCGAACTTATCACTCCGCCTCAAAGTAATCATTTATAAGGCAGTTATTAGACCAGCACTCCTTCGTGGGGCGCCTATGCTGAATAACATTTCACCAACAATTTCAAAACCGTATACTGAGGCGTATAGTAAGGCAAACCTCTCTACAAAGGACGAAATCAGACATAATACACGAGACCCTCGGACTCCCGACGGTAAGGGACTTCATCAATCGGAGGCATGTCAAATTCTTTGATAGCCTCCAACACTGCACGAACCCATTATTCAACACACTTACACCGACAGGTCGACCTCAGCGCTGGCAAACACATGTACAGACACTCAACATGGACTGAGTAAACTACTGACTAACTTCAATCAGAAAGAACTAGTGAGCCCCATCACTAGACCCCCCACTCTTACCATCTAATTAATCTCAAGATAATTGAATACACAATCCTCTCTTAAAATGCACCAGGTGCAGTACAAGAGATGTCATGTATCATATCAATATGTTATTGTTAAAAATTAATAATAGCCGAGGGGCTAAGAAAAAAGAAAAAAAAACTGATTTGGAGTTTTTTGTAATGATGGCTTTCCCTTTATACACAATTTTTTGGAAATACAAATGTTATAACAGAAGAAACTTTTAATTTAACATAAAAAGATTACATTAGGCTAAATGATCTTTTTATGGGTTGAAATTCTATTGATAGAAATCTCTACTCCTAAAAAAAACAACTTAAAATTAATTAAATTAAAAGAATTACCTAAATATATGGTAGTTCCGCTTGATCTCGGAATTCTTCATTGTTCTTCCTGATTTTTCTTGAAAAATTGCTTCATAAATTATAGAGGTGTATAAATTATTAAAAATTATTTATATATATAAATAATTAAAAAACGCAATTTTTTGTATCTTGTTTGTATTGCTTTAATATTTCGTAATTGAGTTTTATCATGAAATGTAAATCAGGGATACTAAAAAGAGCTTTTTGTGGTTTCCTAGAAACTATTTGATTTTTTTAATTTTTTGTGATTGAGTTTTACCTCGAAATATAAAATTGGTATGTTAAAAGCAATGCTTCCTTTATGATGAGGAAACTGCTGGAAGCCTATAAGGCAGGAGGCCTGGAAATCAGTAAAACAAAAAGCGAGTATATAAAAGTGGAAATTCCTCACTAAATGTTGGGGAATGGGATTTGACCCCAACTGAACAATTAAAATATTAAGGCAGGTGGGTTTCGAAGGGGAGCAGCAGTAGAAAAGATATCGACGAAAAGGTAATAAGAGGCAGAAAAGTAATTAGGACGCTAAATGCTGTTCTGTGGAGTAAGGACGTCATGATGACAACAAAAAAGAGACTCTGCAATTCATATCTCATAAGTACTATATGCCTCAGAAACATGGTCCATTTCAGCTGACTCGGCAAGAAAACTGCTTTTAATGGAGATAGAATTTCGGAGGTGTAGTAGTAGCAGATCCAATTATTGGAAAAGTCCAAAAACAAAACCTTTAGGCTCTAAAACAATGGAAAAACTCGGTCTACGTTTCGCTATTCAGGCATCATTAGGTCATACGCCAAATTAAAATAACGAATTTATGTAAATCTCAGTTCGTTTGTTGTGCATATTTTGATGATTATTACGGTTAGTTATTTTTTAGTATTTTAAAGACATGAGGCTATATTTTTGTATTTTTCCAATTGAATTCTCGAACATTTTTGTCGTTTTGTTTAGAGCTTACATAGCGTCGCTGTCACACTTCAACACTTCAGACAAACGCTCTAAGCTTCCAATTAATTACAAAAGACTCATCTACATGACCATCATACGACCTATTTGGACCTACGGAGTAGAGCTTTGGGGCTCCACTAAGCCAGCGAATTCTTCTCGTATCCAATCCCTACAATCCAAAATCCTTCGTAAAATCTTCAACGCTCCTAATTTTGTTAAGAATAAAGTCATTCATAACGACCTTAATGTCCCATTTGTTGCTGATTTGGCCCTAATTCGCTATCTATCCTTTCATAACAAACTTCATTACCACTCAAACCCTCTAGTTTCAAACCTAGCTTCCTCTTCAATTCCCGATAATCTTCCGAGGCGTCTGAAAAGAAGATGGCCACGTGACCTTCTGAGTTGAACTAGTGATTTGAGTACTACCAGTGGGTAGTTTCTCTACTTGCCATTAACTCATGTCATTATATATCACATAGCCTATTTACTTGATGTATAATTGTAATACAGTTGTAAATATTAATAAATAAACTTTTAAAAAAAATATTGTATTATATCCCGTTATAGATTGTGAATTAGTGGAACTTATATTGATATTAACTCAGATGTAACATCGATAAGAGAGATGAATGTAGAAACTGAAAAAAAAAAAGGAATTCTTCTTTGATGTTCACAAAAAAGATAACAAATGCTACCTGTAAGGGCTCGATAAGCCCTTTTACAGATTGATTGGGCTTCGATTTATGAATGACTGAAGCTCACGGATTTCGTGGACAACAAAGAAAGCTTTTGAGCAGTGATTCCCTCATCTCGAGTAACTTCCTTTTAAAATATTCTCGTCTTCCTGAACTTAAACTCGTCCATCGTTGAAGTAGTCCACGGAAAATATACGTTTTACCTTCATTTAGGTCGGGTAAAGGATTATTACGTCCGTCATGTATATATATCTATAGACCCCATGGATAAAAAGTTTTACTATAAAAATTTCCTCCTGAACATAAGACTGAATAATCTGAAAAGATTCGATTTATTTCATTCAAAAGATCTTGGCAAACAAATGAAAAGTATCTGGCAAATATTGTTATGTAAATGTTTGTACAATTTCATTTGCGTTACTTTTTTATTTCAACTCAAATAATTTCAAAATTAAGGTTAGGTAACACAAATGGAGACAATAAAAGGGATGTGGATTAGTTAAGGAGTATCTTTTATGTAAAGCTCATTAGAAATTTCATCTTTGTTACCTCCATTTTTACCAACAACGATCAAAACAAGTTTGATACCAATACGTGTCGCTTTAGGTATTTGTAAAGCAAAGCATTCCTGTTGTATGGCGGTATTCAACTTCTTATATTAAATATTAGAAATTTTTTTAAATCTTGAAAATTTTTAATTTCAATTTATGTCATTATTCCCATAAGATTTCAAGTTCAAACATGATACGATTCAAAATATCACATTATTGAAAAAAAAAATGTTGGAAATGGAATATCAGATACTTCGTTTCTGAATTGAAATGCTTCAACCAATACAATTGCTACTGAAGGCTTAACTAAAAAAATGCCAATTCGTTCTTTTAAAGGAGCGATTTAAGAGTGCGTGTGTGTTTTGGATGGGGGGAAGGGGAGCTTTTCTATGTTTTGAACGAAGCGTGAATCGAAGAAATGAGACAGAATCTTTAAATTTGTTTATTTAGGGTTTTTATAATTACTTTTGAGGAAATACTGCTGAAATATGAAATAAGTATTTTTAAAAAATGGGGGATTTTGCTCTCAATTCATTTAAATGTTATACCCAACAATTTGTAAGGTATTAAATACCCACTTTAGAATTTATAAAGGTATTAATACCATACATACTTTATAGTATTTATACCACTAAGCTATTTATAAAGGATTTAATCTTCCTTCATAGCTGCCTCTTATCTCGTTGTTAATTCAGAGCTCAGGTTATCATTTCAACCACTTAAATTTGTTCTGAATACATTACATATTTATTTTTTCCGTTTAGAAGAAGAATTATTTTTTTCTCCTGGTATGTGAAGATTCGATAGACATCTCCAGTTTTCCAGTCGGTATCACAAAGGGACTGGAGACAAGTCACTGATAGCTGGAATCTCGAATTAGCAGAAAGGTAAAGGGATCCATTGTACTTGCTGACATGTTGTTAGGGTCCACATTGTTCCTTCCGGATCGGGATCTCTTGTCGTCTAGTGTCTCTGCGACATATCCCGGAATGATTCAAGGGGTGAGGAAATTATTGATTAAAATTATTACACCCCGCTTAATCTGAATCAAAAGGTTCAGAGGAGAATCACAGGAATAGGAAATGTTCTACAAAACACGAAATGGTCGAATATAATGCAATCGCGTTGCATGTTCAAGAATTCGGAGCCACCATTTAGAATCGGAATATGTAAGAAATCAATACTAATATGTGCCATTCAAGCAAGATTTGAATAATTGTAAGACGGCTTGCTGATGAAATGCTTAATGTTCCTGATGAAACAGTGTTTAGTAAATTTTAGGAGTTGCTAACAATTATAGCACGTTTGGTTTCTGAGCAGATGAAAAAAATCTATTGAATATAAGTGGCGAATAGTGTTGCTCTCAGAGTATTGGTCTCTTCTAACTAACCAATGGAGGTTGTTTTCTGATAAGTTTTTGTTTGCATTATGTCAATATCCCTGCAGTATGAGGTGAATGTGATGGTAGAAAGGAGAAATGAGTTACTCATGTCATTAACCACCTCACAGGGACCAATAATTTGTTCGGATGTATTGTAAATTTTTATTTGGCAGAAGGGTCCATTCGTTACACCTTTCCCTAAACGCAGGTAAGTTTCTTACAGCTTGCGCTTCAGAGTGTCCAAGTTTATATTCTTGAAAAATCAAAAATACGATAATCGCGAGATCTTTGTTTGTGCAAGAAGTAATTGGGCTACAATCATGTTTAAAGATTCTATCTTGGATGCTATTTGTATAAACTTTAAGTCCACGTTAAATGCAATCTTATACGTACATCTTTGGATCGTGGAGCTATCTAAATACCTTTTTTCAAAACCACTGTACTGAGGTATTCTATGCGAGTGAGAATACATCAGATACGACACCTTTGTGTGTTGGATAGTTGCTTACAGAAGACGATAGAGGGATCGGAGCAAATATGTGTTTTGCTGTGGTTTGGTGGAGGAGGAGTCGAATAGAAGGTGGTAGGAGGATCCATATCTGGCGGGATGGAGGATCTTCAAACATCTAGTTCTCAACAAACACGTACCACGTCTCTCATCGCCCGGGGCTGGATTTCTCGGGGCAATTCTACACCGTGCCCTTGTATTGTTCGAGAGCACGATGCTTTATTAAAAATTTCGTAGTACGGTTCCACTAGGTAGTACCTTTGTCAGTAGTCCATTAGTAAATAAACAAAATCTTTTTATCCATGCATCCTAAAATAAATCGTGTCTGAATAAGTATTAACAAAAATGGTTGTTGAAGATAGCTTGTAATCAGCAAGATAAAATGAACAACTATTTTTACATACCTTTCTTCATTTTTCCAATTTGCAACATATTTAAGATTAGAAACTTATACCCTACCCAGTACTGCTTGGAATCCTGAATGGTCTTTTTGTTAAACTAAAATTGCAGGCCGTGGTAGCCTCGTTAGACCGCACTTCTGCACTCGAGCGAACGTAGAAGAGTAAATCATGAGCCAACGATAGAGATATTTAAAAAATATTGAGTAAAGATTTTTACTCCCTACAAAAAATCCTAGGGCCACCTGCCGGGCTACGAACCCGCGACCTTGGGCTTAAAGTTACGCCACGTTAACCACTGGGCCAAAGGTCGCCCCTTTTTAAATTTAGTTATAGCCGTACAATATTCAGTTTTACCTATTAAAGGTTATCTTGTTAAGTTGTTAGATTTTTTTATTTTAATTATATATTCAATGTCAAGTCCTTCGCCTTGTAATAACGACAATATTTTATTGAAATATACCAATTTCGATATAACTGATAAACTAACTAAATATCGACGGTATTTATCGGAATAAAATAATCATAGAATAAATCTGAGACTTCTCGCAATGGCTAGAATAGGTGTATAAATATTAGTAAAAACACTTGTCTGCTGGTTATTGAACAAAATAATTATGAATCTAGAGAAGCAAATAAAAAATCAGGTATTTAACAATCATTAACAATCCGATAACAACGTCCGTTATTACAAATTTAATTTGTAACCCGTCAAATTTATTTTGAGAAAAGATTTGTCCTGAAAAAATTGATCTTCAAAATAAAAATATTTAAAAAAGAATCACCATTGAAAGAAAATAAATAGAAATAAATCATAAGTATAAAATTAACGCCACCCAAAGAGATCCTAATTAAAGTAATGTTCAATGAAAATTCTTCCCAGTGTATACATCGCAAAAATTGCGAGAACACGGGAATATAGATAGGATCGGTGAAGAGAACGGATTTGTCTGGCTTAGGTACGAACGACCCTTGGTAGCTCAGTGGTTTGAGGACCGCACTGCAGACCGAGTCCCGGCCAGGACAACCTTTTTCTCTTCAAAATAAAAATATTTAAAAAATAATCACCATCAAAAGAATAATAAATAAAAATATATTAACTAATTTTTGGTTCGATTAAAGTAAATTAAGAGCTTGTGTGAATGGAAGTGTTAGGCTACAAATTTAGACAATTACAATTTCTGTTAAATTTGTAAAAAAAGTTTTTAGTGTTGAAGTAACTTATCTTTAAAGAAATACTTTGTGTCCTAGCCTTTCGTCGTGTTCGATTCGTTAAATAAGAAATATTCTTAAAAATTGGCAAATCCACCGTTTCTAATTTCTTTAAGACGTCATTCAAAAATGGAATGCATCGCTTTAAAAATTAAAACAAGCTATATCTCAGTCCAGTGTTTCGATTTTAGGACTGTTATTTCAATAAAGTGAAATAAGTTTAAGGAATTCGTCTTATAAACAATAAATTATTTATTTTATATCTAAAGCAAACTTGAAATAAATAAAAAGCATTATTTTATTCTATTATACTTAATGAGAAATACTCAAAATCTCAAAACAATTAAGTGAGTACTCATGTTTCAATAGGCTCAGTTGAGGGGTTCGAAATAAGAATTAAACTGAACTTGAATTTTTAGAAAACATCTGAATACCTTTACTAAAAGGTTAATTCAATTATTAGCTTCTGTAGTACACTTTCCTGAACACAGTTGTATTCTCCATTTGTAAAATAGAGGTCGGTCGCCGTTTTATGGACAGGTTTTTTTATTCTGAAATGTATCTACTAAAAAAATATATACAAATTATCTACCAAACCCAATCCGAAAACATTGGACTAACTAAGAATGTTAATCCTTATTGTTAGTTTTTAAGGGATTCTACGATAATCTCGTAGCTACCTTCAAGCATGTGAAAAAATCAACTTGGAAAAATTTATACGCGATTGCTATATCTGGCAAAATGTAGATTTGAGTATTTTATTTGATATTCGCCAATTATGTTGGGTCACATCCACATAAATAGCAATTCTATATCATTTAAATATTTAGGAACTTTAAGTTAATGGTAATTTTTTCACCATAATACGTTGAAAAAAAATACTCCTGCTAAGCATACTGTTGAGGTATGCTTCATAAATAACAATAATCAATTCAATTAAAATTATTCATATTTGTCTGGTTGATTAATGAGCCGTCCTCGTTTTAACAGCGTTGAAATAAATTATTTAGGATAAGCGTAATTAGCAGACTGTTAAATCGTGTTAATTAAAAAGCAAATTAATAACCACCGAGCTATGTATAGTCGTACTCATTTGATTTAAATATATTATTCATAAGTTGAATCATCGTAAATTTCTAATGTTTGAAATATAAGTTTATATAATGCAATTCTCATGTGCTAATTAATAAATGGTTTACCAGCTACAGCTGGTATCGAACTAGTAATAATCAGTAACACAATATTCTACGTTGTGAGGTACATCGCTTTCGTATTATTTGTTAGTTTTTTATGAAACTAATTGTTCGGGACCGAATCGCATTATTTTTTTTAATTAGGTCACATTAAAATTTTGTTTAATGTTTACATTTATGTTTGTTTTATATAAGGTTACATTTATATGTATTTAGTGAAAGGTCTTTTAATTTAATAATAATAAGGTAATAACAACAGTAATAGGAAGGAAGAATGGAGGATTAGAGTCCATGTTTATCGTCAACAACATGTGAACCGTCCTGTTACAACTCTGGGACTATGACCAGTTCAGTGCTAACAGCCGGCCGGCTCAGTACCTTTTCATCGCTCAGACGAGCACTTTTTTTCATCGCTCAGACGAGCACTTTTTCATCGCTCAGACGAGCACCTTCTTCATCGCTCAGCCGAGCACCTTTTTCATCGCTCAGACGAGCAATAATGAATTTTGCAATTCAGATACGGAAGCTTGAAGATTGATTTCATACGGAAGCTACATCTGCCTGGGTTCGTACAAATTGTATTACGGTTTTATGCGCATAAAGTAAAATAAAATAAAATTAGATCAGTTTAAAAATGTTTATAGTTTTAATTTTTTCTTTAGAATAAGATTTTGTTTCTTTCATTTATGAAGTGTCTTTTTTTTATTTTCACGAACGTTCATCAAAATAACAAAAACAATATAAAAGTGTTAGAAATACAGTTGTATAATTTTAATTATGTATTTGGTGTAACAAGCGTGCCATGTATCACCTTGGATTGTCAAAACATCGCACTCCGGCGCAGTCCAGTTAAAATAAAATTTATTTTTATTTTAATTTTTTTTTATTAATCATCCCTTTCCCAGTTGATAACGTTGAGACAGATTGGGTGATAAAACACTAATTATTATTCTGTAAAGATCTGTGAATCGTAACAGTGGGTCCTGGTCCTCCCAAGGATCACTCAGCCCCTATAAGCCGAATATCCTTTAGTAGGAGAAAACCTGGATTACCCATGGTCACGGCCAAATCATCTTCGTGCACAAACGTTGGCCTAGAAAAAGTATAATCTCTACCATGCAATGAACATTAGTAAATAAATTAATTTTAGTGATTCATATTTTTGTATGAATTAATGCACTATAGCTCTTACAGAATTATAAATGAACATTGGTAACCATTTTCTTTATGTAGCACGAATAAACTATAATAAAAATACTCATTTTTAAAAATGTTATCTAAAACAAATGTATATAAAAGTTTTCTGCATGTAATAAACATTGTTTTGCATGAGCATCTGGTCAACTTCTTAGGCTACAACTACATTGGGTCCAGTGCGATGAGACGTTGCTAGCAAACCAAAGGACTGAAATATATCGAGAGCGCCTAAATTGGAACCGGTCTGAACCGATCCATTTTCATCAGACCGATATAGTCACTCGCGGAAACAAAATAGTTTATTTATACGGAAGCGCCTACATTGGATCCGGTGCGATGTTGTACGATCAGGTGCGATTTTAACATTTTGAACGATCACAGAAGACGCATTATAAGGATAATAATGACATTGACACTTGTATAATTCACTATAATACTATCAATATACATACAGATGGAATTATTTTCAATATCCTATATAACGTAAATTTTCCTCTTATGGTTTAACCCATTCAAGACCATCGCCGGCTCTAGCCCATGTCGCGCTGGTGTGCAATCGTGACCTAGGCGCCCCCTAGTAGGCACGCGATTAAAATTTAACACTTACAGTTATACAAGGTGTTGGAAAAAACGGCAAATCCTCTATGGAGATGAATGTTTCCTTGAAACTAAACACATTTTGCTATGGGATCAACATGAAATGAAATCGCGAAAATGAAAAAGTTGTGTAGGGTAGGGATAGCATAACGGAAACTAAACGGTGACTTCAGACCTATAAGGCAGGAGGCCTGGAAATCAGTAAAACAAAAAGCGAGTATATAAAAGAGGAAATTCCTCACTAAATGTTGGGGAATGTGATTTGACCCCAACTGAACAATTAAAATATTAAGGCAGGTGGGTTTCGAAGGGGAGCAGCAGCAGAAAAGATATCGACGAAAAGGTAATAAGAGGCAGAAAAGTAATTAGGACGCTAAATGCTGTTCTGTGGAATAAGGACGTCATGATGACAACAAAAAAGAGACTCTGCAATTCATATCTCATAAGTACTATATGCCTCAGAAACATGGTCCATTTCAGCTGACTCGGCAAGAAAACTGCTTTTAATGGAGATGGATTTTCGGAGGTGTAGTAGTAGCAGATCCAATTATTGGAAAAGTCCAAAAACAAAACCTTTAGGCTCTAAAACAATGGAAAAACTCGGTCTACGTTTCGCTATTCAGGCATCATTAGGTCATACGCCAAATTAAAATAACGAATTTATGTAAATCTCAGTTCGTGTGTTGTGCATATTTTGATGATTATTACTGTTAGTTATTTTTTAGTATTTTAAAGACATGAGGCTATATTTTTCCAATTGAATTCTCGCAAATTTTTGTCGTTTTGTTAATGGCTTGCATATCGTCGCTGTTAAAAATATATTAATTACGCTTTGGGCGATTTTACCGGAGAGAAAAAAAAACGCGCCGACTGTAGACTTGGCAATTTATAATCTATTTTTTATCTATACTATTTTGGAACTATTACTAAAAAGATTGAAGAGAAGTATCAAAAAATCACACTCTGCCATGTTGCTGACCTTAGTACGTCCCTTACCGTTACAAACTCATTTTCACCAAAAATTGTAGATAAGCGGTGTTGTTTTGACAGCGACGATACGTTTCTATAATTTATTTTAATTGCATAGTTATTTAATCAAATTAATATACTTACTTTTTATTTATTTATTTAATTTTTTCTCACTATTTATTGGGGTGATTATATAATTTATATATATAATTAACGATTGCAATTAAATTAATAAATAGGAGAGATTACCGCCATATGGTTATACTTGAAACCTGCCCATAATATCAAATCTCAACTAGTGTTTACTTTACTACTGGTTTTTTGTCGGCTTGCTTGATCATGGATATTTAATTGATCTCCTACTGGCTGCTAACTTTTTTCAATGGATTTAATGTGAACAAGGTAAGTGTAATTATTTTTATAATACTGTTATTTCGTGCGTTGTAACTATTCAAAGACAATCCCAATGTATGAATTAGTTTTTATGTTTTTAAATGTCGGTGATAACATATTAAAATTTGTTTCAACTAAAATCTGTGCTACAACATAATATTTAGAAACTGTTTTTTACTCTAAATACTATTTTTACTATAAATACTGTATTTTACTCTTAACACAGTACTTTATTCTAAATACTATTGTGTTTTAAACTTTTCTTCACTAACAATTGTCATGAAATATGTGATAAGGTGACAAGAACCATTAATTATTCTTTCTCATGCTTTATTAATGAGGATAATATGTTAAATAAATGAAAATAGTTTAAGTGATAAGTGATTGTTATGGTTAACTTTTTAATATAAAATCATAATAATTCTTTGTAAGATTGCCCCCATCTCATATAATTTAGCATGAACCAAGCCTAGCAAATAAATTAAGTATTAAAATACAATACAACACCTATATTATACAATTACATTTGAAATAATCCATTATGGAACCAGAAATAGTATTAATTTAAATCTTTACTTCACCGAAGAATAATTCCACAATAGTGTTTAGAATAAATTTGCCTCAGATTAAATAATTAAGTTTAGACTAGACAGAAATAATAAATATCAATATTTAGCTTCATTTGATAAATGCTACAAATGTAAAAAGTTCAACTTTTTGTTAAGTACCCAATAGATTGATTATGGAATAGTTAAAATTAATTTTTATTTATTATTATATCAATGTGGATCTGAAAACATTTTTTTTTTCCAGAAACAGAAATGAAATATGTTGTCCAATGAGGAAGTGGCCTTGTTCAATTATCAAATTTAAATAATTAGCACACTTTTATACAACTGAACACAGCTGGCGAAGATGACAATGGTTTTTCGGTTGTTTATCAAGTATCAGAAGAAATTTTGTTTATACCTTTGTGTATACTTTTCTTAATGGATGTCAATGATAATCAAGAAAGATCTGACAATTTGGGAGTAAATAGTGTATAATTAATAGTGGATATTCATAGCAACTTAAGCCAATATATATTTGAAAACTCTCCAATCTAAATCTTCAGAGGATCTCCCCCAATCACCTTAATTATTATATATAATATTATATAGTTATATAAAATTGTATTATTAAATATTATAAATTATTGCTTTGTATTATTATATCATACTAATATGTTAGTATCTTGATCGACAATTGTTATTTATAAAAGTTGTACTGTGTAATGCTTCTTAAATTGTATTTTGAAATACCTAATTATGTTATTCATTTATTTTTCCATTTAATTATAATATTGTTTTTAAAAAATGATTATCCTAAATTTTATTTTTTTAATTTTATAAGAATTGCAAACTGTTTTATATTATTGAATAAATGATTTATTTTCTTCTATGAATGATTTATTTTCTTCCTTAACAATACGCTGGTGTCCTCTTTTATTTATCAAAACATAATTTAAATATATGATTATCTTTGCATAATGTTTTGACCAATATTGCAGATCTTCATCAGGTTTAGATTACCAAGATACAAATATTAAATGTAAAATATGATAATTCATAAATAAAATAAATGATATAAATCATATTAAAAAATATTTAGGTAAAAAGATTAATATAATCTTAATAATAAGATGATTATTATATTATCACCTAAATAATTTTTAAGTATTATTTGTATCATTACGACTATAAATGTAAAGCATAATTGTATATTATATTATTTGTTTCTACCTTGTATATTCAGCCCTGATAAGGACCTGCAATGTTGGTCGAAAGCATTGATAAGCTAAAAAATATATCAATTGCTTACTATTCGAGACTTGATTTTGACCTTCAATCAACCTACCTTTAATTGTGAATGTGTAAGTGATGTAAATATAATAAACTTTCATTTTATAATATTAAATTGGAGCATCGATAGAACATTGGACATTTAGAATAGAAGGAAAAATAGAATGCTATTGGGAAGCTATACCATAGCCCCTATAATAACTACGTACTTTTATTTTGAAAAAAGAAGTGAGATAAGAAGAAAATGCTTGTTATAAATTCAAGAAAGAACTTATTTGTTAAATATTTCTCATCAATAAAAACGTATCAAGAACTATCTATAAGATAAAATAATTATCTTAAAAAATGTGTGCAGACATCAAATAAACAGAATGTGTCAAAAATTTCTGATGATACAAATTCTTAAGAAACGTTGTATCAAGAGGTTCTTGCTTTTACTTTCAGGTACTTGTTTGTTAAGGTATCACCACTTTAGAATTTAAAGAAATTCATTGAATTTCATGATTATAAAACACATTGAAGTAATCATAAGAACATTGGTAAATATATGGTTTTTACCCAGTGAGTACTAAAGTGGTGGTACCATAACATACAATTACCTACTTTCAATTTCTACTAGACTTTTAGGTTAATAATATAAATTGGTAACGCTAATAATCTGAAATTTTTTTAAAATGATCAATAACTCCTTCCAACTTGCGATTCATTGCCGATAAAACAAATAGCACTTAAAACCAGATGATATACTATGAATTTAAAATCTCAATTAATTGCTATTATCATAACCGCATTATAATTTCCAATTACTATAACTCTACAAAATATATATATAAAATTTGCATAAATATATGTATTTGACAAATTGATACAATATTTACTTAAATGGGTTCAAAATATTAATCGAAACAAATGTTTATACATATCCATTGGATAATAATGGCAATAATAAAAGTCTTGTACGAGTAATACCAGTAACTTATATATGACATGATTGAATAAAAAAGTTAGCAGCCAGTAGGAGATCAATTAAATATCCATGATCAAGCAAGCCGACAAAAAACCAGTAGTAAAGTAAACACTAGTTGAGATTTGATATTATGGGCAGGTTTCAAGTATAACCATATGGCGGTAATCTCTCCTATTTATTAATTTAATTGCAATCGTTAATTTAATTACAAACCAAATAGATTAAAAAATATCACTGATATTCCATAAATAAATTAAATCATTATATAAAACAAGAATATCTAAAAAATATAAATTATATTTTATGAAATTGAAAAACAACTAAATTATTTATTTGTAGTCAAACAACAAGACAAAAATATTCTAATATAGTAATATTACCTCATTCTTATAACTTGTGGTTCTTTAAATTTATAAAATTAAGATTATTTATTAATTATTTTTAATACATTTATATTTTACTATAATATATATAAAATATAAGAAATAAAAGAATAACATTAATACAATTTTATTCTGAAGGCAGTAACAAGTTCACTATTGGATTGAAAAGAACATAATCATGACGAACCTGATTCAGTGTAGGCGCTCTCGTAAGTTTCAGTCTTTTGTTTGCTGAGCCAACCATCGTATGTGATAGAATAGAATCGCGTCGCACCGAATCGGATCCAATGTAGTTGTACCCTTACGCATTGCCATCCACACAGTTGTAATTTTCACCTTGAGATAAAACATGGATTTGTACCTATATCCCGGTGAATAAGTGATTAAGATTAAATTTCTCCAAAATGAGATTTTTGTACGTAAGTGTTCTTATTATTTTCGTATTGCATAAGGGCCTATGTTAGCCATTGGCTTGAAATGAAATTATTGCTTAGATTAAAATCTTTTTCAAGGCAAATACTACGAGATCGATATAATTCCGATTTCCTTAATACCATTTATTTATTCTGGACAAAATTAGTCTTAATGTCTAATTTACTGGACTATAGATTTATTTTCATTCTTACAAATTGGATAGATTTCTTTGCATTTTTGAGTTACAAAACAAATTAATAACATCATATCGAAGTCCCCTGACGATCGCTCAGTAGTGCCTACCCCAAGTTCTAGCCGATTCTACGGTTTAAGGTAGTTGTGAAAGGCTTTTCCATCGGTCCGAAAATAGAGACAAAAAGGTTGGGAGTCCTAGAAGAAGGTGAATTGAGAAGGGTTCGATTATCGCTTAAGTGCTCTCTTACTTCTTCTAATGTTTTCTTCTAGCAGCATCAATACCCTCTATTTCTAATGGCTCCGGCTGAAAACCTTTTCAACTCCAAAACCAAATACTTCTAGAATTGCTTCTTCATTTTGAACATTTTTCTCCTTTATCGTTATTTGGATATTTATATATTGGTAGTATGTTTTCTTACTTGTTTAAATGTATCAGTGCTAGTATTGCTAAACCAATAGTTATATACTTTTGTTTGAATCACTAATATGCTATCTTCGTTTTCACGATTATAAATATTATAACATTAAAATTAAATAAAATATTATATTATAAATTAAATTAAGTATTAAATTAAATATTATATTACAAATTAAATAAATTATATTATAAATTAAATGAGTGCTGAACCTTCAGAGGAGTAAAAAAAAAAAAAAACCCTTACCACTACAACCCATGAAAGGTCTGGGGTTCATCAGTACATGGTAGAGACTGTACTGTTTCATGGACAACGGTTCTGCAAGGATGTGACTTGTCCTAGGTCACGCTCAACCGCCAGATTTTTCCCCCTTATTTTGTTTTTATAATATTTTTTAGAGGCTGGGTGGGCCCCAGGAGGGTCCTAGATCCTATATGATCCATCTCCCACTGCAAACAGACTAAATAAAAATCATGGCCTGCAGCGGGAATTGAACCAGGATTTCCGGCATGGCAGCTCAGTACTCTACCACTGAGCCACTCCTCTCCAATCAGAGGAGTAAAACGAAGACTTAATATCGAAAAAATATCTTCTTCTTTTTTTTTTTAAATTATTTTATTGAATTGTACAACTGTAATATATACATCTACTACAAGGGCTATATGACTAACTAGATACATGAAAGGGCATGTAGAGGCACTACCCACTGGCAGCACTCTAATAACATTCTATAATATAAGGTCCCGAGGCCGTCTTCTCTTCAGACGCCTAGGAGGATTGTCCGGGATGGAATTGGATGCAAGGATGGAAACTGAGTGGGTTTGGATGGGCCTGAAGTTTATTATGGAATGATAGGTATCTGGAATGGGCTAAATCGGTAGTATATGGAACTTTAAGGTCTTTATGGGTGGTTTTATTTGTGACAAAATAAGGAGCGTTTAGGATTTTGCGAAGGATTTTGGATTGCAAGGATTGAATACGAGAGGAATTTGATGGTTTGGTGGAGCCCCATAGTGAACAAATATCTAGAAAGTTAATGAGACCTGAGCTGAGATTGTCTTATGAGCTTGAATATGAGAAATAATTCGTAGACGAAATTTCGTTAATAGAGATTGATGATAAGTGCATTGCTCCTTTTGGTTTACCAGGTCTTTTATTTTTGTTATTCTATTAATTAAATTATTTATAATGATTGTGCTAGTTAACACTCATTTCCTGAATATGGCAAATGTTGTAAATTATATTCTTAATTATAAATATTTTTAACCTTCGTTAGTCCTGATGATATACTTTCTATTTAATACATCTTTTGTTATTTCTTCTAATGTCGTATTTCTTCCTTGTAGAATAATTTTGTCAAATCATGAAGATAAAACGTAAATCTACATATATATCTTTGATGGTATTGAATGTAGGGTAAAGGAAAGATATTTAGAATAATGTTATTGAAGAAGCCATTTTGGAGATTTAGGGACATCCATAGCGTATAGGGTTCCTTCGGAATTATCTATCTCCACAACTGTCGGGAAGAAAGTAAGATTTATAGCAACGAGGTCCAGTAAATCTGTCACAGCTGTAATAACTCACTTCTTTTTTTTAATGTTTTATTATTATCTTCATTATTAACAAAATAATTAATATAAATGAGATAAAGAAATTAAACATAATATTAAACAATCGTAGGTCCAAATTCAAAGCAATATACAAAATTATACTATCCCTAAGTTATTTAGAGTGGCAGTTATCTATTCTGGATGTGCCATGACACTAATTAGTTTTATTTATTAATTTTAAATAACGACCATTTTAATTATTACATTTAATTCTTGATTTAATTAATAAACTTTTTTACTTCATATGAAAAACCCATGTTCCTTAGTAGCGAACCTTTTCAGATTGGGTTCGGAACGATAGGTTAATTTTACTTTGTCAAGAAATCAATCGTGATGCGATCAAAGGGATCATGATAAGCAGAAAGGAAGAAAATAAAAACAAAAAAAATAAGGAAAAGGTATTAATCAAAAATGTATCTTCATAAAACATAATAAAAACAAACTAATTAAAATAAATATTGGACTTTTGTTTTTACAAACAATGCATCATTTGTTTCACGATTCATGAATATTAATTTTGTAATATTAAAACATTTTATGTACATTTTTTTTATACATAAATAAGAGGTAAATCCTCATTTTAGGATGATTTATTCATGAATCGTGAAACAAAATGTTGAATTTTTCATACAATAACCTCCAACTGTTCATATTTTGTATATAATAACGATCTATTTTTATGATACATTAAAAAAAAAGATAAACTAATCAAAGTATTTACCTACCTTTACAGACTTTATACAGGCTGTTTGAGCCCTAGGAGGGTCTGTAAATCGCACATGATGAATTAGTGGCTGTAACAAATTAAATAATTTATCAGCAGCTGCTAAGCCCAGAGGAAGAAATTAATAAAATTAAATTAAATTTGAGACCTTCAGCTTAGCAACTGAGCATTTTTTACATTGAACCACCCCACTGCTAATTAAAAAAGAGGTGTTTTATATGAAAAGTTTTAGATATCTTTTATAGGCAAACTTGATACAATTTTCCTGAAAAATACTTTTTTTTCATATTCTGAACTCTACTTACAAAAGAGCGATTTATGTATGGGATTTTTTACTAAGCTTTAGTTTCGTTTCTGATGAATCTCTCACTCACTCTCTATATTTGTCTCTCTCCTTTATTCGTTTCTTTTAATTTATTTTTTGCTTGGTTTTACAGTAATAATAAATATATTTCTAGCTATATTTATTTTTCTATACACATCTATTGTTCTTTAAGGTCTTTCTCCAGAATAAGGTATTGCTTTCATTATATTCTAACAATAATCCTTATATCTAAAGAGATACTAATCATAATACTTAGCTATATCCTCTAGTTGGAGATACATTTTTCTCGTTTGTTGACTTAATGTCACTTTATGCTACTATGGCTGATCGGACAATGCTACATTGGGAGCTCTAAATGTCGTCTATCCAAGCTTAATTAGGAAAGTGAATTTTAACGAGTATCTCACATCGCACAGGCTCGAAATTCCCGTTTAACGTTCTTTCCGAAGGACGGCATAACCAAGGATTTTAACGTGAAATAACACAATGCCTACGAACCCGCGATATTGTCCTTATTAGGCTTTTGTGCTAACCACTAGACCACAGGGCACCACTGATATAACTTTCTACCGGTTTATATGAACCTAATATTTAATTAAATGGTTTTCACATATTTGTTTCATAGCGCAAATTCAAATTAGTAAATTGTTTAAGGGAAATAAGATATAAACAAGCCAAAAAAACTACTAATACGCCCTCAATGATTGTACAACAAACCCCTAAAACAACATAAAAAAAGAAGCGTGTAAACATTTCATTAGAAGGGTAACTTTTTTTATACCTAGGTCTATTTGACTAACTATCCCAAACACAGAGAGGCCAATCCCTCGACAGCTATGGCCGAAGGTACAAGGTGCTTAGGGCAGGTCTGGGCGGACATCAAACGGAGACCATTGACTCCTCAATCAGTATTCGGGAGCAAAGCGTCTTATTTGTTACAGCTTCCAGGATGTGTAACATCTTCTTAATCGTAAACATGCTCTGTTTATTCGTGTTACATGAAATTTTGTTATATTAAATCTGTAATATGAACAATATTGACACAGTCGCTATATAACTGTATAAACGCAACTGTACCGAGGGATAAGATGTTCTGAAATATAATATTTGTCTATTTATCTCATGTGTTAATCAAATAGGCCGCTTTTTAATAGTTTCACTCGTCAAGTTGCGTGATTAAAGAACTACGTATTAAAATTGCAACTCGCGTGATAACGCTACATGATAGGAAATATTTGAAAATATTCTAGTCTCTATCTTCGATAAGACTTCGTAACCATTTATAAATCGATTATAATTATGTATAGGTTAAAAAATAATTATCCAGCACTACGGGTTTTCTACAGTTTGCGATATCATTCATTTATTTTTATCCTCCAAATCTCATCTCAAAATTGCCTGAAATCTTGATCTTGAAAAAACGACGAGCCCAGGTGTTCCGAAACCATCGCTTTGACAAATGGGAAGGTTCTTATTTTTCATCCTTATGGCATTTTTTCTGAGTTAGGATGAGATTGAGATTTGGCTGTTTTATCCATTTTATTAAAAGTGATATTCTTTAATAATTATCATTTTTCAAGGTTCCCTATACCAAAGTGGATATGTGTGTACTGGATGACTACAAAGTTTGGTTAAGACGAAAGAACACTGTTAATTAAAGATTAAAAAAATATATTTTAATCATCATTACATCATAAGGGATTTTCTAAAATACACAACGAACGTATAATAATAGACACTAAAAAAATTATTAAAAATATATTAAATTGGACTAAAAAGCAATTAATTCAAAACCTTTCATTATTCAAATCAAATCTCAATTGTAAATTTAAAATACTCATAACTGTATTAAAAAAAAAAACCTGTACCACTACAACCCGTGAACGGGTCTGGGGTTCAGTACATGGTAGAGACTATACTGTTACATGGATTACGGTTCAGGAAGGAGGTGACTTGTCCTAGGTCACGCTCAACCGCCAGATTTCCACCCCTTATTTTTGGTAACTTTTTTTTATAATATTTTATATAGGCTGGGTGAGCCCCAGGAGGGTCCTAGGTCGTATATGATCCATCTCCGGCTGCAAAAAGAATAAATAAAAGTCTCTACCACTGAGACACGCCGCTCCCTCATAACTCTATTAAATAATGTAAAAGTCAAGTTTTTGAATGCTTAAGAACATTTTCGTCATTTTTAACTTGTATTAGAAAATAATATATTGCTATTGTGTAAAAATTAAGAAATCCTTTCAAGGAGAGATATAAGTAGTCATTAAAAATAAACAATAGTTTTTAATAGAAAGTATAAATGACTTATCTTTTAGATAAAAAAATCTTTTTTCCGCTTCAATATGTTTTATTTAGATTTATTAGACTATTTAGCTCTGTATTTATTAACTAAAATTCATTCTCCTTTTACAGAGGAACTCTTAATATAATCATGTCTCCTAAACTTGATATTAAGGTCACCTGTGGTCTAGTGGTAAGCGTAACAAACAACTAAGCCCAAGATCGCGGGTTCGTAGCCCGGCAGGTGACCCTTGGATTTTTTTAAGGGAGTAAAAAATCCTTAGTTACGCCGTCCTTCGGAAGGGACGTTAAACGGGATTCCCGAGCCTGTACGATGTCAGGTACTCGTTAAAAATCCCTATCCTAATTAAACCTGGGTAGGCAAAATTTAGAGCTCCCACTGTAGCATCGTCCGATCAGCCATAGCAGCATAAAGTGACGTTGAATGAACAAACAAACAAACTTTATATTAAATCAACATTGAAATTTTAATTTTTAAAATCACTAGCCTTGTGATATTTTTCAAATATTAGCATTCTGTTCGCTATATTTTTTCGAACATCGTTGAAAATTTAACAGTATGCCTGCTGAAATAGGCATTCAATTGGAGAATCAAACTTAAATTTTAATATATGGTAT
Source organism: Troilus luridus (assembly GCA_964056705.1). Lineage (NCBI taxonomy): Eukaryota > Metazoa > Arthropoda > Insecta > Hemiptera > Pentatomidae > Troilus > Troilus luridus. Next base: position 117,228,640 of record OZ057413.1, on the reverse strand, counting down.
ATATATAATATACAATCATTATATCTTTACAAAATTATATATATATGATATATAATAATAAATATATATATAAATATGGTCACTAGAGACGACTCACCGTTATACTTTTACATATATTTCTGTCAAACTTTCTGGAATTTACACCCCAATTCATCCATCATAATCGTTCTCAAATTATTTAGATTATGAGTAATATTGATTAATCTTTACAGTTTTTAGTGCTTAAATAATTAATACGCTGAGAAATTATAAAGATTTGATCCCAGGCTTGAGTACTATCGGCCCTAGCAAAACCTCATGAAACCTTAACCACGTTCCCTTTTTCCTCTCAAGTCGCCGGGGCTGAGAGAGCGCTGTAGCAATGACCCTTCCCCTCCTGCCTTTGTTAATTTTATAGAATGTTTGTACAGTAAAATTACTATTTGTATTTAATTACTCGCTACAATTAAGCCACTGTTAGAGGAGAGTTGGGTTTATTAGATATGCATTGTTAATTAGTTTTAATTCCATCGGTTAAACTAATGGCGCTGTGCTATTTTTGCCAACTATCGATTTCATTGGTCTAGAATAGGTCTTAACATATATTAAATAATTTAACCTTCGCCTTATATTTGTACAGCCGTAGCTTAGCGTTGTTACTAAATTAAAATTTATTGATTAATTAGATTATTGAAAATATTTAATTAATGAATGAAGCCTTTTGCAGTGGTTGTTCAGTGGTATATGTTCATATGTCTCTTAGGAATTTCACTTGTATGTATTTATTATTTATAATTAAAAAAAAGAAAACTACTAATATTTTCAATTTGCAAAAATTATTTTATGAGAATAAGGGGAATCAAATTAAAGTCTGATGTTAAATTAATTTATAACATTCCTTCATAAAACAATGTCAGCGGCATTGGACAAAATTAAAGTTTAACTATTTTTGTTTTGAAGAGAAAAGATTTGTCCTGGCCGGTTTTCGAACTCGGGTCGCCTGCATCTCCGGTCCAACAAACCCGTTCACTTCACCGATCCTTCACCAAAGAGAACGTATTTGTCTGACTTGGATACGACCCCTCGTAGCTCAGTGGTTTAGAGCACTGCACCGGAGATGCAGACGACCCGGGTTCGAATCCCGGCCAGGGCAAATCTTTTCTCTTCAAGACAAAAACATTTTTATAATATTTTTTAACCATCAAAATAACAAATAATAAAAGTAAAGTTTAAAGTTTTGTTGAATCAAAATTAAAGATTATACAACTCTTTTTTTAAGAACTTGTTTTAAAGTTAGAATTTGGCGTGATTTTTAGAAAGCTCAAAATGAAATCTATATTATTTTATTAGTTATTGATTTTTAAATAAATTATTTTTTTTATTTTATTCTTTTAAAATAAAAATATTTCAAAATGAAATCATTGTTCATTTTTAATTAGCTTTGCTATATTATTTTAAGTTTCTTAACTTTAAAAAATGGAATATTTAAATTGGTTTCATTTTATATTTCAAGCTGTCGATAAATATTTATGCTTTTTTTTATGGTCTGATTTTTGCTCCTGAATTTTGAACAATTTACACCAGTTACATGAATTTTAGCTGATCTGGACTAGAAAAAATAAAACTTAAGGTTTGGGACAAAACTTTATAGATTATAAAAACTTAAACAAACTAAAAACTAAGATGTTGCCATATTTTAAATCAGATTTATTCGATTGTCTAATCGGATTCAGAAATGTTTAGATCTGAGACTTCAGTCCAGGGATAAATCACACAATAATAAAAAAAAATTGTAGAAAAAGTTGTTTATATTACTTATTCCTATTCGCAATACTCGACATCCTATTCGATTTATCACGGAAACTATTTCGTTACTGCCATTTTATAAACTATTATCAATCTTAAAAAGTCAAATCACGGAATACTAAAGGTTTATCGGGCATTATCACCCAAGTGATTTTATACAGGTCTATATATTCAAATATGCTGTATGTTCAAATATTAATATATTCTGTCTAAAATTAGTTATTATATCTGATAATAAAATTATTCTTACGCCAAATAATTAGAACTTAGTGCAATGGAAAATTACTCGGGTACTACTTTTGGAGGCTATTTATACACACTAATACATTTATTACAATTATAATTAAATTTCTATAATTATAATGTTATTATATTTAATTTTAGAGAAAAAAAATATTTATTATGGGAATGATTGACTTATAATTTAAATACTTAAATTTTCTTCAATATAATGGAGTTATGTCGAACTACGCGGGAGTATTTTATAATTGTGCACTGCCGAATTTCGGAAATTGAAAAGAGTCCATGAATTATTCAATGGGGTTGGAAGGCTATGACGTAACTTTAGCTGAATCGTTCCAAAATTTATTGTTTGGAAATACAGTGTACTTACACTTAGATACGCGTGTTAAAATTACGGCCAGCTTCGATGGGGCGTTCGCTGGACAAACAAGATTTGCATATGTTTGTTAGCGAAATCCTCCATGTTATTTTAGAGCGGGCAAAGCCTTTTAAATGTAAATAATTGAATCCTACATTGATGGCGACAAATGCTTGGGCTTCCTAATAGGACAATGTATCCCTTCGTTTAACCCTCTTTAAATATTTAAATTTAAATTTAATAAAGCATCGTGTCCCTATTACTTAATTTGGCTATGGGTTACCGTTCTAAACAACTAAAATCATTACATAATTAAAACATTTATAATTATTTTTTAACATTAGATTTTTTAATATCTTCATTAATGATAAATATTGTAACATAATTAATTAGGAAGCGGGCTAGCTCTGTGGTAAGAGCATGATCCCTTGCCGAAAGTACGGAGTTCAATTCCAGTTGTGGCAGATAATTTATTTAAACTATGTATATTACTTTAATGCAGGTATGTTTCGGCTGCCATTTTGAAACGAAATGTCCAATTATAATGACGAGGATTATTCCGTTAAGACCTATGAAAATTGAAAGCAAAATTTTAAGAAAAAAACAGCCCAGTATTTTTTTTTTCTTCAGATGGTAAAGAATTTGGTAGCGAATGACTAGCTTTTTGGGTTTATGATTTTTTTCTAGTTCGACTAAGTAAGATATTCTTTAAACAATAAAAAAAAAAGAGACATATTTATTTAAAACATCTCATCCGTTATATAAATACAAGCATATAGAAAAATAAAGAATAGCTAACTAAAAATGAACAATAATTTAAGCATGTGCTTACTTGAAAACACTTTTAATTCGAAACTATATATTTTAATGTTATATAACGTAAATATGCCTTATTGTTCTACGATGCCGTTGATATTGTTTTATTCAATTATATAATAAACTTAATTTAAGTGAAATAAGGGTTATTGAGTTTTTTCTATTTCATGACGATTTCCCTCTTATCAGAACAATTTTTGAACAAATTCTTACATTGTAGCTAGCTGGGTATATATCATCATCATCATCTTCACACGGTGATTTGGCCCAGGGAGGATCTTGGCCTCCTCGCCTTTTACCTCAACTTTGGCCGATCTTTCGCTGCTCTTCTTCAAGTTATTACTCCAAGTGGTATAAGCTCTGCTTCCACTTCGTCCAGCCATTGCATTCTAAGCATGCCTCATATTCCAATTTCTCATATTCACGATATCCAAAGGTTTCCTATTTGAATTATTTCGAGTTTATTCCAAGTACAATTTGAAAATTAAGAGCAAGCGGGCAAAAGTTTTTATCACTCAGCACTTCGTAAATATCTTTTTATACCTTACACACCTTTTAAATTATATTATGATATAATTATAATTAAAACCATATAAAATAATAAACTTTATTTTACATCCAAATGGATCCATATCATTTGAGGTTATACCAGTTTCAATAATAACAACTGATATGTACATAAAATACTTGATAAATAGGAAGATTGTGTAGAATTGCTAATGTGACCAATAGCTACTAGTGAAGTAATAAAACTTTAACATATAGTTAATTATAATTTTTTATAATAAAGATATCATTAGCAATGAAGAATGTAAAGAAGGACAATATTCACACCAACCTCATTACATATTTATATTTAGGTTATTCGGATACATTTTTCCCGGATTTTAGTATTTAATGCTATTTATTTATTTTTTAGCTCCTTGTGTGTTTTAACAAAATTTAAATCATTAGACGGTTTTAACTAAGATTCTTTCCTGTATAAAAGTAGAATATAGAATTACACGTACACGCACACAGATATACACATAGCCCCAGGGGTGTGCAGATCCCACAGGGCACATCCCTGGCTTTAAATAGATTAAATGATTTATCTGCCCCAGCCGCTGCCCTACTACCAAATAATGATATATAGTATAACAAACAATTAACATAGCAACCACATTATAGTTATAATGCATAATTTAACTATGTTACAGAATATGTTATAGAACCACTAGTAAGTAGTATCAAAAAGAGCAACACAATACAGAGAATTACCACATTATATTAATAAATGTTTTCCTTTTTTTTTTAAAGATTTTTTAAATAGGACTAAGACCCTATGTTTTTATAATTTTACTATTTGTATTAAAAAATGTTTTTTAGTCAAATGATTTTGAAAAAAAAAGTACCTTTGCTTAACAAAAATAAACAAGGTTTACACAACTTTGCTGCCCTAGATAACCTTGCGTTACCTTAGCTTGAGGTGTAGTCGAGCGCCCTTAGGAAGATAGGGCAGGTACTGATGTTTTTAGGGCGCGACTGATGTTTCTCCCCCTCCCTGGCAAAAACAACCCATGAATATATTAACATATTGAGCCCTATCAACAGATAGGAGCAGCTGGATCTCTCAACAAACCTCTCAACGGGGTTTTATTGCCCTTTTCATAATTAATTATTTACTAATTTCGATTGTAGACTGACATTATGCCCTTCTTTAATACCTTTTTGAAATTATATGAGGAAAACAGTTTATTTAGTTTTCATTTCGGAATATTTTTTAAAAGAAGAAGTTTATGATTCAATTAAAATTAAAGAGTAAATGCTCAAAAGCGAAATAAATGCATGTTAAGACATCATTGGGAAAATTCCAACCAAAAAGCCTTAAGTCTCTAAACTAAAACAGGAAACAAAATACCTGTCAATATTTCCCCCATTCCGACATCATCAGAACAGAAAGTGAATAACAGCAATGGAGAAAGAAAAACACAAACTAATGACGTAAATAAACAAAATAATAAATCCTAACCTCGAAATAATAAAATGTAACATGCAATTAAAAAACCGATTAAAGTGTACTATCCTCAATATTCACCTGCCAAAATTTTACTCACTTAAACAACATTTAATTGTCAGTCTGCAGGATACCTCTTTAATAAACAAAATAATCTAAAATGAAAATTGTCATTGCCACGTTTTGAAGCAAAAAATAGAAATTTATTTGAGCGTAGGGCGAAACATTTTTTCCTGCAACAAACAATGAAATTAATTCTTTAAAAAACAACTAATTTTTGTGAATTCTCGCTCATTGATGACAACCAAACGAAAAAAAAAAGACAACATATTTTACCGAAATTACGATTTATTAATAATAGTAATTTTTTAGTTAATTATTAATTAATTTTGTTGTTTTAATTAGTATGAGGTTTGGTTTTATACTGTATGTAATATATATGTATATATGTAGTAGTATAAAATTGTAACGTAGCTGTTTATTGATGTTACTTTTTTGTGACGGCCAGAATTTAAAATATCAGAAAAATGTTTAAATATTGTGAACTTCGGGTTAGGTGTAATGTGTTTCTGTGGTTAATTAAAAGTGACCTGGATTAAAATAGATGGTAAATAAGAAAATTTTAAAGAAAAGATCAACTAAAAACATTTATGTCATATTTCGAAATCCCTTAATCCAATTTTCCTAATTGGTAATAAATTATTATAAAATTCGTAATATAAATAAAATAAAAATGCTTGGCACTGTAAAAACCAGTAACCTTATTCATTTTTGCGCAGTTTATATAAAACTAGTGTTTAAAGCCGTGCCAAAGCGCACGTTTTCAAAGTATTCTTCAAGCTGGCAAAGTTGGAAGGATGTAGCTTTAGATGTGGGACATAACCTTCAAACTTTGACAAGCTCTCTCGGAAATAGGATGAATCGAGGCACTCAGTGCCTGCCAACTCAGCAAATAAAACTCGAACAGAGATCTGTGGAAAAATACCAAGGAACAACTTAGTAATGCATTTTGATCAAAACGTCTCTTATTCAGTGTGAAAATGAAATAAAATGACTGGCAACTGCTTCGGAAAATGTTTTCTTTGTTTTTAAACCTTGTATAAGTATTATTCTTTTTGTATGGAATTATTACTATTAGTGTAGGAATTATTAGTATAGTATTAATAATTCCTATGTTATTCCTATGTAATGTTCCTAAATATTACAGTGTTTTATCAAATAATATATATATATTCAATATTTATTATATTGATCATTATTTTTTACTATTTTTTACATTAGTATTTGGGTTCTGGTTGTCGAAATGTTGAATGTTTAACTGTTTAATGTTGATAGGGAAGGCATTGGTCGGTGGTTTTGCTTTTCCCGCACTACGCTCTGTAGAAAGTTGGGCTTCCTGTCAGTGTTTGTCCAACCAAAGTGGACCAAATGGTTTAGTGCATGACGATCAGTTTCTGTTTCAAACCCAAATGGTTTTTCACTCTGATTTATTTGAAACGGTACAAGAATATTGAACTATTGAATGTAATAATAAGAAACGCACAATTTGACAGAAGTCCGAGAAGAATCTATTCATTGGTAGAACTTTAGCTAATATACTATGATCGAAAGTTCTGTAACCAACTTCTTTTCAGGCGCATCTAAGAAGCTTGCGGAGTAATACGGGATGAAATTCTAAGAAGTAGTGGGTCTTAGAGTGCATCCTGTTAATAAAATGAAGTAATAGCAATGTAAGTACTAAAATGGGTTTGTAAAGTTGTTAGACTGGCGATTGAATCCCCAAACAGTGTGTTTTAAGAAAATATTGAAATAATGATTCAAGAAGTAAAGTTATAATGACAATAAAAACTCTTTCAGTTGCATTTAGATTATATATTAGGTAACGTCTGGGAGTGAGTTCGATGTCTCTGATTGACTTGTCTGTATGACTGTTGATGTGATATTTGATCTTTGATGTGAATATTTTTGGTTCTGATGATCCCTGACTTGGCGACAGTTTACTAGTTAAATATTTCTAGTATTTTATGTAAGACTTTGGTTTTAGGGAATTTATTATATTTTTTAACAAAGAACCTTTTTCGGCATTATGAAAAATATATTGACCCTATAAGATATGTTTCTGAGTGAAAATTATACAGTAGGTAACACTTTATTTACTACGTTATAGTCTGTCGTTTTGCATGACTTCATATCCATTCGACACTCACTATTTTAATATTTTATAGCCTAGATGAGTATTCTTCTCGAAGATCTGGAAGAAATTCGTAGAAGTATGAGAGGACATATATCATTTACATTGCTCGGATCTAGGTCGATATCACCCCGAGGACACTTGTCCCAGAAAGATTCTCATTAATATATTCATGAAGGACTGCCCTTCATGGCCCAGAATTCAGTTGTTCCAGGCAGCTGGAGTGTCTCGAGATTTAGCTCTGTCCGAGGCTAATGTCTTGTCTCATACTCCTAGTCCTATCCATAGTACGTATATTGGCGATTTAGCCTCAAGGAATCTTAAAAAATGATATTTTATGTAGTTGTAGGATTTAGCTTCGTTTTTAAATGTCCTTCTCATAAATGTCCATTTAAAAAGAAAATACATAATGGGTATACAAAAAAAAAACCTGCACTGACCCATGATGGGTCTTGGGTCAGATTTTCCCCCTAATATGGGTACACACTTTAATGAGGCACCTAGAAGGGTCCTAGATCCCATAGGATCCATTTCTAGCAGATTAAATAAATGTTTGCCATGCAGCGGGATTTGAACCCAGGACCTTCAACACGCCCACTCACCACTCTACCACTGAGCTACTCGGCTCTCTTTTAAGGGCATAAATATGGTATAATTTTAATTTTTTAATAGAACTCGGGTGGGGGGGAGCTCAATACGTAGAGCGCTTGACTGCTGAGCTCTTGGTTGTAAGTTCGATGCCGGTTCACAGTGGAACGAGCGTTAGGAGCGTCTGGACATTCATTAATATCTCCACTTCTGGTTCTCCTAGAATAAGGCTATTGGTACGGTTTTAAAGCTTTTTGAAGGGACTATTTAATTATATGATAAACAGGATCAAACCTTTTAGGATAAACGTGTAAAAATTCTAGATTTAATATTTCGATGTTAGATTATTTAGTATCAAACATTGTACCATTTATTGTACTACGAGAATAGGTACAATACAGTATTCTATGGAAAGACAGATACATAGGTATTAAATAAAGTTACACAAAGGAAAAAGTAACAAATCAAATAATTTAATTATTAAACAAAATTAATAAAATATTTGATAATTACTTTTGTTAGTTAATATACTAGGTATAATTGATACATCAAAATTATAATAAATGTAAGTGCCTATATAAAGTTGTTTTATTTAAATAACGAAATAAAAATTAAATAAATCAAAAATTAAAAACTTGACGATTTGTTGTAGGGACTATTTCACCTATGTGCACCATTACACATATGTCGTTCAAATACCACACGCAAGCTGAGTTATATTGTTAATACTATTATGTTAGATGAGGGTTGTTCGGATAAATGAATGTAAACAAAAACTGGTAAAAAGAAGAAAACTTGCGAAAAGTAGACGCCAATATCAACAGAAATTATTTTAAATTAATTCTCAAGGCCCATAAAATAAAAAGAAAAAATCATTTTCTCTGAAAATAGCACCTAGTAGCAAAATCCGACCAATGGAAAAAAAACTTCAAACATTCTAGTTATTTACTGTGAAGGTAGTTTTTTGGGCGATTTTGAGCGATTTTCGCAATTGATTATTTAATTTTATCACCCAATTTTCACCGAAAAATCCTAGACGTTTGAAATAATCCCAAGTTTTATTTGCCTAAAATATCTTATTATGGATGTTCTTTTTTCCAGTAGGTGCACGATTAATTTAATGCATTACCTCAAACAGTGGATTGCTTTAAAAATATGAGTTTTTAGAAAAATTTATATTTCAATTCAGAATTTTTTATATAAGATTTGATTTCACAATAAATTTATCTATGGATTTTGTTGAGAAGAAGTATAAAGTATAATTTAAAATCAAAATAAAGGACAAATTTAGTTATTAGAGAATTGGCCCAATGTCCAACAAATGCGTTGGTTCGTTCCACTGTGCGGTTGAGCCAAAAGTACTATTTATTCCTGAGAATTGTCTGTGGGATCTGAAGACGGGTGTCCAGTGTGTTCGAGAACCATGATGCAAATTCCAGGAATGAATTAAAAGTATAAAAGAGGAAAAAAAACAATCTAAACTTTTATCTAATCAGCCAAAACTCCACATAATTTTGTTATAAGAGAAGAATTAGGTTATTATAGTTGAGATGATTATATTAATATGATTGAAGTGATGCAACACGAAGATTGAGATCAGCTTGTTAAGTTGGTGGGCTTAGTAACGAAGGGATTCTTTAAAAGTTGATAAGCGCTGAGTCGACTGGAAAACGTTCGAAGGATAGAACTAGCTGCGTAAGTGGTAGGATTATAACCCGGAGCGCCGTTGGTTCCCGTACATAGGAATATCTGCCTTAAGATCCTTCTGAGGTTCACCCAGCCTTTTAAAAGTGGTTACCCTTAAGCGTGTGTCTCGGGAAACTCATCTCTTAGCCCTATTTATGTAACAGTACGGTATGCGCCATATACTGACCCCCATTCACTTCATGGGCTGTAGATTTACTTTTGTTTTTAATACCTTCATTAGGTTCCTCTTATCACACAAATCGTTGTTGACCTGTTGTTTTATTACGTTATGTATTTTATTTCTATCTATCTTTCGCCGTGTCTATTTAATTGAATATTTTAAACATCTAAAATTTATTTTTTTAATTCTTACTAAATATCCTTAGGGCAGATTTGGTTGGCTTTTAATTATAGAGCTGCAGAGAGTAGAGCCCTCACTCAGACAATGGAACTCGAAGGAGGCGGCCATTGGAAAAAGTGTCGCTAACTAGTTGAGGATGTTTTTGGTCCTCGGGAAGGGGGGATATACCCCCTCCTCCCCTCCATTACCGCTAATGGTTTTCCCTCTTTCACTCTATAGACTTTCACAGGTCATCTCGTTCTTTTTCTTAACTACGTATACCGCACTTCTTATTAGCTCCTCCGGTTATTTAGTATCTTTTCTTGGGTAAAAAATATCCTGTACCATCGATTTATTTATTTTTTAAATTTATCGAAATATACTACTAAATTATAACAATTCAACAAGAAATTATAATGAATGATGCATAATAGCATGGATAAAGTAGAGAAACCAACCAGTGGTAGTACAGGTATAACAATTTCAACTTAAAGTGTATCGAGGCCACCTTCTTTTCAGAAGCCTTTGAGGACTATCGGTAAGAGTTTACTAGGTTTGAATGGGAATAAAGTTTGCATAAAAGCATCGATATCGGTTTCGGGAAAAATCTGCTACGAATGGGACATGGATTGACACGAAATGGTCTATGATTGTGGTCATTTGTTAGTTGTTTGTTTGCTCATTTAACGTCGCTCTATGCTGCTATGGCTAATCGGACGATGCTACATTGGGAGATCTAAATTTTGCCTATCCAGGTTTTATTAGCATAGGGATTTTTAACGAGTACCTGACATCGTACAGGCTCGGGCCCCCGTTTAAAGCCCTTTACGGAGGACGGCATAACTAAGGGTTTTTAATCCCTTTAAAAAATCCTAGGGCCGCCACCTGCCGGGCTACGAACCCGCGATCTTAGTAGTTTGTTACGCTAACCACTAGACCACAGGTCGTCCCTATTGTGGTTATTTTAGAGGCGTTTAAGGTTTTTTTTTATTACAATTTTATTTCATAAATACAATATTAAATGTGCAGAACTGAAATCTTTATTGTAAGATCAATTAATAGACGGCAAGCAAGGGAACATTAGAGTTTACGACACAGATATAATGCATTCATTTTATTGAGAAAATAAAATATAATATCTAGATAATCGTAACTATAACATTATTGCACTATAACATTTTTCATTCGGGTCACCTGCAGTATGTGGTTAGCATAACAACCTACTATTCCCGAGATCGCAACCCACCAAGTGTCCTTAGAATGCTTTATAGGAAGTAAAAAATCTGCCGTCCTTCGGAGGGGCAGTAAAATGAGGTATTCAAGCCTGTACGATGTCAGGTACTCGTTATGCCTGATTATACCTTGATAATAAAAAAAGTTAGGAGTCCTTCAGCATCCTCCAATCATCCAGAAAAGTGTATTACTATTTTTTTTCGCTAAAAAAAATAACATAACATTAGCAATTTATTGCCAATTAAAATAAAAGCAAGTTCATTCACAGAAAGGAAATATAACATTATTTTCTAAAATC